>CAJHNH020001174.1:165000-192809 GCA_905116865.2 Candidula unifasciata
CTGTGTGTCCTGAGAACAAAATAGTTTCTCCTGAATTTAGAATACGTTTCCCTGCCCCAGTCCATCTAGTTTCACATAACCCTAAAATACTAATTCTATAATGTTTCATTTCCTTTGCTACTTCCATTGTTCTCCCTATATCATAGAGAGTTCTAACATTCCAGGTGCCAATTCTGGAGTTTTTCCTAGCTGAGAGGAGGTACGTCAACGATCCGGACTCCTTACGGCTTCCTCCACACCGTGTCATACTTCTTCTGTTTGAAGAGCCTCCCCTCATCTTGGTTGGCTTAGGTTTACTTGCTTCTCTTTTTGACTTATCCATGGTTGGTTGGTTTTTGTGGCTATGGTTTTTACATGATGAGGTAGCCAACCTCAAGCCCAACCATATCCTTAGTCACCTCTTACGACATGCCTGGTAGGGTGCAGTGTCACTATTCTTTGCTTCCCGTCAGGGCCTCGGTGACACACGGGCGGGGTGGAGCCATTAAGAGCTTAAAAAAAAAAATACCCTTATAGTTCGTTCAACAATTGATAAATACAATGCAAGCCATTTTGTCTCAAAAACTGCCTGTTAGATGGAAATGATTTTTTTTTTGTACATGCAGCCTAGGAATAGCCATGATGCAAAACCATTTGTATTCTGTAATCCACAGACGCTAAGAATGCTGAATATCAGCCAATTGTTTGAATCTTTTAGAATTAATGTAAATAAGCAGAGTGAACATTTAGATTTTACAGTAAAAATCTAAATTTTCGCTTCTATTTTTTTTTTAATTTTTTTTAATTTTTTTTTTTAGATACTTGTCTTCATAAAGAAAGATAGAGAGAGAAAGAAAAAGGATAGGAGAGAGAGAGAAAGAGAGAGAGAGAGAAAGAAAGAGAGAGAGAAAGAGAGATAGAGAAAGAGAGAGAGAAAAAAAGAGAGAGAAAGAGAGAGAAAAAGAGAGAGATAAAGAAAGATAGAGAGAAAAAAAGAGAGAGATAGAGAAAGATAGAGAGAGAAAGAGAGAGAGAAAAAAGGGAGAAAAAGAGAGTTAACTTGAGCTGAGTTAACTTGACCTGAGTTAACTTGAGCTGAGTTAACTTGAGCTGAGTTAACTTGAGCTGAGTTAGCTTGAGCTGAGTTAGCTTGAGCTGAGTTAACTTGAGCTGAGTTAACTTGAGCTGAGTTAACTTGAGCTGAGTTAACTTGAGCTGAGTTAACTTGAGCTGAGTTAGCTTGAGCTGAGTTAGCTTGAGCTGAGTTAACTTGAGCTGAGTTAGCTTGAGCTGAGTTAACTTGAGCTGAGTTAACTTGAGCTGAGTTAACTTGAGCTGAGTTAACTTGAGCTGAGTTAACTTGAGCTGAGTTAGCTTGAGCTGAGTTAACTTGACCTGAGTTAACTTGAGCTGAGTTAACTTGAGCTGAGTTAACTTGAGCTGAGTTAACTTGAGCTGAGTTAACTTGAGCTGAGTTAACTTGAGCTGAGTTAACTTGAGCTGAGTTAACTTGAGCTGAGTTAGCTTGAGCTGAGTTAACTTGAGCTGAGTTAACTTAAGCTGAGTTAACTTGAGCTGAGTTAACTTGAGCTGAGTTAGCTTGAGCTGAGTTAACTTGAGCTGAGTTAACTTGAGCTGAGTTAACTTGAGCTGAGTTAACTTGAGCTGAGTTAGCTTGAGCTGAGTTAACTTGAGCTGAGTTAACTTGAGCTGAGTTAACTTGAGCTGAGTTAACTTGAGCTGAGTTAGCTTGAGCTGAGTTAACTTAAGCTGAGTTAACTTGAGCTGAGTTAAGAAAGACATCACAGCACTCTGCACATTCCCATCTGTTCCCACCTTCAACAGCCAGCGCAGAGTTTCAATACCAATGGTACCGGAGGCAGTCTGATTATATGTCCATCATACCTTCCTCTGATTGTCGTGAGCCGGCCAGGCCCTCTGTTCACACCCAAGTGTATCATTCTCTCTAGACCATGTTACTCTATTTTCTCTTCCGACTTGGTTACTACTTGTTCGCAGAGGGACTTGACCACATCTGCCTTGTCATGTATTTATTCACCAGCCAGTAGTAAAGATCCAGCAAATCTGCAAACCCACTCACTCATTTACACACACACATAGGCACCAAAAGCACACATGCATACGCATATACATACATACATACATACATACATACATACATACATACATACATACATACATACATACATACGTACGTACGTACGTACATAGATACATACATAGATACATACATAGATACATACATAGATACGTACATAGATACGTACATAGATACGTACATAGATACGTACATAGATACGTACATAGATACGTACATAGATACGTACACAGATACGTACACAGATACGTACACAGATACGTACACAGATACGTACACAGATACGTACACAGATACGTACACACACACACACACACACACACACACACACACACACACACACACACACACACACACACACACACACACACACACACACACACACACACACACACACACACACACACACACACACACACACACACACACACACACACACACACACACACACACACACACACACACACACACACACACACACACACACACACACACACACACACACACACACACACACACACACACATACACACATACACACACACATACATACATACATACACACATACATACATACATACACACATACATACATACATACATACATACATACATACATACATACATACATACATACATACATACATACATACATACACACACACACACACACACATACATACATACATACATACATACATACATACATACATACATACATACATACATACATACATACATACATACATACATACATACATACATACATACATACATACATACATACATACATACATACATACATACATACATACATACATACATACATACATACATACATACATACATACATACATACATACATACATACATACATACATACATACATACATACATACATACATACATACATACATACATACATACACACATACACACATATATACACACGGTCACATACACAGACACACTCTCACAGACACACACTCTAAGACACACACGCAGACACATATAAGCATACAGATACACAAAATGACACAAAAAGACAAAAACACACGCAGACATTTGTAAATAGACACACATAGAGACACACGCAGCCACACACACAGACACACCTACAGAAACACACACATCACACACACGCAGACACACACACGCACACTGACATAAACAGACACACAGAGGCACACACACATATACAAACGCACACATAGACGAACACATATAGACATACACATAGAGACATACACATACATCCACACACCCAGCCACACACACACCGACAGACACACACATGACACACACAGACGCAGACACACACACGCACAGTGACATACATAGACACACAGATGCACACGCACACTCATACAAACGCACCCATAGACGCAAATATATAGACACGCACATAGAGACATACACAAAACTAACACACCCAGACACACACGCTCAGACACACACATGACCACATACACAGACATACATAGACACACACAGACACACACAAAGCTACACAACCAGACAAACCTGCAGACACATACACAGACACACACATGCAGAAACACACACAGCCACCCATATAGAAACACATACAAACACACACACACATAGACACGCACCTACAGACACACACGCACACTTACACGCACACAGACACACGCAAAGACACGCATACAGATACACACATATACTCATAAACACACGCATATAGACACACACCCATAAAAACACCAAAACAGACAGACACACAGAAACACGTACACAGACACACACAAGCACACACATAGACATGCACGCGGACACCATACGGACTCACGCACAGACACACTCACAGGCACACGCCCACCCACAGCAACATACAAACACACATACGCACACAGGCACACAAAGACATACACAAACTTATAAATGTACCTACACACACACTTATATGTACACAGAATTATACATACACAAACGCCTACACATTCATACTTGTCACGCATTCATGCATATCATACACACTTTATTTTAATATAAACCGGTAATGCAATATGTATACAAACTTTTTGTGTACTTATTATTTTCTTAAACTTACTATTTTTACTTGAACCTTGTTATCTGGAAGTGAAAAGTAAATTTCCTTGTTTATTTTATAAGTAAAGTAAAGTAAAGGACCCTTTTCCACACCTGTAGTCGTAAAGGGCATATAGGGCTAGACCTATATTTTTATAGACCAATCGGCACAAGATGGATGTATTACCAACAGTTAAGGTGGCAATCCTGTGACCTCTTCTCTTTCCTCTTTTATTTGATTTCGGTTGCAACCGTTTCACGTTTGAGGGACTATCTCGGCTTTCATCAACGCAATCTCATGTTGAAGCTTATTTGTGTGTCTGCTGTAGCGACGCTTCTAGTTCTGTTCTTGAAGCCTGGTTGTTCTGGGAGCCTCGTATCTCCCTAGTTACCTCTGGATAAGGATCGTTTCTGGCGACGGCAGTTGGCAGCGCTTTCTTGCAGTCCTTGTGGTGCTAGCAGCGCAGACAGCGTGGGCTATGGGCACCTAAACAGTTGTTGCATTTTCTGTTGGCGTTCGGCTTCTCAATGGAAGACAACAAGCTGGAGAATTATAAACTATGCAAGTTTTTGCTGATGGTTAAATATATCTAAATATGGTCAGACCTTATTGAATTTTGCAAGGGCCTTCCTTATCTTTCATACAAACAATAAATCACAGAATAATAAAGATAGATACGTTTATTTTGTACTTATTTCCATCTGATGGTCGCTGACTTTGGGTCAGATTTACAAAGAACGCCAAATTTATCAATAAATTACATCAGAATGAACATTTTGATGGAAGGGATAATGATCTCAATGCAGTCGCTGGTGATACGGTTATTTCAAACCCGGGTAGTTGATTCTGGCGATCATGAATTTAGCCCACAACTAGTGTCAGCCCTGACGAAGAAATAATTGTACACACCATCAAACTGAGGTTTCCTGTCAGAGTTCCCCCACCCCTGCACTATTCCAAAACCTTCGTTCACCTTCCTGTCTTCCCTGTGAAGCACGACATACATGTGCACAACCTTTCTCTCTCTCTCTCTCTCTCTCTCTCTCTCTCTCTCTCTCTCTCTCTCTCTCACTATCTCTCTCTCTCTCTATCTCTCTCTCTCTCTCTCTCTCTCTCTCTCTCTCTCTCTCTTGATTTCCTTATAAAATTTATACTTAACACTTAAAATAAGAACCTCCCAACCCATCACGTTGTCTCTCACAGACCCCTACCTCCCCATCCACACCACTGACCCCACCCACCCCACTGATCAGGGCCACCACAACTGGCAGTTAGCTCGGATGACGCAAGCAGCCTAGTAAGAAACGCTGAGTAAATTTTTATGTAAACTGCGTGAAAGCACCTTACTTACTATAATAAAAAAGTCAAGTAAAGATCCATTTCCACGCCTTTAGACGCATCGGGCACATGGGAAGAGCGCCCATATTTTTACAGACCATCAGAACTCGATATGTAATGTGGTCAGCATTACGCTAGCTATCTTTACTTTCCCAGGACAGCCCATCCTGGTACTTATTCTAGGCTGGGCCGACCTGCGACGCCCCATACCATGATACAAATCCACGCAGCCAGCAGTGGGTTTCGATCGCGGTACGCTGGGTTACGAGTCGGACTCGCAACGCCTAGGCCACGGACGCCGCCCTTACTATTATAAGGTTAAGAAAGTAGGGGGAAAAGGCAAAAGAACCCCCCCCCCCCCCTTTTTCCCCCCACAAGTCCTCACCCTCCCACCAGAAAATATCGCAAGCAAAATCCCTACCACTCCTGGGTGACTAATTTATAACCTTTTGGAACAAAAGTTCGTTCAGGCGTCGTTTGTTTGTCCATGATTTAATCATCCAATATTGATAGACATATAGTCACAATTCTATAGTGCCCTTTAATTATTGATTTAAAAGTTATCCGCACTTGCTTTGCTCTCAATTCACACTACCTAATTACCATCAACTTTTTAAAAAAATCCAATGGCTCTTGAACTTACAGTTATTTTTTGATAGTAACATTAAACAATGGTTTATTATTTAATAAATTATATACTAACACCAACTGATATATCTCTATCTAACCAACAGGTGTCTATTATCACACACTTTCCTGGATGGCTTCTATGCTTGCAGATTCACTCGGCTTGGTACCTCAGCTTTCTCCTTGTTACTCGAGATGGTTCATCACTGCTGAGTTCTACTTCATGAGTACAAGGCAGCTAGCTCAATCATTCACCAGCTCCTGTGCCGGACATATTTATAAGGATATGTAAAATATGAAGTACTCTAGCATTTATAGATGTTGATAAGAACAGCAAGGAAATTATTGTACACTAAGTGCAGTTATACTATTGCAGCACATTAAAGTGTTATAAGATAACATAGGCGTACTGTTAATGCAATAGCGTTACTGACATAATCATAAATTCCACATCAGTGCTAACTGACTTGAAAAAAAAATGACATCTAAACACAATCTTCTACACTGCGCTGTCGTTAAAGGTCAAAAGGAGATTTTTGAACATCTTGTCAAAGTTGGAGCAAATATTAATGCTGAAGATGAAAATAAGCTGTCACCTCTACACTGCGCTGCCGTTAAAGGTCATAAAGAGATTGTTGATATTCTTCTTAAAGCTGAAGCAAATATTAATGCTGAAGACGAAAACAAGCTGACACCTTTACATTGCGCAGCGGCTTTTGGTCATAAAGAGATTGTTGAAATTCTTCTCAAAACTGGAGCAAATATAAACGCCAAAGATAAGTACAAGTGGACACCTCTACATCGTGCTGTTGACAATGGTCACAAAGATATTGTTGAAATTCTTCTCAAAGCTGAAGCAAATATTAATATCAAAGATAAGTACAAGTGGACACCTCTGTATCGTGCTACCCATAAAGGTCATACAGAGATTGTTGAAATTCTTCTCAAAGCTAAAGCAAATATTACTGCGGAAGATAAGTACAAGAGAACACCTCTTCATCGTGCTTCTGATAATGGTCATAAAGAGATTGTTGAAATTCTTCTCAAAGCTGGAGCAAATATTAATGCTGAAGATAAGAACAAGTGGACACCTCTACACCGTGCTACACATGAAGGTCGTGAAGAGATTGTTAAAATTCTTCTCAAAGCTGAAGCAAATATTAATGCTAAAGATATGTACAAGTGGACACCTCTGCACCGTGCTACCCATAAAGGTCATGAAGGGATTGTTGAAATTTTGCTCGAAGAGGAAGCAAATATTAATGCTGAAGATAAGCAAGAGTGGACACCTCTACATCGCGCTACCCATGAAGGTCATACAAGAATTGTCCAAATCTTTCTCAAAGCTGGTGCAAATATTAATGCTGAAGATATGAACAAGTGGACACCTCTACATCGTGCTACCCATAAAGGTCATGAAGAGATTGTTAAAATTCTTCTCAAAGCTGAAGCAAATATTAATGCTAAAGATATGAACAAGTGGACACCTCTACATCGTGCTACCCATAAAGGTCATGAAGAGATTGTTAAAATTCTTCTCAAAGCTGAAGCAAATATTAATGCTAAAGATATGAACAAGTGGACACCTCTACATCGTGCTACCCATAAAGGTCATGAAGAGATTGTTAAAATTCTTCTCAAAGCTGAAGCAAATATTAATGCTGAAGATATGAACAAGTGGACACCTCTACATCGTGCTACCCATAACGGTCATGAAGAGATTGTTGAAATTCTTCTCAAAGATGGAGCAGACATTAATGCTGAAAATACTGACAAGCGGTCACCTCTACATCTGGCTGCCGATAATGGTCATAAAGAGATTGTTGAAATTCTTCTCACAGCTGATGCAAATATTAATGCTGAGGATACAGACAAGCGGTCACCTCTACATCTGGCTGCCGATAATGGTCATAAAGAGATTGCTGAAATTCTTTCCAAAGCTGGAGCAAATGTTAATGCTGAAGGTAAAAACAAGTGGACACCTCTACATCTGGCTGCCGATAATGGTCATAAAGAGATTGTTGAAATTCTTCACAAAGCTGGAGCAAATATTAATGCTGAAGATAAGAACAAGTCTACACCTCTACATCTGGCTGCCGTTAATGATCATAAAGAGATTGTTACAATTCTTTCCAAAGCTGGAGCAAATATTAATGCTGAAAATGAAATCAAGCGGACACCTCTACATCTGGCTGCCGATAATGGTCATAAAGAGATTGTTACAATTCTTTCCAAAGCTGGAGCAAATATTAATGCTGAAAATGAAATCAAGTGGACACCTCTACGTCTGGCTGCCACTAAAGGTCATAAAGAGATTGTTGAAATTCTTCTCAAAGCTGGAGCAAATGTTAATGCTGAAAGTAAAAACAAGTGGACACCTCTACATCTGGCTGCCGATAATGGTCATAAAGAGATCGTTGAAATTCTTCACAAAGCTGGAGCAAATGGTAATGCTGAAAATGAAATCAAGTGGACACCTCTACATATGGCTGCCGTTAATGGTCATAAAGAGATTGTTGAAATTCTTCACAAAGCTGGTGCTAATATTATTGCTGAAAATAAAATCAAGTGCACACCTCTTCATCTGGCTGCCGTTAATGGTCACAAAGAGATTGTTAAAATTCTTCTCAAAGCTGGAGCAAATATTAATGCCGATGAAGAGAACAAGTGGACACCGTTACATTTGGCTGCCCGAAAGGGTCATAAAGGGACCGTTGAAATACTTCTCAAAGCTGGGGCAAATGTTATTGCTGAAGATAAAAACAAGCAGACACCTCTACACTGCGCTGCCTTTAATGGTCATAAAGAGATGGTTGAAATTCTTCTCAAAGCTGGAGCAAATATTAATGCTGAATATAAAAACAAGTGGACACCTCTGCATTTGGCTGCCATTGAACGTCGTACACAAATTGTCGAAATTCTTCTCAAAGCTGGAGCAAATATTAATGCTGAAGATATAGACAAGTGGACACCGTTACATTTGGCTGCTGTTGAAGGTCATAAAGAGATTGTTGAAATTCTTCACAAAGCTGGTGCAAATATTAATACTGAAGATATAGACAAGTGGACACAGTTACATTTGGCTGCCGTTAAAGGTCATAAAGAGATTGTTAAAATTCTTCTCAAAGCTGGAGCAAATATTAATGCTGAAGATAAAAACAAGCGGACACCTCTATACATGGCTGCCTATAAAGGTCACAAAGAGATTGTTGAAATTCTTCACAAAGCTGGAGCAAATATTATTGCTGAATATAAAAACACGTGGACACCTCTACACTGCGCTGCCTATAAGGGTCATAAAGAGATTGTTGAAATTCTTCACAAAGCTGGAGCAAATATTATTTCTGAAGATATAGACAAGTGGACACCGTTACATTTGGCTGCCGTTAAAGGTCATAAAGAGATTGTTAAAATTCTTCTCAAAGCTGGAGCAAATATTAATGCTGAAGATAAAAACAAGCGGACACCTCTATACCTGGCTGCCTATAAAGGTCACAAAGAGATTGTTGAAATTCTTCACAAAGCTGGAGCAAATATTATTGCTGAATATAAAAACAAGTGGACACCTCTACACTGCGCTGCCTATAAGGGTCATAAAGAGATTGTTGAAATTCTTCACAAAGCTGGAGCAAATATTATTGCTGAAGATATAGACAAGTGGACACCGTTACATTTGGCTGCCCAAAATGGTCATAAAGAGATTGTTAAAATTCTTCTCAAAGCTGGAGCAAATATTAATGCTGATGAAGAGAACAAGTGGACACCGTTACATTTGGCTGCTCAAAATGGTCATAAAGGGACCGTTGAAATACTTCTCAAAGCTGGGGCAAATGTTATTGCTGAAGATAAAAACAAGCAGACACCTCTACATCTGGCTGCCGTTAAAGGTCATAAAGAGATTGCTGAAATTCTTCTCAAAGCTGGAGCAAATATTATTGCTGAAAATAAAAACAAGTGGACACCATTACATTTGGCTGCTCAAAATGGTCATAAAGGGACCGTTGAAGTACTTCTCAAAGCTTGGGCAAATGTTAATGCTGAAGATAAAAACAAGCAGACACCTCTACATCTGGCTGCCGTTAAAGGTCATAAAGAGATTGTTGAAATTCTTCTCAAAGCTGGAGCAAATATTATTGCTGAAAATAAAAACAAGTGGACACCTCTACATTTGGCTGCCGGTAATGGTCACAAAGAGATTGTTGAAATTCTTTTCAAAGCGGAAGTAAATAATAATGCTGAAGATATAGACAAGTGGACACCTCTACACTGCGCTGCCGTTAATGGTCACAAAGAGATTGTTGAAATTCTTCTCAAAGCTGGAGCAAATAATAATGCTGAAGATAAAAACAAGTGGACACAGTTACATTTGGCTGCCGTTTATGGTCATAAAGAGATTGTTAAAATTCTTCTCAAAGCTGGAGCAAATATTAATGCTGATGAAGAGGACAAGTGGACACCGTTACATTTGGCTGCTCAAAATGGTCATAAAGGGACCGTTGAAATACTTCTCAAAGCTGGGGCAAATGTTAATGCTGAAGACAAAAACAAGCAGACACCTCTACATCTGGCTGCCGTTAAAGGTCATAAAGAGATTGTTGAAATTCTTCTCACAGCTGATGCAAATACTAATGCTAAAGATAACGACAAGTGGACACCTCTACACCATGCTGCTGATAATGGTCATAAAGTGATTGTTAAAATTCTTCTCAGAGCTGATGCAAATATTAATGCTGAAGATATAGACAAGCTCACACCTCTACGTCTGGCTACCAATAATGGTCATAAAGAAATTGTTGAAATTCTTCTCAAAGCTGGAGCAAATATTATTGCTGAGACAAAACAAGTGGACACCGTTACATAAGGCTGTCGCTAAAGGTCATAAAGAGACTGTTGAAATTCTTCCCAAATGGTAAGGCAAATGTAAATGCTCAAGATAAGAAAAGTGGACAACTACACCACGCTACCACTAAAGGTCATAAAGAGACTGTTGAAATTGTTCTCAAAGATAGGCCAAATGTTAATGCTGAGGATAAGAACAAGTGGACACCTACATCAGGCTACCACTAAAGGTCATAAAGAGACTGTTGAAATTCTTCTTAATAGTAAGGAAACACATAATGCTGAAGATAAGAGCAAGTTTGAATAACTACGTCGCGCTGCCGCTAGTGGACATAAAGAGATTGTTGACATTCTTCTTACAACTAGGACAAATAATAATGGTGAATGTAATGAGGGAACTCATGGGAAACTTCCTATGACATGGCAGAGCAACAAGGTCACCAAGAAAACGGGATGCACATACTAATAGATTGTCGCAAGGAAAGTAAATAGTTACAAACCCAGACTACGTGCAAAGGGACCAATGAGTTAGAAGGGCAAAAGAGAGAACAGCTGTTGTGTAACAGGGAGACATTATCCTTTGTTTGTAGAAGGCACAATGATATGATGTACTGAAAATCAACAAGTTTTGGTAACCTTGACATTCCCTTTTCCAGAAACCTCTTTTTCCGCCAAAACTAGCTGTTGACATCAAACTCATGTTGTCTGGCCTTGACATTTTGTCAGGAAGTTTTAAATGCATTTTTTTTCCTCAAGTGACCCAACCTTGTCTTACTAGTAAATACCTTGTTATCATGCCCTATCAAAGCAAACGCAATTGTACTTGTTTTTTAGAAGCTTCTATGACCTCAATTGTCAATTTAACTTCAATAGTTGCGCAGAAAAAGATGATGAAATCCGATGAAATCGAGATATTTTTAGAAAATCCCACGTGAGAACCTATCTAGTAAACAAAATGAGACGTACTAGAATATTCTAGAAGCAGAAAAAAATATTCTAGAAGCGAGAAGAAAACAAATACCTAGCACTCCAGCATCCAAGTATAAATAACGAGTAACAAAGCACCTAAAAGCAATTCTTCAGTCCACAAGACTCAAGAGAGGAGAGACCAGTCACATGGGCTCTTAAAGCAGTCTTCAGTCGTAGATATGTCAGATTAACTCAACGAATGCCTTCAGTCGTTGAGACTCAGAGGACGAGCAACTAGTCTCAATGATTCTCGCAGTTTTGGAGATGCCAACTCAACCCTAGAGGGAGAGGAGCCAGTCATATTTAGCCTCGAAGACAGAGCAGAAATGAAACAAGATATCCAACTACAGAGACGACACACAAGATACCTGGATCCATTTTTAACAGAGACACATTAGGTAGGAACACTGTAAGATGTTAAGAGTCGACGATCAATTCTTTAGTACCAGACAGCACTAGAAGCCAGGTGGCAGTAACTGACACTAGAAACAGTTAACAAAGTAACTGGAGATAAAGAAAACAACGCGAGCCTACGTTTATTTAGCAATAGAGAGAACACAGCGCTATTCAGAATATCATTTTCATCATCATCAGGTGCCCTGCCGACTGGCGTGGGCGATCATGCCTCTCCATAATCTGCGATCTCCTGCAGCATGCACCAGTTCGTGTACCGACACACCTCCATGCCATGCAACAAGACTGTCAAGCATCTTCTCTCGTTGTCTTCCTCTATCTCTTCTTCCACATATCTTTCCAGTGGTCACAACATTTTCTATTTTCCCTCTTCTCATAACATGGCCGAAAAATGATGACCGTCTCTTTCTGATGTTTGTGATAAGTTGTCTTCGGGTTCCCGCCTCTTTCAAAACCTCTTGGTTGCTCTTTTTGGCTGCCAAGGTATTCTAAGCATTCTTCTGTGAAACCACATCTCTGAGGCCTCAAGAAATTGTTTGGCCTGCCTACCGATTGTCCAGGATTTACAGCCATATGTGAAAACTGGATTATGTAGCAAACAAGAGTTCTTTTTCTAACTCTCAATGACAAGGATATATTGCACAAGATGTTTTTCATTTTATAAAATGCAGTTTTCGCTGTCGTATTTTGTTTCTTATCTTATTCATGCATCTTCCATCTGATGTTATCCATGTGAATTCTGAATATCATTGATGTTATTTTGTGACATTGGTAAAGTATCACAATAAAGACAGTATAGGCAAAAGCAGTTGTTTCCAGCCACTTTATTATACAATCATCAGAGCCACGTGAGAAGCATGCAGATAGTGATACATCGTCATCATCATCGCCACTATCGACCCGACCATCTTTCTCCTCGTCTATAATCTTCCAATCGACTCCTCCTGTAGCAAACCTAAAGACGAACCTGGGTGTGACAACAACATACGCAACAAAGAAGAGAGCTGTGCTACAGTTGGTTTTTTCGACAGGAGTGGAAGCGGTCAGAATGTGCTGAGCGGAAGAATAGACTTTGGAATGAATGTCTGCATCGTGAAAGCAAGTGGATGGCTGCAGTGTTAAATCCATGCTGTCACTTGTTTAGCACCAGCCAACATCCTAGCCTGATGTCACTTGTTTAGCAACAGCCAACATCCTTACCTGATGTCACTTGTATAGCAACAGTCAACATCCTAGCCTGATGTCACTTGTTTAGCAACAGTCAGCATCCTAGTCTGCTGTCACTTGTTTAGCACCAGTCAACATCCTAGCCTGATGTCACTTGTTTAGCAACAGCCAACATCCTAGCCTGCTGTCACCTGTTTAGCAACAGCCAACATCCTAGCCTGCTGTCACTTGTTTAGCACCAGTCAACATCCTAGCCTGCTGTCACCTGTTTGGCAACAGCCAACATCCTAGCCTGCTGTCACCTGTTTAGCACACAACATCCTAGCCTGCTGTCACATCCTAGCCTGCTGTCACTTGTTTAGCACCAGCCAACATCCTAGCCTGCTGTTTAGCACCAGCCAACATCCTAGCCTGCTGTCACTTGTTTAGCACCAGTCAACATCCTAGCCTGCTGTCCTTGTTTAGCACCAGCCAACATGCTGCTGTCACTTGTTTAGCACAGTCAGGCAGTTTCAACATCCTAGCCTGCTGCTGTCACACACAACATCCTAGCCTTTGTCACCAGCCACAACATCCTAGCCTGCTGTCACCTGTTTAGAACCACACAACATCCTAGCCTGCTGTCACCTGTTTAGAACCACACAACATCCTAGCCTGCTGTCACCTGTTTAGAACCACACAACATCCTAGCCTGCTGTCACCTGTTTAGCACCAGCCAACATCCTAGCCTGCTGTCACCTGTTTAGCAACAGCCAACATCCTAGCCTGCTGTCAATTGTTTAGCACCAGCCAACATCCTAGCCTGCTGTCACCTGTTTAGCAACAGTCAACATCCTAGCCTGCTGTCACCTGTTTAGAACCACACAACATCCTAGCCTGCTGTCACCTGTTTAGCAACAGTCAACATCCTAGCCTGCTGTCACCTGTTTAGCACCAGCCAACATCCTAGCCTGCTGTCACCTGTTTAGCAACAGTCAACATCCTAGCCTGCTGTCACCTGTTTAGCAACAGCCAACATCCTAGCCTGCTGTCACTTGTTTAGCAACAGTCAACATCCTAGCCTGCTGTCAATTGTTTAGCAACAGTCAACATCCTGCTGTCAATTGTTTAGCAACAGTCAACATCCTAGCCTGCTGTCAATTGTTTAGCAACAGTCATCCTAGCCTGCTGTGTTAGCAACAGTCAACATCCTAGCCTGCTGTCAACAGCCAACATCCTAGCCTGCTGTCATTGTTTAGCAACAGCCAACATCCTAGCCTGCTGTCACCTGTTTAGCAACAGTCAACATCCTAGCCTGCTGTCACCTGTTTAGCAACAGTCAACATCCTAGCCTGCTGTCACCTGTTTAGAACCACACAACATCCTAGCCTGCTGTCACCTGTTTAGCACCAGCCAACATCCTAGCCTGCTGTCACCTGTTTAGCACCAGCCAACATCCTAGCCTGCTGTCACTTGTTTAGCACCAGCCAACATCCTAGCTGCTGCTGTTTCAACATCCTGCCTTTCAGTTTAGAACCACACAACATACTAGCCTGCTGTCACTTGTTTAGCACCAGTCAACATCCTAGCCTGCTGTCACTTGTTTAGCAACAGTCAACATCCTAGCCTGCTGTCACTTGTTTAGCAACAGCCAACATCCTAGCCTGCTGTCATTGTTTAGAACCACACAACATCCTAGCCTGCTGTCACCTGTTTAGAACCACACAACATCCTAGCCTGCTGTCACTTGTTTAGCACCAGCCAACATCCTAGCCTGCTGTCACTTGTTTAGCACCAGCCAACATCCTAGCCTGCTGTCACTTGTTTAGCACCAGCCAACATCCTAGCCTGCTGTCAATTGTTTAGCAACAGTCAACATCTTAGCCTGCAGTCACTTGTTTAGCAACAGTCAGCATCCTAGCCTGCTGTCAATTGTTTAGCAACAGTCAACATCCTAGCCTGCTGTCAATTGTTTAGCAACAGCCAACATCCTAGCCTGCTGTCACCTGTTTAGAACCACACAACATCCTAGCCTGCTGTCACCTGTTTAGAACCACACAACATCCTAGCCTGCTGTCACTTGTTTAGCACCAGCCAACATCCTAGCCTGCTGTCAATTGTTTAGCAACAGTCAACATCCTAGCCTGCAGTCACTTGTTTAGCAACAGTCAGCATCTTAGCCTGCTGCTTGTTTAGCAACAGTCAACATCCTAGCCTGCTGTCACTTGTTAGCAGCAACAGTCAACATCCTAGCCTGCTGTCACTTGTTTAGCAACAGTCAACATCCTAGCCTGCTGTCACTTGTTTAGCACAGTCAACATCCTAGCCTGCTGTCAATTGTTTAGCAACACACAACATCCTAGCCTGCTGTCAATTGTTTAGAAAACACACAACATCCTAGCCTGCTGTCACATGTTTAGTCACCACACAACATCCTAGCCTGCTGTCACCTGTTTAGCAACCAGCCAAACATCCTAGCCTGCTGTCAATTGTTTAGCAACACAACATCCTAGCCTGCTGTCACTTGTTTAGCAACAGTCAACACACACAACATCCTAGCCTGCTGTCACCTGTTTAGCACCAGCCAACATCCTAGCCTGCTGTCACTTGTTTAGCAACAGCCAACATCCTAGCCTGCTGTCAATTGTTTAGCAACAGCCTGCTGTCATGTTTAGCAACATCCTAGCCTGCTGTACCTGTTTAGCAACAGCCAACATCCTAGCCTGCTGTCACTTGTTTAGAACCACACAACATCCTAGCCTGCTGTCAATTGTTTAGCACCAGTCAACATCCTAGCCTGCTGTCACTTGTTTAGCACAGTCCAACATCCTAGCCTGCTGTCACCTGTTTAGCACCAGCCAACATCCTAGCCTGCTGTCACTGTTTAGCACCAGCCAACATCCTAGCCTGCTGTCACTTGTTTAGCAACCAACATCCTAACATTGTTTCCTAGCCTGCTGTCACCTGTTTAGCACCACACACAACATCCTAGCCTGCTGTCAATTGTTTAGCAACAGTCAACATCCTAGCCTGCTGTCAATTGTTTAGCAACAGCCAACATCCTAGCCTGCTGTCACCTGTTTAGCAACAGCCAACATCCTAGCCTGCTGTCACCTGTTTAGAACCACACAACATCCTAGCCTGCTGTCACTTGTTTAGCACCAGCCAACATCCTAGCCTGCTGTCACTTGTTTAGCAACAGTCAACATCCTAGCCTGCTGTCAATTGTTTAGCAACAGTCAACATCCTAGCCTGCTGTCAATTGTTTAGCAACAGTCAACATCCTAGCCTGCTGTCAATTGTTTAGCAACAGTCAACATCCTAGCCTGCAGTCACTTGTTTAGCAACAGCCAACATCCTAGCCTGCTGTCATGTTTAGCCTCAACATCCTAGCCTGCTCACTTGTTTAGCAACAGTCAACATCCTAGCCTGCTGTCAACTGTTTAGCCACACAACATCCTAGCCTGCTGTCACTTGTTTAGCAACAGTCAACATCCTAGCCTGCTGTCACCTGTTTAGCAACAGTCAACATCAGCCTGCTGTCATCCTAGCCTGCTGCCAGCTGTCAATTGTTTAGCAACAGTCAACATCCTAGCCTGCTGTCAATTGTTTAGCAACAGTCAACATCCTAGCCTGCTGTCACCTGTTTAGCAACAGTCAACATCCTAGCCTGCTGTCACTTGTTTAGCAACAGTCAACATCCTAGCCTGCTGTCACTTGTTTAGCACCAGTCAACATCCTAGCCTGCTGTCACTTGTTTAGCAACAGTCAACATCCTAGCCTGCTGTCACCTGTTTAGCAACAGTCAACATCCTAGCCTGCTGTCACTTGTTTAGCACCAGTCAACATCCTAGCCTGCTGTCAATTGTTTTTAGCATCCTAGCCCAGTCAACAATCCTAGCCTGCTGTCACTTGTTTAGCACCAGCCAACATCCTAGCCTGCTGTCACCTGTTTAGCAACACACAACATCCTAGCCTGCTGTCACCTGTTTAGAACCACACAACATCCTAGCCTGCTGTCACCTGTTTAGCACCAGCCAACATCCTAGCCTGCTGTCACTTGTTTAGCAACAGCCAACATCCTAGCCTGCTGTCACCTGTTTAGCAACAGTCAACATCCTAGCCTGCTGTCACTTGTTTAGCAACAGCCAACATCCTAGCCTGCTGTCACCTGTTTAGCAACAGTCAACATCTTAGCCTGCTGTCACCTGTTTAGCAACAGTCAACATCCTAGCCTGCTGTCAACTGTTTAGCAACAGCCAACATCCTAGCCTGCTGTCACCTGTTTAGCAACAGTCAACATCTTAGCCTGCTGTCACCTGTTTAGCAACAGCCAACATCCTAGCCTGCTGTCAACTGTTTAGCAACAGCCTGCTGCCACCTGATGATGACTGTCTCCTTCTGATGTCTGTGATTAGTTGTCTTCGGGCTCCCGTCTCTTTCAAAACCTCTTAGTTGCTCTTTTTGGCTGTCCAAGGTATTCTAAGCATTCTTCTGTAAAACCACATCTCTGAGGCCTCAAGAAATTGTGTGGCCTGCCTACTGATTGTCCAGGATTCACAGCCATATGTTAAAACTGGATGTATGTAGCAAGCAAGAATTCTTTTTCTTACCTCTAATGACAAAGATATATTGCACAAGATGTTTTTCATTTTAAAAATGCAGTTTTTGCCTGTCCTATTCTGTTTCTTATTTTGGTAATGCATCTTCCAGTTGATGTTATCCATGTGCCCAGATATTTAAATTTCTGTGCTTGTCCCAAAAAAACATCACTGACATATTTAGGAATAATTATTTTCTTTGATACCACCATTACTTCTGTCTTCCCACTATTCAAACTTGGGCCAATTCTTCCAATTTTGAATAGAGTATAGTGCATAAAATAGATCTAAAAAAAAAAAAAAAAAACATTTATAATGTCAAATGTGCGCTGAAATTATACTTCACAAAATGTAGTACAGAATAGTAAACATTAAAAATCATTTTATGTTTTGCATCCTTCAGTCAGTCAGTCTGTGGAAACTAATACCTAGGAATGAAAGTATTCTTAGTTTAATAACAAGTAACTAAACTTGTAAATTGCCACTGACAGCTTAGTTAATGCATAAAAGTGACTTAGGCAACAGCAACTATCGCAGTGCATGTAGAAAGGGGTGTAAGGTAACCACTATTCATATTCGGCCCGACCGCAAGTATTCGGCCGAATACCGAATAGTTATTAGGTCCACTATTCGGCCCGGAGTCGAATACGAAGCGAATATTCGGTACAGCTCTAATTGATACAGTAAGTTAATAGAACAATAGAGGATTTTATAGCTACAATAAGTTTGTGCAACAACGACGGATTTTATAGCTACAACTAGCTGTACCCGGCCACGCGTTGCTGTGGCATAGTTTGGCTAAATGGAAATGAAAGAAAATAGAAATCGCACGTGTCTAATACAATCATTGTCTGCTCAGATATAGAGATAGTCTTTGATCCCCACCCCACCACCCCCAACTAAATCCACCTACTACCCTCCCCCTTATCAAATTTATGTCATTACCCCCCCCCCTCCCTCCCCTCCCCTCTTCCACCGACTACTGCTTTCTCCCTCTTCGAAATATTTGAAAATCATTACCTGGCGATATTTTTTTGTTGCTGTAACTGACATTGACATCCCTGTCCATCTGGACTAAAATGGGGGAGCAGGAATTGTAATAGGTAGTGAATGGGGCTAAAGCAGTTACTGTGACTTAAAGCTCTCTCAGTTAATAGTTTGCCCCCCCCCCCTCCCCCAAATTCACTGACAACTCTTTCCCTCATTGAAGTAGTTGGGAGAAAAAAAAAAAACACTTGAAAAGCAAACGAACACAGGAAAAAAACACCATAATTAGGAAATGAACGCCATTGTAAACAGCACAGCTTAAAATTCCAACACAGATGAAATAACTAAATCTAAATGAAAATAAATGAAAATCTATAAAATTTCAGCGTAACCATGCAATCGGAAAGTTTAACAATGCAATCATAAGTATGCGAAATGGTCAAATTTAATTATCAAATGGTTTACCCATTTACTTTTTTTTTTTAATATTAAGGCAACATGGCTAGTGCTGTCACCACGGCAGAGCAGATGAGGATATTATTTTAGTCCGGGGCAAAAAAAAAAATTTAACGACTGCGGATTCGAACCCAGGTCCGCACATGAACCCAGTGTCAGTGTCCTAACCATTCGACCAAGCAGCCACTTAATCGGAACAACGAAAAGAGAACTCAACTATTAGACACGTGTGTCCATACTACTGTGTCGCGATTAAAACACAATTCAAAACCGCAGGCAATTGTTTTCTCGTAGACAGATACTTTAGATATATTAATGAAATAGAAATCGCACGTGTCTAACACGGTTAATGAAGTTAATGACGCAGTCACTGTCTGCGCCGACGTCGAGATAGTCCTTGATTTGCCCCCCCCCCCCCCCCCCTCATCGAAGGTTGTTTGAAAAAAAAACAGAAAATAGAAATCGTGTTTAATATGGTTATTGTGGCAAATATAGAGATAGTCTTGTTTGCTGTACCACGACCTACTCTATGTATTAGTATTAGAGAAGGCGTTGGCAGCACGTAACTCGCCGGCGAATGGTAAATACGGCGCATGCGCAATTACTAACGTGGCTATAATTAGAAATCACTAAAGTTATAAATATTAGTTGCGTATATTTTAGCATAAATTGTGGTCACCTATCTCTAACAGTGACAGGTTGAATTTCAAACCACGACAGTTCAAAATCCGGTATCACAACAAACATATCCTGAAAATTTCAGCTACATCGGTTCAGTAGTTTCCGAGTCTATAGGGGGGAAACAAACACACAAACATTGATTTTTATATATATAGATAAGTTTGTGCAACAACGACGGATTTTTTAGCTACAATAAGTTTGTACAACAACGACGGATTTTTTAGCTACAATAAGTTTGTACAACAACGACGGATTTTTTAGCTACAATAAGTTTGTACAACAACGACGGATTTTTTAGTTGCGGTCAATTAGTAGAACAACTGAGGATTTTATAGCTACGGTAAGTCAATAAAACAAAAGACGATGTATATTTTTTTTATTTTTTAGCTACAGTAAATCAGTAAAACAAGCCAGGATCACTTTAGCGACAGTGGGTCAAGAATAGATTATTCTAGCAAGTGTATGTGTGTGTGCGTGAGTGTGTGTTTTGGAAGTAATATTTTGCACACACATGCACACACACAAACCTGGTTTCAACAAATACAGGTGTAGTAGGAAATGAACATACAGACAGACTGGCTGGTTCTTGGTGGTGAACTGACTCATAGCAGACGGAAATGGCCCGGGGGGGGGGGGGGGGGGGCGAGTGAACAGTGCGGAAGCACAGGTGGATCATCATGGTATGAAGCGGATGGTACAGCGATGAGTTAACAGGGGATCTGGTCGACGATTAGCACACAGGGGAAGGTCGAGAATGATATACAATCAACCTGCTATTGGTGGAACTGGAACTCTGCGCTTGCTGCTAAAGATGGGGACGGAGTGGTTATGGAATGTCCTGAGTGCTGTGATAACGATTCTTAATTAAACAATAAATAGATTTTAAGCCCATTTAACGCAGTCAAACAGCTTCGTGTCTCTCAGTTTTTTCAAGTATTCGCAGAGAAAGAAAAGCATTGATTAGAAATTTACTTGTGACGAATGGAACCAATAGCTAGTGTATGCAGGTGGCAGAATGGCACAGCATTTCAATAAACATGTTCTTGTAAACTTCAACAACCCAGGTATTTACGTACTTTACAACACTCGCAGTAGATAGAATCTGTTTGGTCATGGTTCAATACCCAGGTACAACGTCCTTGCAACAGATCACGAATCAATAGAGCTACGTCGTTTTGCAGACTTTGGCCCAGATGTGTGAAGGCATATCCTGAAATTATGTGGATCTTCTGCAGATCTTTTGTTTGGCGATTCAATAGTTTCTCTGTTGCGCTAGGTCTCTGAACGTGGTCTTTTTACTTCCTCATACATGAAGTAAAGTTTCAACTCAACTGATCTAAGTCGGGCTGACATAAAGTGTCTAATTTTATGAGGTGGACTTCAGTAATGAGCAGTTTCACAATCCTGACATGCCAGGTGGTAGAAAACTGCAACAGACAGCCTCCGTTCTGAATGGGTAGAAGTCGCACTTAACCTTCCTCACATGGATCTACACACCTCGGTATGTCAGAGTAGAAGGTAAGAGAACAGATAAATGGTAAGTATTGTATGCGATAAGATGCGTGGACAGAACAGATGTGATCAATGCTGTACTAACTAGGCTGGTGGCAGTAGCAAATCTCTGACGCTAACACGATTACACGGCTTCAGAGTGAAGCCTGGAGAAGCACGTCTGTGTCGTCTTCGGTATTGAGAAAGGAGACACTGTAACTAGCTTATCATGGAAGCAGTCAGGAACGGCACCTCGTGGTGGCTGCTGCATCGAAGGACTGAGCACGCATGGAAATGACCAATGAGCAGCGATTATAATAATATAACCTAATGTAACATTACATTACATAACAGTTTCGGTGCTCTAGTAGCAGACCGTTGTGGGTTGATTTTGAAAGGGTATTCTCCTACACTTCAGTAAGCGATGGCAAACTACTAAAGGTAAAATTGCCTAGTCATACAATAGCCAATAAATTTTGGTTAAGCAAACAGTGAAGAAGACACACAAATTACACCGTCTAAGCAAACCAGTGATTCCCAAACTTTCTTGGCCCACCGCCCCCTTCACAATAGAATTGCCCACCCCCCTCTTCCTAAAATTTTATAATCATTATCATGTGACGTGCCGAAGCATAGACGGTAATGATTCGCCATCCTACACGATCAACAGTATCATGGATCAGCTCAGTGCTCTTGTCCCACCCCTTGAATGTGGCCAAGCCATCAAGACATGTACGATATATTTTTCCTCCTCTTTCCTTTTCCCATCTGTATTGTATTTTGTTATAAGATTCTCACATCCTTAAAATATCCTTTTGTAATCAAACAAACAGATAAAGTGACACATTTGCTTTTGTCCCCTTCATGTCCCTTCTTTCCCTTCGTCTTGGAAAAAGAGACACACCAGAGGAGCCAACCATGGGGTCCTCAGCTCAAACGCACGTACTCTGTTCCACACAGGGCTGCCTAATATTTTTTTCTTTTGATCATTATGATAGTCTATTCCATAGACAATGACACACTGTGTCCACATAATTCACGGGAGACTAATGCAAGAGATAGACCACCTGAGAGTTAAACGCTGTTTTGGCTCGGATCACCTCTAAAACAAGTCCAAGTTGATGTTTTGAAAACTTCGCAAAAAAATTCTATTACTACAAACATGCTAACTTTACACTTTGAATCGGTATCCATTTTATTACATACCGAAAAAAAAAAGACAAAACACAGACTAAATGTTTGTTTGTATTACAATCATTTTCATATAGGGGCATCATTATTAGGAGGTTGCATGCCACATTTTAACAATTTTCACCTAACGGTTACTGCGTTATAAATTTTTAAAGTTACGCACAACTTTTGGAACGGATTAAAGGAAATGTGACGTCGAGGGTACATTGTCAAAATGAACGCAAAGATGTCTTCTACATAGAAGGAAATTAGCTCATAATAGGATGGTGACCTGGAAACTTGAGTAGAGAAAAATAATCCGTATTACGTTGGCTTAGACAGGTGAAGTGAGCCTCATTTTCTCCTAGATAAATGATGCCCAGACGGAATGACGTCAGTAAGTAATGAAAGTGGAATATTTGAAGTGTAACACGAGAAATGCTGACCAGACGAACTATCATGAAAATCACAAAGAATTGCTGCCCAAGTAAAATTCACGGGGATCACAAATAAAGTGCTGGCCAAATAGAATTCGGGCAAGTCAGGGAACACGGAGAATTCGGGAATACAAAGAGTTGCATTAGAAGGCTATATAATCACACCTCCCAAACTGCAGGACAGTTTTGGGAGGTGTGATTCCTATTAGATCAGACAAGGCTGAAGATCAGTATCACCACTACAAGCATAATCACCGTCATCATAGTCATCAGCATCATCATCTACTACTGCTGCTGCCGCTACTGATACTTCTAAGTAGCGGCGCCTCTGCCTGATAGGCAAGATACCAACAGATTAGCCAGAACTGTGAAACGGATGTAGACCCAACTTCAACTAGAACACTGACAAAGTCCAGAAATGGACGAACAACCACAATGTGTAACACGGTATGTGGGTGGTCGAGTCATAGAGTTGCTGCTGACTGTCGGATTTGTATTACTTGTGGGCAGAAATTATTTAAGTATTTGCTGAAAAAGGATGTGCTGGGTCGAAAGGCGTAGATATCACAGCCCACTTGTAAACCCCCATTCATTGTATCAACCGCTTTCTTTCTGAGCAAATATGTAAATAGTAGTCGTGGTGTGGTGGTGGTGGTGGAAGTGGTGGTGGTAGTGTGAGTAGGAGTAGTAGTAGTACTGATCGTTGTGGTTGTAGTTGTAATAGAAATTAAAGTAGTAATAGTAGGAGGAGCAGGAAAAGCAGGAGTAGGAGTAAGAGTAGTAGTGGTGGTGGTGGTGGTGGTAGTGTTAAAAAAATAAGCTGAAGAAGGAGGAGGAGTAGAAAAAGAAGAAAAAGGAGGAAAAGGAGGAGAAAGAAGGAGGAGAAAGCAGGAAGAGGATATGAGGAGAAGGAGGAGGAGGAGAAAAAGAAGAAGAAGAAGAAGAAAAAAGAAGAAAAAGAAGAAAGAAGAAGAAGCAGAAAAAGAAGAAGAAGAAGAAGAAGAAGAAGAAGAAGAAGAAGAAGAAGAAGAAGAAGAAGAAATATGAAAAAGAAGAAGAAGAAGGAGAAGAAATATGAAAAAGAAGAAGAAGAAGAAGAAGAAGAAGAAGGAGAAGAAGAAGAAGAAGAAGAAGAAGAAGAAGAAGAAGAAGAAGAAGAAGAAGAAGAAGAAGAAGAAGAAGAAGAAGAAGAAGAAGAAGAAGCAATAAGAAAAATAAGAAATAAGAAGAAGAAGAAGAAGAAGAAGAAGAAGAAGAAGAAGAAGAAGAAGAAGAAGAAGAAGAAGAAGAAATAAGAAGAAAAAGAAGAAGAAGAAAGAACAACAACAACAGAAACAACAAAAACAAGCACAAGAATACGGCAGAGTCGAGATCGCCAGTGTCTGCTCCTGACAATCCAAATAAAGATGTTGGACGTGGAAACATAATGATCACTGACAGATAAACTTACCTTCGAACGCAAAGAATCTACATTTCCCACAAAGTACTTCTCCAAAAGAACAAAGGCACTTTTGGTGTGTCCATGGACTGCAGGATTCTGCATAGCCTCCTCCACGTTCTGTCCGTTATGTTTCTCCAGTACCTCCCTCCCTCCTGGGTGTCGATCAGCAAATTCTGTGACATCGTATATCTTTCCGCCCACAACCACGCGTAGCCTGGGTTTGAACTGGCTCTGACCGATGCCCTCGGCAAGTCCCATGTTATATGCGCGTTTAAACAAACGTTCAAACCCCAAACACAACCTACGGCTGGCTGGTGTTATGAAGATCTAGCTACTGAACTCCAGGAAAGTGTAGGAATCGACCGCACGATGTTTTCTTCGTCGCTAGAGTGAAGGCAGTTTGACCTATTGGAAAGGAACGATTGAGCGAGACGGGGAAACACCTTTTATTCTAAGCTTTGTGATTGGTTAGCAGTATTATCTATTGGTGGTTACCTAAGACACGGGAAACCCTGTTGTAACAGGGTCTGTTATCTCATTTACGAATTGTTATGTGTGTGTGTGTGTGTGTGTGTGTGTGTGTGTGTGTGTGTGTGTGTGTGTGTGTGTTATGTTATCACAGTCAACGTAACTTCACATTGGGAATTCCTATATGCGCTCAGACCACCGATGCAGCAACCTTTCCAAGGTACCTCAACTGATTGTTCCCATCAGAAGTTGGTCTTCTATATTGTTCTAGACGGCAAAGACCTGCTTCACCAAGCTTTACACCCAGGTCACGTAATTATGTTAGTGTAAGATATGCGACGTCATGCACCAAACGATTGCGTACAATGTTGGAGGTAGCAGCTGTGTCCATTCTTTACCCTTTTGCTGTTGGATCTTCTTTTGTCTTCTTTCTGATGAGTTGTATACGCTGATCTCTTCAATGTTGTTTTTGATGTCATCATTCCATCGTTTGCGTGGTGGTTCGATCGATTCTGGCAGTTGGTACCAGGACATTCTTATCAGATGGTCAAATCATTTTATATTCTGCTCTTTATTGAACTGCATAAGTTTCCATACACTGAGGGGAGAAACACATTTTTGTGAAAACCAGTTTTATCTGCGCCTGCTGCTCAGCTGAAGGTCAGGTATCATCACAGCTGGAGGTCAGGTATCATCACAGCTGGAGGTCAGGTATCAGCACAGCTGCCGGTCAGGTATCATCACAGCTGCCGGTCAGGTATCAGCACAGCTGCAGGTCAAGTATCAGCACAGCTGCAGGTCAGGTATCAGCACAGCTGCAGGTCAAGTATCAGCACAGCTGCAGGTCAGGTATCAGCACAGCTGCAGGTCAAGTATCAGCACAGCTGCCGGTCAAGTATCAGCACAGCTGCAGGTCAAGTATCAGCACAGCTGCAGGTCAGGTATCAGCACAGCTGCAGGTCAAGTATCAGCACAGCTGCAGGTCAGGTATCAGCACAGATGGAGGTCAGGTATCAGCACAGATGGAAGTCAGGTATCAGCACAGCTGCCGGTCAGGTATCAGCACAGCTGCAGGTCAAGTTTCAGCACAGCTGCCGGTCAAGTATCAGCACAGCTGCAGGTCAAGTATCAGCACAGCTGCAGGTCAGGTATCAGCACAGCTGCAGGTCAAGTATCAGCACAGCTGCCGGTCAGGTATCAGCACAGCTGCCGGTCAAGTATCAGCACAGCTGCAGGTCAGGTATCAGCACAGCTGCCGGTCAAGTATCAGCACAGCTGCCGGTCAAGTATCAGCACAGCTGCAGGTCAAGTATCAGCACAGCTGCAGGTCAGGTATCAGCACAGCTGCAGGTCAAGTATCAGCACAGCTGCCGGTCAAGTATCAGCACAGCTGCAGGTCAAGTATCAGCACAGCTGCAGGTCAGGTATCAGCCCAGCTGCAGGTCAAGTATCAGCACAGCTGCCGGTCAAGTATCAGCACAGCTGCAGGTCAAGTATCAGCACAGCTGCAGGTCAGGTATCAGCACAGCTGCAGGTCAAGTATCAGCACAGCTGCAGGTCAGGTATCAGCACAGCTGCAGGTCAAGTATCAGCACAGCTGCAGGTCAGGTATCAGCACAGCTGCAGGTCAGGTATCAGCACAGCTGGAGGTCAGGTATCAGCACAGCTGCCGGTCAAGTATCAGCACAGCTGCAGGTCAGGTATCAGCACAGCTGCAGGTCAAGTATTAGCACAGCTGCCGGTCAAGTATCAGCACAGCTGCCGGTCAAGTATCATCACAGCTGCCGGTCAGGTATCAGCACAGCTGGAGGTCAGGTATCAACACAGCTGCCGGTCAGGTATCAGCACAGCTGCCGGTCAGGTATCAGCACAGCTGCCAGTCAGGTATCAGCACAGATGGAGGTCAGGTATCAGCACAGATGGAGGTCAGGTATCAGCACAGATGGAGGTCAGGTATCAGCACAGCTGCCGGTCAGGTATCAGCACAGCTGCCGGTCAGGTATCAGCACAGATGGAGGTCAGGTATCAGCACAGATGGAGGTCAGGTATCAGCACAGATGGAGGTCAGGTATCAGCACAGCTGCAGGTCAGGTATCAGCACAGCTGGAGTGGTTCTTGTAATGTTGCTGGTGACATGTTTACTGTTTTCGTTGTAGGGAATTCTCTGGGACACCCTGTAGTCTTCTGACTTTAATTTGTGTTGTGATTTTTATTTTGTTAGTTGCACTTTTTCTTGTTCATCCAACAGTTTTTGTTCTGTGAATGTTCTTACCCCTTACCTCATATGACCGCAATCTACAGCAGGCTGGTGTGACTTACTTCTCACCTTACATGACTGCAGGATACTGCAGGATGGTGTGACTTATTTATCACCTTACATGACTACAGGCTGGTGTGACTTACTTCTCACCTTACATGACTACAGGCTGGTGTGATTTACTTCTCACCTTACATGACTACAGGCTGGTGTTGTTTACTTCTCACCTTACATGACTGCAGGATATTGTAGGATGGTGTGACTTACTTTATCACCTTACATGACTACAGGCTGGTGTGACTTACTCCTCACCTTACATGACTACAGGCTGGTGTG
>CAJHNH020001175.1:0-17500 GCA_905116865.2 Candidula unifasciata
GTGTTGTTGTTTTTGGGGGTTTGTTTTTAAATTTTTTTCTTTTTAAAAGGTTTTTTGGTTTTTTTTTTTCCGTTTGGTTTTGGAAAGTGGGGTTTTTTTGGAAGCCGACAAAACCCCAAAAAAAATTAAAAGGGGGGGAAAAAATGACTTTTTCCACAGTTTGGGCAAATTTAAAAAAAAACGTGAAAAAAAAATTTTTTTTTCCCCCTTTTTTTTTTTTTTTTTTTTTTTTTCCCCCCTTTTTTTTTTTTCCTCTTTTTCTTTTTTTTTTTTTTTTTTTTTTTTTTTTTCCCCCCTTTTTTTTTTTTTTTTTTTTTTTTTTTTTTTTTTTCCCCCCTTTTTTTTTTCCCTTTTTTTTTTTTATTTTTTTCCCCCCTTTTTTTTTTTTTTTTTTTTTTTTTTTTTTTTTCCCCCTTTTTTTTTCCTTTTTTTCTTCTCTTTTCTTCTTTTTTTTTTTTCCTTTTTCTTCTTTTTTTTTTCTTTTTTCCCCCTTTTTTTTGCCTTTTTTTCAATTTTTTTTTTTTTTTTTTTTCCTTTTTTTCCTTCCTTCCCTTTTTTTCTTCCTTTTTTTTTTCCTTTTTTTTTTTTTTTTTTTCCCCCTTTCCCCCCTTTTCTTTTTTTTTTCTTTTTCTTTTTTTCCTCTTTTTTTTTTTTTTTCCCCCTTTTTTTTTTCCCCTTTTTTTTCTTTTCTTTTCTTCTTCTTTTTTTTTCTTTTTTTTTTTTTCTTTTTCTTCTTCTTCTTCTTTTTTTTCTTTCTTTTCCTTTCTTTTCTTTTTCCCCCCCTTTTAATTTTTTCTTTTCCCTTTTTTTTTCCTTCTCCTCCACGTTCTTCACTTTTTCTTTCCGTCTTCCGCCTTCTTTTCCTCCTCCGTCTCATGCTCTTCTCACTCCTTCTACTTCTTCTCCTTTTTTTTCTAATTCTTTATCTTCTTCCTTCTCCAGCCCTTCTTCTTATTCGTATTAGCACGATCATTTACCGCCTTGCATTGTGGCATACAGCAAGCCCCACGGCAGAAAGGATCTTTATTCCTCAGAAAATTTCGCCATCATGCAATTTATGGGTTTCTTTTATTTCTTCGTCAACTGATTCTTTCGTGTGTCCTTTTATTAATTTTTGTGTGTGTGGATACTTCTGGTACTAGTCCCTAATGTTTAGCCCTATGTTGCAAGATAGGGCACTGGTTGGCAACCATACAAATCTCTCTGTTGCAAGATAGGGCACTGGTTGGCAACCATACAAATCTCTCTGTTGCAAGATAGGGCACTGGTTGGCAACCATACAAATCTCTCTGTTGCAAGATAGGGCACTGGTGGGCAACCATGCAAATCTCTCTGTTGCAAGATAGGGCACTGGTTGACAACCATACAAATCTCTCTGTTGCAAGATAGGGCACTGGTGGGCAACCATACAAATATCTCTGTTGCAAGATAGGGCACTGGTTGGCAACCATACAAATCTCTCTGTTGCAAGATAGGGTACTGGTGGGCAACCATATAAATCTCTCTGTTGCAAGATAGGGCACTGGTTGGCAACCATACAAATCTCTCTGTTGCAAGATAGGGTACTGGTGGGCAACCATACAAATCTCTATGTTGCAAGATAGGGCACTGGTTGGCAACCATACAAATCTCTCTGTTGCAAGATAGGGCACTGGTTGGCAACAATGCCAAACCCTCTGTTCCAAGATAGGGGACTGGTTGGCAATAATACTAAGCCTTATGCTGCAAGTTAAGGGATTGGTTGGCAACAATACCAGTCCCTCTTCAGCAAGATAAGGGACTGCTTGGCAAATAACACTAAGTCTACTGTTGTAAGGGTGGCGGCTCGTTCGTAATAATACTAGGACACTCTGATTTCTGGCGGCTGCCAGAAATAATTTTTTCCTCCCTAAAAGGCACAAGGTGTTCAAGAGCGTTATTAGCTGTTTGCTTCTGCAAGGATGTTGGTCCTATTTTTGTTTTCTATATATAAAGTTAAAACACCATAAGCTGTCATCCTTCAAAGACTCCTGAAACCCTTTATGTGACTAGCCGACATGACAACTTGACTTCTCACTGATCCACCGGCATCTAACATCAACATAAAGCCTGATCTTCTGCCATAATTCTGTTAGCAAAAATGACGTTACAAAAAGCTACCAAAGGAAGGAGATGGATATTATTTAGGTACGTTTGCAGAAAGGCTAGTGAACTTTAGCCAAGACAGCTCTCTGGTATACTGCAGATGGAAACAAGAGAAGTGAATGACCATAGGAAACGAAGGACAGTTGGCGAGGAAATGAAATAAATTCAAATTGATATGGTATACCATGAGCCGAAAGGCAGCAGACTAGCGGCAGCGGAGATCACAAAGCCGTGTGTGTTAACGTTAACACGAAGCATATAATGACAGACAGATGCTAATGCTGGCAATTTTAGCTCCCATAAAGTAAAATCTAAACCTTAAAAAAAATTATTCTCGGAAGGAATAACAACTTTTTTCTTAAACTCGCACCACAGTTGCATCGGGAACAGAATGCTATGCACATATTTTTACATAGAACATATTTACATGTCTCACAATGTAACAAATACGAAAAGTTAATCTTGCAGCAACAGAGCCTTCATCGTCACATACACAAATCAAACAAACCCACACAAATGCACAGAAATCACTTAACTGGTGTATCCCGAAGCAGTCAGGTTGATGTTTAGCCAGTCAAGTGAAGAGACAGGGTGTAGCCCAAGACTAAATAGGCCAGGAATGCTAAGGGCCGCAACTCGAGGAAACGTCTGCTTCAGGATACGTCACTTAAGTTATTCTGTGTTTTCGTGTTTTGTTTTTTTATGTGCTGTGAACGCTCTGTGGCTGCAGCGTGCACTTTTACTATGTGATCACATATTTTTACAGACCAATCGGTGCTGAAGATGTGTCCAAAATCACGCACACTTCACATGTCATTTCTTTAGTACACATATTTGGTTCGGTAAACTTAATACAATCCACACAAGAATGAATTACTGCATGTACCAATTAGAAGTAATTGATTGATATGATTTTTTAAAATTCAGTTGCAGAATCAACCCCAGCATTTTGTTTAATGCTGTGTGTGTGTGGTGTGTGTGCGTGTGGTGTGTGTGTGTGTGTGTGTGTGTGGTGTGTGTGTGTGTGGTGTGTGTGCGGTGTGTGTGTGTGTGGTGTGTTTGTGTGGTGTGTGTGGTGTGTGTGTAGTGTGTGAGTGGTGTGTGTATTGTGCGTGGCGTGTGTGTGTGGTGTGTGTGTGTGTGGTGTGTGTGTGGTATGTGTGTATGGTGTGTGTGTGTGTTGTGTGTGTGTGGTATGTGTGTGGTGTGTGTGTGTGTCTAGGTTTATGTTCAGTAGTTTGTCATTGCTCTCCGAAGGGTCAGCTCTCGGTACCACTGTTGTAACCAAGGCCAGACAAACTGTCCGAAGCTGGGATAGAACCTGGCGCCCCGGCATTATGAAGCTCGTATGCGACACCTAAGTCACAGACACCGAGAGCTGATATGAGGGAATCAGTAAATTACAACTCCTGAGCTTTTGGAAGGTGATAAACAATTCCCAGTGAATCAAGAGGTGAAAAAGAAAAAAAAAAACATGGCGTTGGAATAGACACATGCTGATAAAACCTGAGAACAAATAAAAAATAAACACACTTTATTTTTAAAGGGTTACGAATTGGACATGTAGGCGCGTCCAACATTCTGCCCTTCTATTCTCCGTCTTTTTATACATCTTTTTATAAATTTTTTCATAAATGTTTTTATTCATTTTTTAGTGCATATATTTGCTTACAAGGGGAAAAAAGCATTATCAACAGCAGTTAAATATTAAATACAGGCACTAGATTGGGATTTCGAAGAAACGCATGATTATAGACTAATGCAAACAGTATAACTGGACGGACTTTTCACTGCAACCCACACGGACATGGAAATAAAGGCACATCAAAAAACACATAGGGGAGGGAATAAGAGAGAAGTTGAAAAAAAAATGGAGGGGACATGGGGTGAGATGCATGTGAATGACAGCAATGGATAGGACCACAGCGTGAGTTGGATGAGGGACGATGCTCTGTTAAAGGAATACAAGACAAAAAGAAGATGAGAAAGTTCGATGTTTTTCTATCCAAACCCGCCTAGTGCAGATTCAAATGCACGATCTTCAGTTTAGCATTCGCTGGACAAGCCATAACGCTGCTGCGGTTTCTATAAGCCGGTGTTCCGTAATGAAACCACACGAAATTGCAGTAATCTTACCTCTGTTTTCGAGAAATAGTGAACGTCCTGCAAGTAAATGGTCATATACGACATGAGGCCGTACAGTTGGAAGGTAGAAGCCATATGGGTCAATATATAAGCCCATATTGGTGGTGATGACATCATTTCTAGCCATGGAGTTATGTGCGTTTCCTGGAGAGGTGAAATATGTACTGTTTTACTATTTGGATCATCATCATCATCTCGCCACAGATCTCGTTCTTTGGTGTTCTGGATCAATTCTACTAATGATATTCCTCCATTCCACTGTCTTAGGCCATCCACCATCAATTTTCTTGGTCTTTCTCTGCGTCTTCGAGCAGTAATCTTTTTAGTCGACACGATATTTTCCAGCACTCCTTTTCTCATGACATGACTAAAGAAATTTGTCTCCTTTTTTTTTTTTTTTTTTGTATATAATATTCTACATTTATTGGCCATGTTAGTTAGGTCGACCTTTAGTCTGCTTCCATTACGTCTAAGTGACAGGGCTCTCTGTGGCGCCATGTCTGATAGTAGTCTTGACACATGTCCAAACCATTTCATCTATTGTCTCAGGGTGCAGTTTTCTTCCCATTCCATCATAACTTCCCTTCTGATACAGTAATTTCTGACTTCTAGTTACCAGAATTAAATCTTGAATATTACGCCTCTGTACAATCATTTTTTTTTTTTCCTTCACGCGTTTGTCCCCCTTTCCTGCGTGATGTTGACCACATCACCCGCCGAGTGCTGACTGGTTCTATAAAATATAAATCTAGCCCTATATGCCCAATGCGCCTGAAGGTGTTGAAAATGGTACTTTCCTTTCTTTTATTTCCCCTTCCCCCGTTACATGTCAGATTCACTTTTTTGAGTGAGTTTTTTTAGGCCACATCAACAGAAAGCCTAAACATACAATTCTCTCTCTACACACATTGATAAATAAAGTACCCGTTTCTACGCCTTCAAAGTATCCAATTTCGTCCATTTCAGGACGAAATTTTTTGTCATTTGAAGCCCTACTCTGGCTTTTGCCAGGGGCCGCAATATAGGCAGGCCATACATATGGCCACATGTCTGAACGCGGTTTCTGGGACCTCTCCACGGCGATCCTCATCCGCATGGTGGCACTTTGTGTCATCGGGTGTTTATCGCTTGTGTGATGTCCTGGGGGGGGGGGGTAGAAGGTCAGTCAGTCAGGTCCTTTTATTTGGAGGATTTATTAGTCTGGTTTAAATGTTAAATGTTGAATTAAGAATCGACATTACAACACTCAGGTACTCCCATAAGCGCTCAGTCCCAATCTTCAGCAGCAAGCGGAGAGTCCTAGTTCCGATGGCACCAGTAACCGTCTGATTGTATATCCGTCTCATCCTTAATCTAAGTGTTGAGCGTCGGCGAGATTCCCTGGTAACTCCTCGCAGCGCCATTCTCCTCATATCGTAATGATCTATCTGAGCCTCCGCACTATTCACTCGTTCCAAATGGGCCGTTAGAATATCCAGCTTGTCACACATCAATTGACTACCGAGTTGTGCAGTTCAAACCTTTGTCTACGTATGTCAGCCACATTTAGAGAGATTTACTAGAATTGTGTTTGAAAATTCCTCCACCTTGGCGGCCAAAATTCCAGCAACGTTGGTGGCGTGGCACAGAATGAAATTGTGGCCACTGCAAAGTGCGGTCTGCCGGCACATTCAGGTGATCTGGATCTGTCTCTACTGTCAATAACGTCCAAATACCTTAGGAAAGTATTTACATGGTGGTTTTTGGGATTGTTCAGGGGTGATTTAGTAAACCCTTATAATTTCTGACGTATAGGCTTAGGGAACATACAATTACATGTCTCCGCATTATGTGACATTGTTGTTGTTCTCTGCGCCTGCTCGGGCTTGTGTAGCCTCTGTGAGATTGATGTGTTAAAGTTATTTAACTTTCTAGCCACTGTTCTCTCTTCTATACAGCTTGGTCACTGTTCAATATTCCACTGTTCTCTCTTCTATACAGCTTGGTCACTGTTCAATGTTCCACTGTTCTCTCTTCTATACAGCTTGCCACTGTTCAATGTTCCACTGTTCTCTCTTCTATACAGTTTGGTCACTGTTCAATGTTCCACTGTTCTCTCTTCTATACAGCTTGTCACTGTTCAATGTCACTGTTCTCTCTTCTATACAGCTTGTCACTGTTCAATGCCACTGTTCTCTCTTCTATACAGCTTGGTCACTGCTCAATGTTCCACTGTTATCTCTTCTATACAGTTTGGTCACTGTTCAATGTTCCACTGTTCTCTCTTCTATACAGTTTGGTCACTGTTCAATGTTCCACTGTTCTCTCTTCTGTACAGCTTGTCACTGTTCAATGTCACTGTTCTCTCTTCTATACAGCTTGGTCACTGCTCAATGTTCCACTGTTATCTCTTCTATACAGTTTGGTCACTGTTCAATGTTCCAGTGTTTTCTCTTCTATACAGCTTGGTCACTGTTCAATGTCACTGTTCTCTCTTCTATACAGCTTGGTCACTGTTGAATGTTCCACTGTTCTCTCTTCTATACAGTTTAGTCACTGTTCAATGTTCCACTGTTCTCTCTTCTATACAGCTTGGTCATTGTTCAATGTTCTACTGTTATCTCTTCTATACAGCTTGGTCATTGTTCAATGTTCCACTGTTATCTCTTCTATACAGTTTGGTCACTGTTCAATGTTCCACTGTTCTCTCTTCTATACAGTTTGGTCACTGTTCAATGTTCCACTGTTCTCTCTTCTGTACAGCTTGTCACTGTTCAATGTCACTGTTCTCTCTTCTATACAGCTTGGTCACTGCTCAATGTTCCACTGTTATCTCTTCTATACAGTTTGGTCACTGTTCAATGTTCCAGTGTTTTCTCTTCTATACAGCTTGGTCACTGTTCAATGTCACTGTTCTCTCTTCTATACAGCTTGGTCACTGTTGAATGTTCCACTGTTCTCTCTTCTATACAGTTTAGTCACTGTTCAATGTTCCACTGTTCTCTCTTCTATACAGCTTGGTCATTGTTCAATGTTCTACTGTTATCTCTTCTATACAGCTTGGTCATTGTTCAATGTTCCACTGTTCTCTCTTCTATACAGCTTGGTCACTGTTAAATGTTCCACTGTTCTCTCTTCTGTACAGTCTGGTCACTGTTCAATGTTCCACTGTTCTCTCTTCTATACAGCTTGGTCATTGTTCAATGTTCCACTGTTCTCTCTTCTATACAGATGGGTCACTGTTCAATGTTCCACTGTTCTCTCTTCTAAACAGTTTGGTCACTGTTAAATGTTCCACTGTTCTCTCTTCTATACAGCTTGTCACTGTTCAATGTTCCACTGTTCTCTCTTCTGTACAGCTTGTCACTGTTCAATGTTCCACTGCTCTCTCTTCTATACAGCTTGGTCACTGCTCAATGTTCCACTGTTATCTCTTCTATACAGTTTGGTCACTGTTCAATGTTCCAGTGTTTTCTCTTCTATACAGCTTGGTCACTGTTCAATGTCACTGTTCTCTCTTCTATACAGCTTGGTCACTGTTGAATGTTCCACTGTTCTCTCTTCTATACAGTTTAGTCACTGTTCAATGTTCCACTGTTCTCTCTTCTATACAGCTTGGTCATTGTTCAATGTTCTACTGTTATCTCTTCTATACAGCTTGGTCATTGTTCAATGTTCCACTGTTCTCTCTTCTATACAGCTTGGTCACTGTTAAATGTTCCACTGTTCTCTCTTCTGTACAGTCTGGTCACTGTTCAATGTTCCACTGTTCTCTCTTCTATACAGCTTGGTCATTGTTCAATGTTCCACTGTTCTCTCTTCTATACAGATGGGTCACTGTTCAATGTTCCACTGTTCTCTCTTCTAAACAGTTTGGTCACTGTTAAATGTTCCACTGTTCTCTCTTCTATACAGCTTGTCACTGTTCAATGTTCCACTGTTCTCTCTTCTATACAGCTTGTCACTGTTCAATGTTCCACTGCTCTCTCTTCTATACAGCTTGGTCACTGTTCAATGTTCCACTGTTCTCTCTTCTATACAGCTTGGTCACTGTTAAATGTTCCACTGTTCTCTCTTCTATACAGCTTGTCACTGTTCAATGTTCCACTGTTCTCTCTTCTATACAGCTTGGTCACTGTTCAATGTTCCACTAATCTCTCTTCTATACAGTTTGGTCACTGTTCAATGTTCCACTGTTCTCTCTTCTATACAGCTTGGTCACTGTTCAATGTTCCACTGTTCTCTCTTCTATATAGCATGTCACTGTTCAATGTTCCACTGCTCTCTCTTCTATACAGCTTGGTCACTGTTCAATGTTCCACTGTTCTCTCTTCTATACAGCTTGTCACTGTTCAATGTTCCACTGTTCTCTCTTCTATACAGTTTAGTCACTGTTGAATGTTCCACTGTTCTCTCTTCTATACAGTTTAGTCACTGTTGAATGTTCCACTGTTCTCTCTTCTATACAGTTTAGTCACTGTTGAATGTTCCACTGTTCTCTCTTCTATACAGTTTAGTCACTGTTGAATGTTCCACTGTTCTCTCTTCTATACAGTTTAGTCACTGTTGAATGTTCCACTGTTCTCTCTTCTATACAGTTTAGTCACTGTTGAATGTTCCACTGTTCTCTCTTCTATACAGTTTGGTCACTGTTCACTGTTCCTTAGCATTTTTTTAAACATTTTCCTATCTGGTCAATCTTGCATGTATAATAGGGGCGTTTGTTGAAGTGACAAGCAAGAATAAGATATATTCAAAATATGCCTTTGTCTATTCTGGAAGCGACTAGCCTACCACCTTATCTGAGGGGTGGTGACTGTTTATTACCATAATTCCTAGCTCACTCCTAGCGAGGTAATCCACGAACTACAGACAAGACAAGGATGCTAGAGATATAGTTTTACTTTGGTGTTTTATACAAAGGTAATAAATGCAAGAAACCAAATTTAACATGAATTCAAATTAATGTCAAATGGCCACTGATAGCAGTGGACTCTAGGCTTGTACATTAAAATTGTCATAAAAACAAAACTCATTCATAATTTTCTCACAATTTCGAGCTGATCAATAAAACAAACTAACTGATTACATTTATAGAATCAGCAAAAGAAAATTACCAGATAACGGCTATAAAACTTGAGGCACGAAAAGTGGGAAAAGACCACTGTATTAATTAAAAGAAGTCCTTTGGAGTTCACATTTCTTGCAAAATAGGAAACTGTGTTCAATAATAATAAGTTTCTGACTGACATCCAGGACAAGTATTATCTGTTACAGAGAAAAAAGCCATTATGGATTTCCAATCTAATGAAAGGTCGTTAGCTGTTAAATCTTTCACTCTAAACATTTAATTTCATTTGTTGTTGTTGTTGCTGCTGTTGTTGATTATTTTATCTACGTCATGAATATTAAAAAAAAAATCATGTCTTCCAGATGAATACATTTATATTTGACATAATTACAAACAGTATGGCAGACCTTTAGGGGCATATTGTGTCTGAGACAGTTGTGAATGTACGCTTTCTCCAGTTGGGTGATCCGAGGATGCTTGCTGGGTGTGTCGTGAACATAATAATACCAGAGAACGCACCATGTGATTGTCACTGCGCCTGCGAGTAAATAAAATATATATAATTACTTTACATTCTGCTCAAGGGCTATCTTCAGAATAACGTTCCCAAATTATCTACGCAGAAAATACACCCTAACAGGGCCTCAGTCACGTGTCAATTACGCACTTTCGTGCACTATACCGGAGCCGCCGAATTGCTCACGCGGCGTGGATTGGGGCTAAACTAGATGGCTAGGACTTACGAGCAAATAAAATGAAGGTAGCTGCAGAAAATGCGGTAGCTGTTGCTTGTGGGTCCCAGCCATCTAGTTTAGCCCCAACCCACGCCGTTTCAGCAGCGTTCGGGACACCTGGCGGAGGGATACTCTCGGCAGTGGCGGAAGTCGCCTGAAGTGCGCAATTGACACGTGACTGAGGCCCTGTTAGGTTTTTTTTCTGCGTAGATAATTTGGGACTGTTATTTGTAAGATAGCCTGCTCAACTTTGGGGTGACTCGTTTGCTATGAAGCTAAAACTAAGATTACCAAGCCTGCTCAAGGTCTCGCCTACTACAACCTGTTATATTAAATTTATAATCATCATCCTGTTTTGGTTTTTCGATTTTACCTGTAGCTCGCTATGTATTCCGCCATTTCTTTCTTCTTATTTACAGTCTTTCTTCCTTTGTTTCCTGCCTTCGTTCGTTCGTTCGTTCCTTCCTCTTTCTTCCTTATCATCATCATCATCACCCTTTCCGCCCCTGCATCCCCTAGTGTTGAGTAGACCATCAACCACTTCACGCCAACGTGTCCTATCAAGTTATCTGCTCCACGTGCTATATAATCCGCCTTTTTCCTTTGACCTTGTGGGTTCCAGTGCAAGTGAATTTTATGTGTATTATTTTCAGGTTTCATCAGCGTGTGTCCTGTAAACGCCTGCCAACGTCTTATCTCACCTTTTGATCTACTGAAATGTGTTTATTTCTCTCCTAAAGCTCTCTACATTAGTGATTCTACCATACCATTGAATGCTTTCAGTTCTGCGTAAGCACCAGTTAATCAATGTTTGTAATTAGCACTTGTTGCTTCATTTGACAGTATATCAGAGCAATCCCATTATCAAAGCTTAATTAGAAGCATTGGGAACCTCCCAATAATCTTCTAGGGATGTGACACCTGTAAGGGTTTTGACCTTATTTGATTGCGCTACATAATAATGACTTTTTTTTAATAATTATTATAACTGCGCAATTAAACATAAATGGAACCATTCCCTACCCTTGCAAATAGATGGCAATGGATTAAGTCCCCACCCCCTCCTGTTCCTATTTTCTACATTCCTTCATTTACTGGATATATTCTGGTATAATGTTTAGCCGGCGCCGAAAGACGTCACTGGATTCTCCATTCTTGAGCAAATAATAACAGACGATAGTAAATTAGTCGATATCTTGGCTAAACGGTAAGCGGTTTAATCAATCATTATAATTATGCAACACAAAGATATGACAATGCTAACCTGATATATAAAAAATGTATCCCCAGCCTTCTTTGTCCATGTGACACATGATACTCACAGATGGATAGGTCAAGATAATTCCAAAAGTCGAGCCTACAGTGTAGGATCACAATAGACAAATATATTTACACATATATATTCGGTCCAAAAAAGTAATTCATAGCTTTCTGAAAGGGTGTTTGTATTAATTTGTCAGCAAAATTTCGGACTATCCTCTGAATAACGGCCACATATTATGGCGGCCAAAAACAGGGCCTACGCCACATGTAAATTGCGGACTTCTGGCGACTTGAATTGCGCACTTAAGCGACTACCGCCACCGCCCAGAGTATCCCCTGTAGCGGCGTGGATTGGGGCTTAACTAGATGGCTGGGACGTACGAGCAAAGCTGCAGGAGATGCGGAAGCTGCTGCTCGTGAGTCTCAGCCATCTACTTTAGCCCCAATCCACGCTGCGCGAGGCGGCGTGGGAGATACTCTCGGCAGTGGCAGTAGTCGCCGGAAGTCCGCAGTTTACATTGACTGAGCTCCTCCCTGTTCGGGTGTTTTTGTGGCTGGCATAAAATGTGGGCGCTATTCGGAGGATAGAAAAATTTCGCACTATTGTTTGTAAAATACAGACGTAAATTTGTGCAGTGTCAGCCTACATCATTCCCACCCTCACTTGATAACCCTGTCTGTTGAGGAGTGAACAGCCAACCCTACACTTTTGACTTGTCGTGACGTTGACATCCCTAGCGGGCAGGTCACATTTCCAATTTAAACCCGTCCGGGGTCGGTGGAGGGGGGGGGGGGTATATAGTCCCTCATATTGATATATACCTCTATCTGGTGAAATAAACATTTCTAGACCCTTTAGTTGGTTTGAGAAGTCTACATTTTCAAACTTGCAACTGTGGGATAAATAATTTATTGAAAAATATTCAGAAATTCCTGTAAGCCTTTTTACTCCTTGGGCACGAATACAGGACTTCTTTTCTAGAGACGCCAAGCGGAGTCTGGCGCGGGTATTTTTTGCCACACCTCTGAGGTGTCGAGACACATTTCAATGCTCTCATTAAACTTTGGCGCATTAAAAATACCAGTTTAATCTTTGAAGGATTCCTAAGCTTGGGTAAGTTGATTATAGTTTATGAGTACCATGATATATGTCTCTTTAAAGTTGGCCACTGCTGCAGGGAGGGAAGATTTCTTGATGTCCAGACACTCAAGCCCCTAAAATCAAACCTTTTCCTTCGCAGGCTATAGTTTGTGCTCTACATGACCCACACCATTATAGAGATATTAAACCCAGCAAGTTAATTATTCTCTAACCAGACAACCGAGTTGTTTCAATTAGCAGACATATTAAACTGTTTCACCCTTCAGCCGGCTAGACACTGTGACGTCAGAGGTTGGTTTTAGCCCAACACAGTATGGGGGATGAGCAGACGGTGGATGGTATAAAATATGTATGTGAGAGTGAGAGAGAAAGAGAGATGGGATGTATATCTACAAGTGCATGTGGGCAAGGAGAGTTGATGTTCTTTGTTTGATAGTCTATCTGTCTCCACTCTGGTACTCATCTCCTGTCCCTGTTACTGACTGAACAATAGAGATGATATGTAGAGACTTATACCGTCTCATTATCCTAAGAGCTGTCCTCTGAATGATTACTAATGTGCATGTTAATAAACTGAGCTTGACATGTAACCCCTGAGATGACTGCTAATTTTGAGTTCCTTCTTGATACAGGATGATATCTCCTTGGAGGCCAGGCAAGGAATCAGCAGTCCACAAAAACCACCTACCAGGAAGTCACCTATGTCTAAGCCTGTGGTGGGCATCAGAGTGTAAGCCAAACTTTTGTCTTCATTTAATGAAACCCTCAGTTGATATACTGACAACATTATGGGTGGTGTACCTTTACTATCATTTATCCGGCAGCTTGTTTGTGCCTCAAGTGTCTAACTAGGTACCTGAGATCCTTTCCAGGAACTTGAGTGTATCTCCAGTGTTCGAGTGTCTAGTGTGGAACTGTCTTCAACGCAACACCAGAGTGACTGAACATCCAGCAAGTTCAAGAAAACCAGGGATTCAGATAAGTGTGGCCAATCATTGGTTTTTTGCCAGGCTTCACTATTAATCGTCCACACTATCATAATGGTGATCTAGGCGGACTCTGGGACATTATTACACGTTCAGTCGGATCAAGTTTGAAGTTTTGGTCCTTCATATCACTCTGGGTTCTTGAAGTTCTTTGCTGATTCTTATATAATGTACGTGTTGCAATTATTACCTCCATTCAGAAATTTTCATGTCTGACTTGGGTGTTCCTGTTCCACTATTATAACTGTCTAGCTTCGATGTTTGTGTGATTAGTAAGTGTAATCTGTGTTAACATGGGTATGATAGTATGCTATCATAGCCTGGGGGTTATCTTTTTATAGTAGTCGGGGTGTTCAGCCAAGTGTGCCTAAAAATATTAGATATTCTGCAGTGCCAGATCTTGAGTTGCCCTACTCCTGAAATAAGTTGAGCGTATATTGGAAACGGGATCTTCCTTAGACCAATACGAGCCAATGTCTCAACATTATTATTTCATAGTGCTGTTGGTTCTTAAGGAGCAATCCTTAAATCAGGCACGCGACACGAGCGGTATGTGACACTGTCTGCTGGCATAAGTTCCACTGAGCACCCATTTGGTATCTCCGTGGCGAGTGGTCACGCCTTTCACCTCGCCCTCTGGAGGTCGTAGGTTCGTTTTACAGCGAGTTTTTCTTCAGTTTGCGAGTGCAATTTTTGCAGAAATCCCTGGAGTTCTTTATCTGTTCGACGCTCTCCGCAGGCAGATAGATGTTCTGCAGAGAGAGACTGAACCATCTGGTAAAAAATCCGGTGTAATGAAGTCGATCCTCTAACTTGACTTTACTTTTTACACATTGGATGACTTACATAGGTGTGAGACGTGGCTCATGACCATTGATTGTCAAGATTGCCAGTAATAAGACTCTCTCTTTCTCATCTGTACAGTCACTAGGAAACTGTACCAAGGAAAGTAGGTCAGACATTAAGGAGAAGATAATAACACTAGCCACACAACTTAGAAACAACGGACGCCAGATCACCATAGCTAGGGTTCCGGTGTATAGAGGCATAGCTGGTAATGATATGGCAGACATTTTTTGCAGTAGCAGTAGCTATAATAGTAGCAAGGTCAACATTTATAAATCACTGGTGTTGTCTATTTTCTTATCCGGGTGTGAGAGTTGGACTCCTGAAAATGAGTATTCAGGCTTTCGAATGTAAACGCTACAGACGCATTTTACGAATTTGTTATTTAAAACACAAAAATAATAAATATGTCAGAGACAAAAACATACAAACTTGCGGGACATAGGAGCCTTTCTAGGCAGTGGTGAAACATTGTAAGCTAGCTTGGTTTGGGCACGTATTGAGACATGATTCGATTGCAAAAATTGTGCTTTAAGGAACGTTAGGGGGTAGTCAAAGAAGACGAGGGCAAAGAAGAATCTGGAATGACAACATCAAGAAATGGACGGGACTAAGTTATCTTACACTTTTTAATCAAGCAGAAGACAGAAAGATAGCAGGTTTTATATGCTAGTGCTTCCATCAATACACCTCCACGATAATGGGTCAAGGGATATGTTATGTTATGTAGCCATAATATAATAGAAACAGACCTAGGCAAAGCAGAGGGGAAGAGCTAAGTCAAACGGTGGGAAATGAGTGCTACGCTCAGGGCGGCATGCAACAATTTAAGAAGACTCATACAACACTCAAATTCCAGCAAACAATAAACTGTAGAGATTAATACTAGGATACTGTAAAGCCAAATTTGTAGCACCCTTATGCCTTGAATGCTTTCATGACAACCCAGTAGACAACTTACTGCTAATATGCACCACAAATAAACAGCAAAGATAAAATCTGGAAAACTATTTTCAGAAACAAAACAAATCACAACAGCCAAGGAATGCTTACATGTTGAAAGTCATTATTATATACAGAAACAAAACAAATCACAACAGCCAAGGAATGCTTACATGTTGAAAGTCATTATTATATACAGAAACAAAACAAATCACAACAGCCAAGGAATGCTTACATGTTGAAAGTCATTATTATATACAGAAACAAAACAAATCACAACAGCCAAGGAATGCTTACATGTTGAAAGTCATTATTATATACAGAAACAAAACAAATCACAACAGCCAAGGAATGCTTACATGTTGAAAGTCATTATTATATACAGAAACAAAACAAATCACAACAGCCAAGGAATGCTTACATGTTGAAAGTCATTATTATATACAGAAACAAAACTAGAAAAAGAAAAAGATATATGTTTGTGTGTGTATATGTGTGTATACATGCATCCATACATACATTCATACACACACACACACACACACACACACACACACACACACACACACACAAAATGTGTATTGTGTAAACTAGCATGCACTGCTGTATTAATGTGTATCATCAGGCGACTATGAGTTCATTTTGGCTACTTAACAAGACTGGCAACAGATAGAGCAACACAGAGAGCCTATAAAAGGTAACAAATTCAGAAGTCGGCAATGCAGAAATATGGGCCACGGAAGTATCAGATATACTAGTATGCCTTCTACGACATGCTTCCTCAGGATAATTATGTTTTTTTTTTACCCCAAAATGAGCCCAAGGACCCCAAAAGCGGAACTTATAATTTACTATTTTTGCAAATTTAGTAAATCATATTTTACAGACAGGAAGAAATATACACAACATAAATGCTTTAAAGAACAATAACTATTAGAAAAACTACTGCAATTTCACAATTATATATTACAAAACTGCTACGACGTATGAAATACGTGGACATATAAAATTATTCACTGTGTTCCTTTCCACTGTTCTATGGATAATTAATGTAGTTTAGCGGCTTGTGTTATAACAAACCAGTTCTTTTTCTCCTTTTTCTTTTTTTCTTCTTGTTCTTCTTCTTGTTCTTCTTCTTCTTCTTCTTCTTCTTCTTCTTCTTCTTCTTCTTCTTCTTCTTCTTCTTCTTCTTCTTCTTCTTCTTCTTCTTCTTCTTCTTCTTCTTCTTCTTCTTCTTCTTCTTCTTCTTCTTCTTCTTCGCATTCGCCGGTTGTAAATTATGGCTGAAAGTCGAGATCGTTCGTCCACTTCTCGACTTCTGTCCCAATGCACCTCATTGCGGTTCAGCACCTTAACATTCACAAGAAACTATGAATGGACATTCATGTACGACGATTACCAGACAGGCTAAGGTTAATGAGCTTTTGTCTTTCCAGCGGCGGTGCCCACTGCGACCAAACAACCAGCACTGCTGGTAATGTCACTCCCTGTGGGAATCAGAGAATATTGATAATTCCAGTAACAAACGGTGTAAAAAAAAAAGTCATACAGTTATAGTGACAAGACGCTAGCGTGTCGGCCCGAGTGTCTTTAATTAAAAGACGCAAAAAGGCACATGTTAATAAAAAAATTAAAATGTGTGGCATGAGTTCGCAGTCTGGGCTAGCTACCAGAAAGTGCATATGGAAGCAAAGTCGACCGGTATGATGTTGACTACATCAGCAGACCTCAGTTGGACAAGAGCCACAACCACCTCTCGTTTTCGAACGTCTGCCATTGATCCCACACTTATTTTATTACAAAAACGGAACTAGTATATAGGGTATATATGTATTCAAATCCCAAAAACAGTGTTGGTGGGTGTTATATATATATATATATATATATATATATATATATATATATATATATATATATATATATATATATATATACATATACATATATATATATATATATATATATATATATATATATATATATATATATATACATATATATATATAAACTTTGAATATCTAGGGTCTATAATAGCAATGGAGACTGTTTGACAGAAATTTAAACGACGATGACTAAGGTAATGCAAAGACTGAACAGCCTCAAAAGTCTATAAGTCTATGGATGAGCACCAGCAAGAAGATCAAAATTAGAATTTTGAGAGCATGCATCTTCCCTGTGGCTACATACGGATGTGAGTCGTGGACTATCTCTCAGTCCTTAAGAAAGAGAATATGGGCTTCTGAGCTAAAATCCTATATAAAGATTCTCAGAATGTCTTGAAAAAAGAAGACGAGAAATACTGACATCT
>CAJHNH020001175.1:20000-25000 GCA_905116865.2 Candidula unifasciata
TGCGTGCGTGCGTGCGTGCGTGCGTGCGTGCGTGCGTGCGTGCGTGCGTGCGTGCGTATGTATGTATGTATGTATGTATGTATGTATGTATGTATGTATGTATGTATGTATGTATGTATGTATGTATGTATGTATGTATGTATGTATGTATGTATGTATGTATGTATGTATGTATGTATGTATGTATGTATGTATGTATGTATGTATGTATGTATGTATGTATGTATGTATGTATGTATGTATGTATGTATGTATGTATGTATGTATGTATGTATGTATGTATGTATGTATGTATGTATGTATGTATGTATGTATGTATGTATGTATGTATGTATGTATGTATGTATGTATGTATGTATGTATGTATGTATGTATGTATGTATGTATGTATGTATGTAATAGAGAAGTGTAGAGAATTTAATGTAAATCTGTTCTTATGTTTTGTGGATTATTCAAAAGCATTTGACTGTGTACAACATCAGAAGCTTTGGGAAATCATGAGGAATATGGGCTTTCCATCACATATAGTGCAGCTCATTAAAATGCTCTATCAAGACCAACAAGCAGCAGTCAGAATAGATGGAGAGACATCAGACTGGTTTGGCATCAAGCAAGGAGTCCGTCAGGGATGTGTGCTGTCACTGTATTTGTTCAACCTGTACGCCGAAAATATAATGAGAAATGTAAGAGATGATATAAACAAGGAACAATATGATGCCCTAAACATCGGTGGTCATGAAATACCAGAAATTCGTTATGCTGATGATACAGTATTACTATCAACATCACAAAATGGTTTAGAAAACTTATTAACCTCACTCCAAAGAAATAGTGAAAATCATAACTTATTTCTTAACACAGCAAAAACAAAGATAATGCATACAAACAAAACTGCCATGGAGAAGGAAATATATGTTAATGAGGAAAGATTGGAAGTGGTGGAAAATTTCGAATATCTTGGGTCACTGGTTACCAACAATGGTGACACAATGAAAGAAATTAAACGGCGACTATCAATTGCTCTTCAAAGACTAAAACAACTGAATAAATTATGGAATTGTACAGATAGAATTACAAAGGTCAGATTTTTAAGAGCATGCATCTTTCCCATTGCAACATACGCCTGTGAGACCTGGACACTTACTAAACAAGCGGAACAGCGCATAAATGCATTTGAATATAAATGTTACAGACAGGTTCTAAGAATATCTTGGGTAAAGAAAAGAACAAATGCATCCATACTTCAAGAGCTGAATATTGAAGAGGGTTGGCTAGTAAAGACAATAAAAACAAAGAAAATTGAAATATTTTGGTCACTTGAAACGTCATGGAGGTCTAGAGAGAACAATAATGGAGGGGTATATGCCTGGGAAGAGAGGAAGAGGAAGGCCAAGGAGAAGATGGGTGCAGGATGTGGCAGATGATCTCCAGATGGGTGTATCAGACGCAGGACATCTTGCTCATGATAGGAAGGTTTTCCGGAGGGTTGTTATGGCAGCGAGGTTCCGCGAGGGACATGCTACTGAATGAATGAATGTATGTATGTATGTATGTATGTATGTATGTATGTATGTATGTATGTATGTATGTATGTATGTATGTATGTATGTATGTATGTATGTATGTATGTATGTATGTATGTATGTATGTATGTATGTATGTATGTATGTATGTATGTATGTATGTATGTATGTATGTATGTATGTATGTATGTATGTATGTATGTATGTATGTATGTATGTATGTATGTATGTATGTATGTATGTATGTATGTATGTATGTATGTATGTATGTATGTATGTATGTATGTATGTATGTATGTATGTATGTATGTATGTATGTATGTATGTATGTATGTATGTATGTATGTATGTATGTATGTATGTATGTATGTATGTATGTATGTATGTATGTATGTATGTATGTATGTATGTATGTATGTATGTATGTATGTATGTATGTATGTATGTATGTATGTATGTATGTATGTATGTATGTATGTATGTATGTATGTATGTATGTATGTATGTATGTATGTATGTATGTATGTATGTATGTATGTATGTATGTATGTATGTATGTATGTATGTATGTATGTATGTATGTATGTATGTATGTATGTATGTATGTATGTATGTATGTATGTATGTATGTATGTATGTATGTATGTATGTATGTATGTATGTATGTATGTATGTATGTATGTATGTATGTATGTATGTATGTATGTATGTATGTATGTATGTATGTATGTATGTATGTATGTATGTATGTATGTATGTATGTATGTATGTATGTATGTATGTATGTATGTATGTATGTATGTATGTATGTATGTATGTATGTATGTATGTATGTATGTATGTATGTATGTATGTATGTATGTATGTATGTATGTATGTATGTATGTATGTATGTATGTATGTATGTATGTATGTATGTATGTATGTATGTATGTATGTATGTATGTATGTGTGTATGTATGTGTGTGTGTATGTAATATGTAATGTCGCATTAGTCTGGTGATTCTGAGATTTTTCAATCGTCGCAATGGTAACAAAATGGAAACCTCTTGGACGGAAAATATATTGTTTTATCACATAGGGACTAACATGCACATACGCTTTTATAATATATACATACCTACGTATGTATGTATGCTTGTGTTGTGTATATTTTATGTAGGTATGTATAAATTATCAAAGGTTGTGTGCATTTGAGTCACTATGTGATAAAATGTGTGATCCGTCTATAAGGATTCTTTATATTGCCATTGGAGCGCGTAAAATAATCAAAAAAAGTCACCAAAATAATATGACATTTACAGGCGAATGTGATAATTTCAGTACAGCAAATAATTGTTTGATGACTGGTGCTTTTTTTCCCCCTGTATAATTACTGTTTTATAATAAATTGAATATGATCCTTAGAATAAGAAGTTGTGGTGGGGATAGTAAAAGACGAGGAAAAGAGCAGGAGAAAAGTGATTAAAAAAATGAGGGGAGGGCAGTTCTGAGAAGAACGCGAGAGAGACAAAACAAAAAGAAGGAGAAGAAGAAGAAGAAGAAGAAGAAGAAGAAGAAGAAGAAGAAGAAGAAGAAGAAGAAGAAGAAGAGAAGAAGAAGAAGAAGAAGAAGAAGAAGAAGAAGAAGAAGAAGAAGAAGAAGAAGAAGAAGAAGAAGAAGAAGAAGAAGAAGAAGAAGAAGAAGAAGAAGAAGAAGAAGAAGAAGAAGAAGAAGAAGAAGAAGAAGAAGAAGAAGAAGAAGAAGAGAAGAAGAAGAAGAAGAAGAAGAAGAAGAAGAAGAAGAAGAAGAAGAAGAAGAAGAAGAAGAAGAAGAAGAAGAAGAAGAAGAAGAAGAAGAAGAAGAAGAAGAAGAAGAAGAAGAAGAAGAAGAAGAAGAAGAAGAAAAAAAAAAAAAGAAGAAGAAGAAGAAGAAGAAGAAGAAGAAGAAGAAGAAGAAGAAGAAGAAGATTAAGAAGAAGAAGAAGAAGAAGAAGAAGAAGAAGAAGAAGAAGAAGAAGAAGAAGAAGATGCAGCAGCAGCCAGCAGCAGCCGGAGAAGTAGGAGGAAGAGTCGAAGTAACTTGCTTCTGAGACAGCCATCCACCCGGAATCTGTGTCATCAAATAACCCCAGAAAAAGGAATTAATCACAGAAGACTGAGTTTTCTTGTCCCACGAGTGCATCGGACCAGAAATCTGTAGAAAATTAGATATATTTGTGTGCATATTGTGTGTGTGTATATGCGCGTATATATATATATATATATATATATATATATATATATATATATATATAAAATCAAGAAAAGTCGGCTATAAATTGTGACATTTTTGAAGAAGGCATGAAAAAACTTAAAAGTTAAAATTTAAATGTCTTTCCTCGCCACTGTCGAAACTATTTTTTTCCTTATTTCACACTCAAAGTGCATCATATTACATAAAATGCCAGCCGCAGCGTGCTAAAAATGGTCTTTGTATTTATCTCGATGTGCGATCGATCCTCCATCTGTAAGTAAGGCGGTGATTACATTTTGGCGGAAATTTTAAAGTGAAAAATGTGGTCTGTACAATAGTAACTGTTAGCCTCGTCAAGTAAGCACTTATATTTAAAGGCAATACGTTGTGAGTACTGGACAATCCATAGGCAGGTCAAACAATTTCTTCAGGCCTCAGAGATGCGGTTTTACAGAACAAGGCTTAAAATATCTTAGACAGACCAAAAAAAAAAAAAATAGTGAAAAATGTGGTCTGTACAATAGTAACTGTTAGCCTCGTCAAGTAAGCACTTATATTTAAAGGCAATACGTTGTGAGTACTGGACAATCCATAGGCAGGTCAAACAATTTCTTCAGGCCTCAGAGATGCGGTTTTACAGAACAAGGCTTAAAATATCTTAGACAGACAAAAAAAAAAAAAAAAAAAAAGCAACCAAGCGGTTTTGAAAGAGGCGGAAGCCCTAAGACAACTAATCACATATATCAGAAGGAGACAGTCATCATTTTTCGGCCATGTAATGAGAAGAAGGAAAATGTAACATGTGGTGACCAGTGGAAAGATCTGTGGAAGGAGGGATAAAGGAAGACAACGAGAGAAGATTCTTCTTGACAGTCTTGTTGCATGGCATGGAGGTGTGTGCAGCACATAAAATAATATATGCTGCAGGAGATCTCAGATTGTGGCGAGGCATAAAGGCACCTGATGATGATGATACACTATTCGTATTCGGCTGAATAGTTGGTCCCGCTATTCATATTCGCCGAATAGTGAAAATCCCTATTCGGTACAGCCCTTATATATATATATATATATATATATATATATATATATATATATATATATATATATATATATATATATATATATATATATATATATATATATATATATATATATATACATACATGTATATAGACGTAAACATACTTAAATATATATTTATATATACACATACATACACAGACACATACATACATACATACATACATACACACACACACA
>CAJHNH020001175.1:27500-60000 GCA_905116865.2 Candidula unifasciata
CAGGACATCACACAAGCGATAAACACCCGATGACACAAAGTGCCACCATGTGGATGAAGATCACCCGTGGAGAGGTTCCGGAAAACCGCGTTCAGCCTTACACTATATTTATGGTCGGGCTATATTGCAGCCCATGTTAAGAACCAGGGTGGGGCTTCAAAATAAAGAAAAACTGCATCTCACAAGGAGATGTAGATATAACAGCCTTTCCATCCTGAGCTGATGGTTGTTATGACTGACTGACTGACTTTCTACCCCACCAGGACATCACACAAGCGATAAACACCCGATGACACATAGCGCAACCATGCGGATGAGGATCGCCGTGGAGAGGTCCAAGAAACCGCGTTCAGACAATTTTCCATATTTATGGCCTGCCTATATTGCGGCCCCTGGCAAAAGCCAGGGTGGGGCTTCAAATAACAAAAAAAATGTCGTCCTAAAAAAGACGAAACAGGATAGATAATGGTTTTTATGAATAAGATCGTCATCGGGAGTGAAACATTTTGCAAATTGGCTGCAGGTATGTTAAATACATGTCACCTACAATGAATGAAAGTAAAGTAAAGGACTCTTTTCCACGCCTTTAGGCGTATAGGACATACAGGGATAGACCTATATTTTATAGACCAATTGGCACAAGATGGGTGATGTGGTCAGCATCACGCCGGCGGCGTTTACTTTTCCGGACTGCACCCGGTACCCACTTAAGGCTGGGTCGACCTGGGAGCCAAAGTCCTTTTTGAAAAAGTTCGGCTCCGCCAGGAAGCGAACCCACGACATTCTGATCCGCGGTGAGCGACTCCCTAAAATAAATAAATCACTTTCCAAAAGAAAATTTTTTTTTTATGGTGGTAACTAAGGAAGGTCTCAAGGGAAACGACTGAGGAAAAGACAAGTATTTGATGAAGAAACGTGGTATAGTTTGCAAAATGCTTGAGTTGTTGGACAATACCAACGTGCTAAAAAACAAAACAGAAAACATCGAACGAAACGATGCCAAGTATTGTCATTTAAAAAAAAAAATACATTGCGTAGAGGTGGTTGAATTTGTTGAGCTGTTGTCTTCCTATACATCTACTTTCTTAATGACAGCCAAAAGACTACGGCAAGGCGTACACCTGTATTTCCTTCTTTAAACTATATAACTAAAATAGTACTACGTTTTTTTTTCGACATTTTTTGTTATTTGAAGCACCACCCTGGCTTTTTCCAGGGGCTGCAATATAGGCAGACCATAAATATGGCCAATTGTCATCTAACTAAACAGACAGCTGGACAAATGGACGAACAAACAGACTGTATTTAAACAAAATCAAGACCTTTTCTGTGTTTAAAAGAAAACTGTAGTTATATCTTCATGTTAAATATTTAAACAAATAACCATCTAGACGTTTATATTAAATTGTTTACCACCTTAACTTTTTAATTTGTTAAAAATTGTATAAACGTTAAAGCATGACACACTTTTTTAAAACTTTCTTTAGTTGTTTTTTATAATGATAGTGAACATTTCTAACATTACGCAATAATATGAGATGTAATACATCTGAGTCAACCTTATAAACATTACCTAAAACATTGTAATTTACTTTAGTATATCTTAGACAAACATTACATGCTGAATAAAACACTACAACCCCTCATTACTTATTTAAAATTTTACTCACTCCCCCTACCCCTACTTCTCCCCCCAAGTAACAACCCGAAATGCCATTTCAACTTTTACAACAACAACGAAAAAAAAAAGCAGCAACAACAACAACAACAACAACAACAACAAAACATCAGTTACAGATATGAGGCGATGCTGTCTAAGCCAACTTCACTGCAAACCCCGCCAACTTCCATGAAACTCGCGCCAACTTCCTGGAGCATTCACGAGTCCCCGTGTAAGCAACCATTGTTATATAAAATTTCTTACCGTGAGGGAGCACATTTAACCTATTTGCATTTTTTTTAAAAATTCCAACCCCATCGATCACCCTCAGTTAACAAGCCAACGCCAGCCCCATTTGCAGTAATTTCATTTTTTTCTGTAAATGAAAAGTCATAGCCCTACATATTTTGACTACTCCTAAACCCTCTAATACAGCAAAGATGACATGACAAAATCTTGGAACATCTGTCAGCTTATCTGGACCTGCGCAAGCACATCGAAAATTTCTCTGGAACCTTCTTGAAATTTGTAGCAGATTCCGAGTCTTATCCCCACCCCTTCACCCCCTACCCTTTTTGGATAAATATAGCCTTCACCAATATCGTTTCGTTTCTATCCCTTATCCTATATTAGAAGAACCTCAGTGAAGTATCCTTAAAGGATAAAAATGATCACATTCTATATTGTTTATATTTTTCCCTGATAAAATTTTCTTAGCTTCTTTAGACCTAAACATACATTTTTAAGATTGCAATTTTCTGGGATAAAAGTGGTAAATGAGTACCTTCCAGTGACTGGAAAAGTTCAGAGATGAAAGAAGAGGAAGAACATGTAGACACTTACCACACTTCTTAATCTCAAAGTAGTGTTGTGCACATATGTGTACGCATGAGCTTTTCCAATGCATTCTGAAGGACGCGAAGTGGGACCCTTTACTCCTTGCTGTGCCAATGTTTCCATTTGTGTATCATCCGCCGCGCAAGACATTGCCACAACCATGTTGAAACGTAGCGAGTACATGCAGACGAATCCCAGACATGATACCAGAGACAGAACCAGACGGCAGGACCAAAACAAAGGCGATCTTGCTTTTGCAGAAAAATTTAAACAGTATTTTTTAGTTAAACAGAAGTTAAAAAGAGAATGGCAATTGTAATGTAATGATTTTTAAAACAAAATTAGTTGTGTATTCTTTATAGGATGTTACCGAACCAACTTTAGGATTTTTCGGCTGCTGCGGATTTTCTAGGCAAATGTTACGTTTAGTAGTTTGCCATTGCTACTAAACGGCCACCCCTAGGTACCACTGCCAATAACCAACACAAGATTGTCTGCTGCCAAATTTTCTGCAGCTTCGATGGAACCCGGAAAGCCGGCTTCCGCATATGCAACCGACGACGACATTTAAGTAAACAGCATTAAAATTGCACGTCTAATTTCACCAAGAAAATAACAATCATTATTCTGTGATCTTTCCTGTAGAAACCTACGGATGAGTCCAGAACTAACGCGCAATTAATAAGGAAGATAATAAAATAGTATTACCCAAAATTGAAAAGTTGAATTAAAAAGGAACAATTATTTTAAAAAGGTAAATCTGAAACATTAACTAAACAAATTAACGAAGCTTGTGTTGTTAAAAATCTAAAACGTTTAAAAAATATTTTAAAGAACGTTTGCAAATGTTTAAATTTTCAGTATTTGAACTTAAATACTTTTTCTCTTTTATTTCCCTAGGAAATTCTATAGTACCATTTTGATAATAATAAAATCTTGTTAGATGTGGATTTTACCTCAAGATCTCAACAGCAAGCAATAGTTTAGTCATTAACCTTCCACCCTGGGGCTGCGTGGTCTCAAGGCATGGTGTTCGCTTCCAGTGCTAGAGGTTCCGGGTTCAATTCCATGCAGGGGCTGGGATTTTTTCAAGTGGACTTGGGCTTCTAGCAATTCCTCCTAGTCTTTGGGTATTTAGATCGGACGCCCGTGTGCATTGTTGCGCTCACACACACACAAATCCTTGGCAGTTGGAAACCGAAAAGAATAGCACAACGGCACTGTCTGGGCAAAAATTTTGAGTTAAAAATCTACACAAAGAATTTCAAGATCCTCCCCGGTGCTACAGCGCCTGTGCACTGTGCTGGGCTTCTTTGTACTCAGACTCGGGTTCGAAGAAGAACGGAACATTTATACTCGTGTGCCATGATGTTGATCCGTTGTGCAAACATCAAACCATCCCCCCTCCTAATGAGTCGATGACTGTTACTTGTCGAATAAATAAGGTTACTTGTTGTGAAGTACGCACACTAGGGCGCCTATGTTTGTCAGATCTGATGACTGAATGGCAAATGTTCCGAGATCTTTATCTTTTTGACATTCTACTTAGATATGATGGATCAAGTATATGTTTCTTATGTATCTGAAGTCTGAAATGTTTGGGAGCTTAATTATCTATGTTAAATGTTTAATGTTGAATTAAGAATCGGCATCAGAGTACTCGGGACCCTCCTGTAAGTGCTTAGTACCCATCTTCAGCAGCTAGAGAAGAGTTATCATTCCGATGCTACCAGCAACCGTCTGATTTTATATCCGTCCCATCCTTCCCCTCAGTGTTGATCGTCGGACAGATATAACTCCTCGCAGCGTCATTCTCCTTACTCCGTAATGACCTATCTGCGCCTCCGAACTGTTCACTCGCTCCCAAAGGGCCCTTATAATATCTAACTTGTCATACATCAATTCACCACCAAGTGGTGCAGAGTTAGCCGGTCTATCTGGCTGCTCATTTCCAAACACACCTGTATGACCTGCACAAAATATCCAATGGATGCTAACTACCCAATTATTAAATTATTGATTATAACTCTGTCGCCAACATTCATCTCATTTTGGAATTGTGGACATCTTCATTGTGTACGTCCACACGGTTTAATAGTGTACATCTCTAGCTTAACCGAGAGGCCCCTTTTTTCCGTATAACCGCTTTGGTCTGTAACTATGTCGGCTGTCTTAACTTATTTGTGTACCACAGGTATTCGCCGTCATGCTGGCATCTTACTTCAGTTATCAGTTTTAATTTTAAGATGGTAAAACCACGCTTGCAATTGTTACTCTTGAGTGATCCTGAATTGCAAACTTACACCTCCATTTTTGTTGAACTTCAGCGACAATTCTGCATGATAATAGCACGTTACAGTTCCTTGCGTTTCTTGACTGTCAATAGTGCGCTGGATATTTTGTTTAACGGTCCTTCTCGTCACATATCGATACACTTGATCATGCCAGTAAGGATTCTTTTAAGAAAACATCTTTCTTAACACTGCTAAAGTACTTTTAAATCTTGCTTCGAAATAAAAGGCCATAGATGACTCCCTTAAAGTGTGAGTATATTTTAGAATATATATATATATATATATATATATATATATATATATATATATATATATATATATATATATATGCTGTACATAAAAGTAGATTAGTCTCTGACTTATTGTCACTTAAAGTATTTCTTCTGTAGTAGTAAATGATGAGTACGTTATAATTTTATAATATAGTATACAACTAAAAACAACATTTAGTTTACGAATTTGACTTGCAAGAAGACGGATTTTTTTTTTTAAACAACTAGCACAAAATCAAACGACCCTGTGTTTACACCATGTCAGGGTGGTTGTTGATGTATGATAAACCAATGCAAGGGATGCTGTATTTGATTCGAAGGAACGTTAAATGTTAAAGCTTAAAGTCGAGAGAACTGACTTCATTGTACGGGTTTTTATCCCCTATGGCTCTGTCTCACTCATCAGAATAGCTAGCAGCATGCCAAAAACATTGCACAAAACACAAACCCCGTAGCTCAGGTGACGATCCCCAGGGATCTCCGCAGAATTACACACGTGAACCGAACGACGCAGCTGTGAAACGAACCCACGACCTTCAGAGCGCGAGGCAAACGGCTTGACCACTTCGATACGGAAACCTCCTAAGTAACATTATATTTTCCACATATTGAGAATCTATATGGATCTCTTAGCCATTTGAAGCCAAATCCCACTTAATGGACACGACACAAAGAGGAGCCAAATCAATTTAGAGACGAGGAAGAGAAGGATTATAAGAACAGAAAAAAGAAGATACTGAAAATGACCAGTAAGATTTCTACATGCATGTTAGTTATCATCAGCGGCTGTAATAGCCGCCTTCATATCTTAAGTTGTATAAGCAGAACACCGCTTGATCTTTAACATTGACTTGTTTTTTGGTCGGGACGAAATGGTTGCTTGTGCCGAAAATAAACAAATTCTCAGTGTTTATTACATTATTTTAAAAGGCAAGGAACTAACATTCTGCACACAAATGAGTCTGATCTGGCAAACGGATGTACACGCAACACTCAGGTTCTGAAAGAGGACTGCAGTCCAGAAATGGACGAACAACCAGAACTTTCCGCCGGAGTTTACAGCCAGTGAACGCGAAGAAAAAGAAGATAATTTCTGTATTTGTCTCATTCTTCTGCGTTTGGGTTGTATGAACTGCAACACACGCTACCTGTGCACTGTTTTCTGTCTTGCACACAAACGATGAATGCATACAAGTAACCACGCTTGTAATTAAACCTAAATATATGTTCGATTATTGTCTTATGTATTTATTTGGGAGAATTAATGATGTTTTAAAAATTATAACTATGTATTACCAAACGTTCGACGTTCCATGGAATATGCGCGGACAATTCACGTGCTTTTTAGTGTGTTCAAAAGAAGCGTCCAAGATTCATTCATTCAGTAGCATGTCCCTCGCGGAACCTCGCTGCCATAACAACCCTCCGGAAAACCTTCCTATCATGAGCAAGATGTCCTGCGTCTGATACACCCATCTGGAGATCATCTGCCACATCCTGCACCCATCTTCTCCTTGGCCTTCCTCTTCCTCTCTTCCCAGGCATATACCCCTCCATTATTGTTCTCTCTAGACCTCCATGACGTTTCAAGTGACCAAAATATTTCAATTTTCTTTGTTTTATTGTCTTTACTAGCCAACCCTCTTCAATATTCAGCTCTTGAAGTATGGATGCATTTGTTCTTTTCTTTACCCAAGATATTCTTAGAACCTGTCTGTAACATTTATATTCAAATGCATTTATGCGCTGTTCCGCTTGTTTAGTAAGTGTCCAGGTCTCACAGGCGTATGTTGCAATGGGAAAGATGCATGCTCTTAAAAATCTGACCTTTGTAATTCTATCTGTACAATTCCATAATTTATTCAGTTGTTTTAGTCTTTGAAGAGCAATTGATAGTCGCCGTTTAATTTCTTTCATTGTGTCACCATTGTTGGTAACCAGTGACCCAAGATATTCGAAATTTTCCACCACTTCCAATCTTTCCTCATTAACATATATTTCCTTCTCCATGGCAGTTTTGTTTGTATGCATTATCTTTGTTTTTGCTGTGTTAAGAAATAAGTTATGATTTTCACTATTTCTTTGGAGTGAGGTTAATAAGTTTTCTAAACCATTTTGTGATGTTGATAGTAATACTGTATCATCAGCATAACGAATTTCTGGTATTTCATGACCACCGATGTTTAGGGCATCATATTGTTCCTTGTTTATATCATCTCTTACATTTCTCATTATATTTTCGGCGTACAGGTTGAACAAATACGGTGACAGCACACATCCCTGACGGACTCCTTGCTTGATGCCAAACCAGTCTGATGTCTCTCCATCTATTCTGACTGCTGCTTGTTGGTCTTGATAGAGCATTTTAATGAGCTGCACTATATGTGATGGAAAGCCCATATTCCTCATGATTTCCCAAAGCTTCTGATGTTGTACACAGTCAAATGCTTTTGAATAATCCACAAAACATAAGAACAGATTTACATTAAATTCTCTACACTTCTCTATTATTAAACGCATGTTGAATATATGATCTCTTGTTCCTCTTCCCTGTCTAAATCCAGCCTGAGCTACATTAATCTCTTCTTCCATTTTCTTTTGCAGTCTTCTCATTATAATTTTTAGTAGAATTTTACTTGCATGACTGATCAGGGCAATAGTTCGATAGTTTGTACATAATTTCAGGTCACCCTTTTTTGGTATTGGAATGAAGATAGTTTCTCTTCCAGTCTTTTGGCCAAATACCATATTTCCATATCTTTTCACATAATGCATGATAGATTTTTATGCTTTCTTCTCCTCCCGCTTTAATCAATTCAGCTGGTATCTCATCACATCCAGGTGATTTACCATTTTTCAGGCTCCTTATTGCCCATGAAATTTCATCTAATGAAGGTTCAGGTTCTGCCTCTACTGTTACTGGTTCATGTATATCATTCATATCCTCACTGTCATTCATATCATACATTCCGCTGCAGTATTCCTGCCATCTTCCTAGAATTTGTCTAGATTCTGTTAAAGTATTTCCCAACCTGTCACAAATAACATTTAACTGAGGTTGAAAATTTCTTGTCAATAACTTCATTTCCTTGAACATTTCGTAATCTCTTCCATTTTTGTGATGCTGCTCTATTTTAATACAGCAATCTTGTACATACTGATTTTTATCCTTTCTTGTGTACTTTCTTATTTCTCGTGTAAAAAATTTATACTTCATCCTACTATCATTGGTTTCTCCTTTCTTTTTCAGTTCTCTTCGTTGTTTTATTAGTTCTAACGTGTATGGTGTGATCCATGGTTTATGTTGCTTAGTCCTGGTGGGTATTAAGTCTTTAGCTGCTGTTATCAAGATATCCCTAGCTTGTACCGCCAGTTCATCAGGTGTCATTTCCTCTTGTACAGACATCAAGACCTCAAAACGGTTCTTCACTTCTACGTTGTATGCATCTGGTATTTTTGTGAGATCAAATCGAAATGGCCTTGGTCCTCGGGTAAGCTTTTTGAGTTTTAATTTTAGATCTGCTTCTAGTAACTGATGATCTGTATCGCAATCTGCACTTCGCAGGGTTTTTGCAGATGTTATGCTCGATCTCCATCTTCTTTGTATTAAAATGTAATCTATCTGATTTTTGGTAACACCGTCAGGGGATGTCCATGTGAAAAGCCTTCTAGGGTGTTGTTTATAAAGTGTGTTAGCTATTGTTAATTCATTTTCTATGCAAAATTCAATCAATTTTTCTCCAAGATAATTTGGCCAAAATTTGCACATGTCATCACGAAATAATTAGTAATCTTTATAGAATTATTGAATATTACCTAAGTAATATAACGCCTCCTGGTTATAACTGGTTTATGGTGTCCATTGCAAAGTATGAATTTTTAAGCAATGTAGATTATTTATTTCACTGCAGTATAAATAATGCTAGGATACATTAGTTGGAGGATATCTTTGGAGTCATTGTGAAAGCTTAGGAAATAAAATCGCAGGTTTATAGCACCATTTGTATCGAGGACAGAGCAGAAGCAGTAATCGGACAACTTGTTTCTTTATTTTTTTCGAAGGCCCTGTCGTGTGGCGTTGGTAGTCATGTCTATAAACAACCTTCTGTCTCGTGTACTTTCAATCGGCTTTGACACAGATGATCCTCCTTGCATCAGTGCCAGACTGTGAAGCATCTATTCTCTCGATCTCCCTCTGCCTCTCCTTCCCTCCGATTTTCCTACTACTACGATGTACTCCAGTTTTCTCCTTCTCCTCACACAACCAAAGAATGTCTCTTTCTGATGTGGACAATCAGTTCTCTTCGTAAGTCAATTTCTTTCAAGACATCTTCATTACTCTTTTTATCTGTCCAGGATATTCTAATAATTCCTTTATAAAGTCACATCTCTGTAGCGTTCAAATACGTTTTCACTAATTTACCAACTGTCCAAGATTCACTTCTGTATATCAAAATATGATTTATATAGCTTTTAAGAATTCTCTTTCTCGTCACATATGACCAAAAAAAAGTATACATAAAATATTCTTCATTATTTTGTAAAATTCAGCATCTGCTTGAGTTATTCGACATTTAACTTTTTTAATACATCTCCCAACTGATGTTTTTAGGGTGCCAGATTAGTCAACACTGTAGGTTCTTAAAACAGTCGTCTCCTTGTGAGATGCAATTTTTCGTTTTTAGAAGCCCCACCCTGGCTCTTGCCAGGGGCCGCAATATAGCCCGACCATAAATATGGTCTAATGGCTAAACGCGGTTTCTGGGACCTCTTCACGGGTGATCCTTATCCACTGAAAAAGCCTCCTGCAACGAGTGTGCACAAATGTCGGCTGTTGATCGGCAGGTAATATATTTTTAGTACTGTTTGTATTTGATGTCACCCTCGATTTGCAACTGTTCAAAAGCACACGTGCAACCAGCAATGCAAAAGCTAAAAGGCAGATATTTGGGGTAATTATTTCTTTTGTCTGTAGGCGATATTCGTCCCTAGGGACTAAAATAATATCCTCGTCTGCTTTGTCGCGATGACAGCACTAGCCATGTTGCCTTAATTTTAAAACAACAACAAAAAAAAAAAAAAAGTAAATGTTAAACCATTTGATAATTAAATTTCACCATTTCGCATACTTATGATTGCATTTTTAAACTTTCCGATTGCATGGTTGCGCTGAAATTTCATAGATTTTCATTTATTTTCATTTAGATTTAGTTATTTCATCTGCGTTGGAATTTTAAGCTGTGCTGTTTACCATGGCGTTCATTTCCTAATTATGGTGTTTTTTTCCTGTGTTCATTTGCTTTTCAAGTGGTTTTTTTTCCTCCCAACTACTTCAACGAGGGAAAGAGTTGTCGGTGAATTGGGGGGGGGGGGGGGGGGGGGGCAAAACTATTAACTGAGAGAGCTTTAAGTCACAGTAACTGCTTTACCCATTTAAAGTAGCAGCAGCAGTAATAGTTGTGGTTGGGCTGTTACACCATAGTGCTCTCATGTGAAGACCGCCGGTAAGGTTATGGCGTTCTTCTGTCGGCAAGTTAAATTATACATCCTAGCCTGACCAGTCTGTGGCGACAGCACTAGCCATGCGGAACCAAATCTTCTGGCTCACGACTCTCTGTCTACTCCGATGGTAACACAGATAGCAGTGACATTATTTTAGTAGTTTTACTGGTACCTGAAGGATGATGTGGTAAATATTACACTAGCCCCATTCACTACCTATTACAATTCCTGCTCCCTATTTTAGTCCAGATGGACAGGGATGTCAATGTCAGTTACAGCAACAACAAAATATCGCCAGGTAGTGATTTTCAAATCCTTCGAAAAGGGAGAGAGCAGTAGTCGGTGGAAGAGGGGAGGGGGTAATGACTTAAATTTAAGAGAACTTAAAGAGCTTTACACGTGATTTTCAAGTTCTCATTACCTAATTTGTTTATATTTTACTAACGCTATCTCCGCTTTTCTATTTTTTTACTACTTACTTTGTTATTCACAAGTACAGTTGTAGCTTTACTTTCGTCCCCTATAAAAATACAAACAGCTTTAGCATGTGATAACCAAATAACCATTATTGTTACTGTGCTAATAACACCATTTAAACGACCACTAATATAAAGACACAATTATAAGGTGCGTGTTCTAAAGTTGGAAAACCAGACTATCTCTATATCTGTGCAGAGAATGATTGCGACATTAACTATATTAGACACGTGCGATTTCCATTGTCTTTCTTTTCCAAAAACCTTTGATGAGGGAGAGAGTAGCAGGTGGATTTGGTTGTGGTGGTGGGGGGGGGGGGGAATCAAAGACTATCTCCATATCTGAGCAGACAATTATTGTATTAGACACGTGCAATTTCTATTTTATTTCATTTCCATTTAGCCAAACTATGCCACAGCAACGTGTGGCCGGGTACAGCTAGTATTGTATGAAATATATATATCTAAAACACACACACACAAACACACACACACACACGCACACACATTCATAATGTCAAATTTATGCTGAACTTTTCCTTTACATAAAGTAGCACAGAATAATCATCTTCTTCTTTAGCATTCTGAGCCCTTGAGTTTTACTGCTGCAGATATCACTCGTCTCTGTTCATCTCTCTGGCTGGTCTTCTCTTAAAAATTTGTGACACCTGTTGTTTGCAGGTCTAGCTGGACATTATCTCTCGAACTTCCACGTGGTCTACGCCCATTCCTCTCTCAGGTGTATACAGTTTTTTCTTCTGTGTCATCTGACATTTCTTCAATATGCCCTAACTATTTTAGTCTGCTAGCTCTCACGATGCCAGTGATCAAGTTTGACTTTAGCAGATGTTTAGGAGCATAGTATACTTTTTTTCTAGATTGTATTTCTTCTCTCAGCATGTTAGAGCAGTTGAAGTTTGCACCCAAGTACTTATGTTTCCGTTTGTTTGATTTTCATATTATCGACTTGGATGTGACCGGAGTTTATATTCTTCCATGTCTAGTTATTATTCGTACGGAATAGTAAACATTTAAAAACATTTTATGTTTTGCATCTTTCAGTCAGTCTGTGGTAAATAATAACTAGGAATTAAGAAATCCTAAGTATTATAACAAGTAACTAAACTTGGAAATTGTCACTGACAGCTTAGTTAATGCAGGAAAACTGCATTAGCTTTCAACAAAACCAATCGTTCCAAGTTGTCAGCATTAAGGCCGTGTATGCGGAAGCGGGTGTAAGGTAACTACTATTCGTATTCATCCCGATTGCAACTATTCGGCCGAATACCGAATAGTCAATAGGCCCACTATTCGGCCCCGAAGCGAATACGAAGCGAATATTCGGTACAGCCCTACTTATAACCACATTTATGAGTTTTAGCAATAAATTAAACCAACATAAATGTCTTCTACGAGGGCGCTTCAAATGGAAACCTCAAAGTATGATGGAAATTACAACACGATGACATTGTATCGTAACCTGTCAGTATTGTCGTTAAGGATGTCATGAGTGTTAGGCACGTGACACACGGTGCAGACAGCTTAAAGACGGACGCTCTCTTTTTACATGCACCAAAGAGGAGCAGCGTTCTTTTATCCGTTATGTATATGTGTGTGTGTGTGTGTGTGTGTGTGTGTGTGTGTGTGTGTGTGCAGGGGTGCAAAATACCGAATTATGTGGAAAAGGTTTCAGTATGATCATGCACTTCTGTCAGTCCGGCAAGTGTATGAGTGGAGTAGAAAGTTTCAAAATGGCGATAGCCTGTTGACACCATGATGGCACGTGCTTAACCCTCTTGACATCCTTAACAACATAGGTAACAGTTTACAAGATATAGGACGTTAGTTACATGTCCTTTATAGATAACTACTATATTTTTTGCTTGGCTGTATATCATTTCACTAGCATGTCGTAGAAGGCTACTGATTATGATGTTTGCTTTGAAGTCACCGTATATCTGCCTGAGAGGCTAGAACCCTATACAGTTTGCATATAAATAAGCCAGTTTTGTTAAACGGGTGTACATGCAAATCTCAAGTTCTGGGAAAAAACCAAAGTCCACAAGAGGATGAGCAACCAGAACTTTCCGCTGGAGTTTACAGAAGAAGAAAACGACGACGATATTTCTGATCTTAAACTAGCAATGTTCTGGAGAACCAGATGTTCCCAATGTAATGGTTCTGCTTGGTAGAGTGAGTACATAAGAGTAGTTTTATGGAAGAAGGTTGAATGTAATAAAAAAAATTATTTCCCTGACAATTTCCTGGTACCCATGTTTAAGGTATGTTGATCTGTGAGCCTAGATACTAGGTACATGGGTTAGTTACACGTTAGTCTCCCCAGATAGAGTGCTCAGGAACACTACTCATTCGTTGTTGACAGTGCTCCTTCTATACATTGGCAGCTCTCTATGTAGGATGATTGCTCTCTGCACAGCTTATTTTACGCCCTTGTTTGTCCCTCGGCCACTTCAATGTCGTTATTTGTTTACTGACTGTCAACAATGAGTTGTGAATTATATATTTCAGTTTTAAACTGTATTTATGTATTTGAACTGAACTGAATATACCCAAAAGAAATGAAATAGTTAATGCATGTTTGTGAAGCAATGATGCCTTTTACAAGATGATACCTTTATAATATTTTTTTTAAGACCTACTTGAAGGCATTCAGTAGAATGTGGAATATAGGCCTAGACCTCTACTGTATAGACCAAGTGGCAATCGGTGGGTGATGTAGTCAATATCACACCGGCCGCCTTCCTTTCCTTGGTACCCATTCAAAGCGGGATCGACCTAGGAAAGTCATTTAAATCACACACGCACAAAGTATAGAAAAAGAAACAAGAAGAACAAAACACAAATCCGGCTGAGTCAGAACCTGAACCTTTAGATTCACAGGCCTCACCAGTATGAATTTTTGCCGTCCTCTACCGTCTCCGCCAACAAAAACAAAATATCAGCTTACATATGCAATACTGATTTAATTGTTCATTTTGCATCACTTACAGCGAAGACAATAATACAGTGAATTCTGTATCACAAAATAATTTTCATAGCTGGTTTGTCTCATACACCTCGATGCCTCATACAATACAAATGTCTTTAAGTCTGTGTCACTGCATTTTAGGGCGGTAAACTAGCAGGTTAGAATTTATACTTTGTCCCCGAAAGAACAAATGTCCATCACATTAAATAAGAATCGAATCCATGTCTTCCGGAAAAGATCCTGGAGTTCTAACATCTCGGTCAGTAGATTCTCTACAGAGTTGGATAAATAAAAATAAAATATGTCAAATCAAGTATACGTTTGAATGATGATTTCTGCAGATATTTAGAGCAGAACCATGTAAAACAGCATAAAGGATCATCATGGATGGTGTAGGGATATGGTATTAATTAGAACAGAGCCATTTAAAGTGGCATATAAGCAGGAAAACAGAAGTAATGGTAATAAAGACGAGAAAGAGAACTCTTCTAAGCTACATAAATCATATCCTAATATACGGAAGTGAATCATAGACAATTGATGGATTAGTGAAAAATTATTTGGAAGCTGCGGAGATGGGGTTTTATAGATGAATGATGAGAAAATCATGGACAGATGAAAAGAGTAATGAAGATGTCCTGGAGGAAACTGACTCACGAAGAAAACTGAATGCCCATATCAGAAATATACCTTCTGCATTCTTGTGAAGCAGAAAACTGGATTACCTCGTGACAGTGGGAAAGTTGGAGGAAAAGAGAGGTAGAGGGAAGCGGACAGTAAGATGCTGGACAATTTGTGATTATGGCACGGAAGATCATCCGTGTCAGTCCTGATTAAAAATACATGAGACAGAAGGTTGTAGATTGAAATAACTAACAACACCATCACTGATAAGGTAAAGTAATAATTAGAACAGAAACATTTAGAGTAGCAAATAGAATCATCAATGATAATGTTAAGTAATAATTTGAACAGAACCATTTAGAGTAACATATATAATGTTAAAAAAAAAAAAGCATAGTTATCCGATCGCGCGTTTTTATTAATTTGCAAGTAAAATACCGCACCCAGGTGTCTGAAGAGCAGACTCAAATGTTGTTTATAGTGTACAGTGGGCATATGGGCGTGAATTGTGTTGATTTTTGTAATCGTTACAATGCAGTGGTCAAATGTGTTTTTAACACCATATTTGTGTGCATAGTTCACGATGTGCGCACGAGAAAGCAACACAATTTGCGGTGAACAATTCACTGCCTACGCAATTGAAACCCTCAACTTCCTCAACTGCACAGGCATTGCCTCCAGGATGTCATGTGTCTGATAAACTGTTTTGGAACAGACTGCATGATGTTGAACTTTGGGCTCGTTGACTACACCGAGGACCTGTCCTTAGGCGTCGCCACCTCCAAAAATCGACTTCTTTGGGCCAACCAACATAGTCCCTGGGCAATCAGCGGAGACTTGTCTGGTTCAGTGACGAATCTTTCTTTTTGTTGAAGCCTTATGATAGACGGCGTAGGGTCTACCGTAGACAAAATGGGGAATGATCAGTTACGACGGAAGGAGTCAATTGGTGCACACTGAAGAAAGCTTGAATGCGCAACGATACGTCTATGAGATGCTTCGACCACATGTCCTTCCATTTTGGGAGGCCAACAGATATCTTTTTCAACAGGACAACGCCAGACCCCATTCTGCACAGTTAACCATGCAGTTCCTGGCGTCCAATAACATTCGAACCCTTCCCTAGCCATCCCCGTCTGCAGACATGAGTCCAATTGAGCACCTGTGGGATGAGCTGCAAAGACGTGTTTGTCGCTGAAACGTTTCTCCAGCCAATGGTCGTGATCTGTTTCAGGCATACCAGGAAGAGTGGGCAGCCATCCCACAGGGCCACATCAGACATCTGATCGCATCCATGCCAAGATATGTCAGTCACTGATCCACGCAAGAGGAGGCCACACACATACTAACGGAAAAGGCCTACGCTTAAAAACTATCTTGACCCAGATGCAAAAAAAAGGTGTCAGTGGATTGGTGGAACCTAATGTATTATTGTGTGAAATTTTGGTAATTTCACTTACTGCATTACAAATATACAGAAGCTCAAAATTGTTAGTATAGAATCACTATCACTTTTATATTATTCATTATAATCATCAACAGCATTTTCATGTAGTGTCTCTGTGTCGAGTAGGACTGATGGTCATTCCCCTGTTCCGTTATATTATGTGCATCATCATCATCATACCACAACACTGCGTATCGTTGGGTCACCAGTTGCTGTTCACTACAGACAGACTTGCCCACACACAAAAATAAATGGAGCAAAAGAGAAACAACACAGTCTTTCATTGTCATTACCAGAAATCAAAATACTCATCAAGGGAAAATAAAAGGAATTGTGGAGAGAACAAACAAACAGTAAGCATCTACAAGACCCTATCAGCACACTCAACAGAAAGCAACACACGTACAGGACACTGCAGGCGCAACTACCATATGAATAAAATAAACTATACTGTCCCCAAAGTGTACTTGTCAGGACCATAACCTCCTGAGCACATCTGCAGACCTGCCCACTCTACAAACAACTTAGAACAGAAAATTAACGTTTGCTGTGTGGTGAATCTTTGCTTTTTTACATTATGTGACTAATACTAGAAAAAAATAGTATGCCTATATATGTGTGTGTGTGTGTATGTGTGTGTGAGCGCGCGCGCGCTTGTTTGTATGTATGTATTTATGCATTTATGTGTGTGTGCAAAAGGTAGGTAGGTATGTATGCATTTATGTATGTATGTAAGTAGGTGTGTAGTTAGGTAGGTATGTATGCATTTATGTATGTATGTAAGTAGGTGTGTAGTTAGGTAGGTATGTATGCATTTATGTATGTATGTAAGTATGTGTGTAGTTAGGTAGGTATGTATGCATTTATGTATGTATGTAAGTAGGTGTGTAGTTAGGTAGGTATGTATGCATTTATGTATGTATGTAAGTAGGTGTGTAGTTAGGTAGGTATGTATGCATTTATGTATGTATGTAAGTAGGTGTGTAGTTAGGTAGGTATGTATGCATTTATGTATGTATGTAAGTAGGTGTGTAGTTAGGTAGGTATGTATGCATTTATGTATGTATGTAAGTTGGTGTGTAGTTAGGTAGGTATGTATGCATTTATGTATGTATGTAAGTAGGTGTGTAGTTAGGTAGGTATGCCAGTAAGGTGAATGACTCTTTTCCAAGCCTTCAGGTGTATTAGGTATATAGGGCTAGACCTATATTTTATAGAACAATCGGCACTTGGTGGGTAATGTGGTCAACATCACGTCAACCGCCTTTTCTTCCCAGGAATGTACGTGGTACCCACTCAAGGCTGGTAGGCAGTATGTAAGTAGATATAAAGTACGTGTGTGTATTGTGTACGTATGTATGTATGTATGTAGTATGTATGTAGGTATGTGGGTCAAGTTAGTTTTCTGATGGCTGGCAGAAGACATCATCATCACCTTGGGCCTGCTCATTAGCATAGGCCCTCGCCTCTCTCCACATATCTCGGTCCTTGGGATAATGAATCAATTCTTCTTCCTCTTTAAGTCCATGCTGTATGGCGTTGGTAGTCATGTCTATCAACAACCTTTTGTCTTGTGTACTTTCAATTACCTCTGATACGGATAATCTTCTATGCCATGATTTCAAATTGTCCAGCATCTGTTCTGTCTGTCTCCCTCTGCCTCTCCTCCTCCTACTGTTGGTTTATCGAATAGTCCTTACACTTTGACAAATGACCCCTGATCGACAGCGGCCTTATTATTACGGTACAGATTTTCAAAAGTCTCATTACCTAATTTTAGCAATCTGCTCGTTGGTACTGGCGGTGGTTCCTGAGTCTGGTATACTGTCTTTTCTGCCTTCTGTTGGCTGTGCCCACTTCTGGAGCTCCCCGGATCCAAAAAAGGTGAAAATTATGAATGACAAGACAAACAAAGCAGAAACGATGAGGAATGTAATTTGCCATCGGCCGCGAAGTCTCTGTGAAGGCAGGAATATGTCAGTTACATTGCTTAAATTTTGAGGTTCAATTACCAAGTTCTATATACATACATACATACATAAATTCTACATACATTCTACACACACACACACACACACACACACACACACAAGCACGCACGCCACGCACGCACGCGCACACACACACACATATACATACATACACACACATACTTACATGATATTGTCCTCTCACTCGTATCGTTGCCTCTCTTGGTCTCTTGCCTTCGACCTTTCACTCCAGTATGGTTTTTAAAAGCGTGTTATGTCTTTTAAAGTGGCCCAAGTGTTTTTTTTTTTTTTTTTTTAGTTATTTTTTTTTTTTTTTTTTTCATTTGTAGTCTTTTTAGAACCTCTGTTTTGGACTGTTTTTGTTTTCATAAAATACGATCTATTCTTCTGTATACCCATATCTCCATAGTCTCAGTTCGATTTACTGTAATCATCCAGGCATTACGAAGATCGTCGCCACGCCAAAGCCACACTCACCGGCACATTGATGTACCATCTACATAACTGTTCACTCACTAATGAGTTGACTGTAAGGTCCTGACAGAGCCTGGCGTGTTTTCAGAATGACCTAATCTCCTCCCAGGTCGACCCAACCAAAGGCGGCTGGCGTGATGTTGACCACATTACCAACAGAGTACTGATTGGTCTATAAAATTTAGATTGCAATAAAGAAGACACAGACAATAGACTGCACAATTTGTTACCTGGCGTATTTCGCTGTTTTTCGTCAGGTGCATACTACAGGAACAATTACATAAATGAAGCAAATAAGTGAATCCTTTTTAACTGAAATACAAATGCAACAACAATAAAACGCAACTGCCTGTTTAACCAGGCAAGTCGCAGGGTCAGAACCACGTCTTTTTGTTTACAAAGTTCATTATAGCCAGGCAATAAATCGTGCAATTTATCATTTGTGTCTAGTTTGTTCAAATTTACAGGGTAGAACCGTTGCTTTGATTTATAATCAATAGGTCTATACCTATATGACCAATATGTCTAAAGTAGTGAAAAATGGACATTTACTTTGACTTTACACACAAACATGAGTCAAGTACATTATGACAGATGCGTAACCAGCGTGAAAATAGCTCTTTAGTTTCTCACCTCAGAGGTTTGAGGTTTGAGGTTTGAACAACAGATCAACATCATGGCACCCAGATAATAACCCATAAGTGCTCTATTCTACTTCTAACTCAAGTCTGAGTCTAAAGTAGCTCAGCGCATTGCACGGGCTCTGTAGCACCGGCGAGGATCCTGAAATATTTTGGGTAGATTTTAAACTCTAAATTTTGCCCGGGCAGCGCCGTTAGGCTACTTTTTTTTAATTTCCAACTGCCAGGGGATTTGTTACGTGTGCAACAATACACACGGGCGTCCGATCTCACTACCCACAAAATCACTGTCCAGCTTCATCTCTCTTGATCCCAGTATGCTTTTCTTCCTTGGCAGCTCTCTTGTTGTAACGTGTATTCCAATGTTTCTCTTCTCGCAATGTGTCCAAATCACTTGATGTGACCACTGGATGTAGTCTACTTCAAATGCTTGCAGTTAGCTCTCTTATAGAGTTAACTTCTTTCAAGACATCGTCTTTCCTCTTTTAGCTGTCCATTATTTTCCCTTTATTCGTCTTTAAACCCGATCTCAGTGGATAGATCTTATCTAGCCCTAAAACAATACTCACGTTTGCTGTCAACTCCTTTGTCATAGAAAGCGACACCAGCCCAGAGAAAGTTGCAAACGTATTTGAAATACCAAAAATAACGCCCGTGTGCTGTGGCGCTATTTCTTGAAGATTCAGCAAAAATCCAGCTCCGTACTGAACGCCAGAGATTGTGTTAACTGCCACCATGATAAACACCGCTAGGGTACTGTGCGTGCAGTTTAAGAATCCCACAAAGATTAACAAGAGAGCTGGCACTAGGAATCCTAAAACAATATTCAAAAAAGGGAAAACATGTCAGTACAGGCGCTTCGTTGATAGCAAGAAATAGAAAGAAATAGTCACTACGTACCATCACAGAGGCACTTTATGCAATGACAACTGACAGAAGGAAAACGTAGGAAACAAGGCGCCTACTGGCGACACCCAGTTGCTCAGTAGTTCGCATCTTTCTAGGCAACCCTAGCTGATTTAGGACATCGTATTGGAGTCAATAACCAATTTTCTTGCACCTACCTTAAGAGCGATCAGGCGAACTTGGTATCACTCCTAAACTCTCAGACTGGCTACTATATTACCTAATTTAACGTGCCTATGCTGATGCTGATGTTCGATCCTCGACTCATCTGAGATGTTCCAACAGTATGAGCAGGCCAGCAGTGAAGGAGAGCAGCACCATGAATGGTCTCAATAGTCTCTTACAGATCGGTTCAAGGTAGCCATCAGGCTCATATTTATGGCTAGCTGCTAGTCCCTCGTACATGTGAAGATGGATGGAAGATCTGCACCCAGGTTGATCTTACCATTTAATTTCTGTCCAACATTTAGAAATTCATAAGGAGCACGTTAGTCTGGCCCCACTTGGTCAGGTTAGCAGCAGGTGGTAATACATTGTTTTAGATCTTATAAGAAAGCTCCGTAGCGACGGAGCCATACACGATATTATTCCAGGATAGAGACACTAGCATGGTATATTTCAAGGGACCTTCCCCTGATTGAAGCCGAGCATGATGGCCTAGGTCAATGGTCGGCAAATCGCGGCTCGCTAGCCTCATGCAGCTCTTTAAGTCATCCACAAATCGGTTTTGACTCAGAAAAACGTGGTTCTTGAAGTTCTTGAAAAGCAGTTAGGCTCTCAAAAAGGTTTTAATCGTCCTGCTGCTGATTAGAGAGTTTGCCGGCGACTCGTCTAGGTGAACCATATGACTTCCTCAGCTGCATTGCTTCTGGGGCAGAATCGATTGCACACTTTACCTTCCATTTGCGCCTCATCTTGAGAGCCAGCTGGATTGCGCTGACTGATATATCTAAAAACTCATGCACCATCATCGCCAGACTGGCTTTGTCGAACTTGAACTCCCCAACGAGAAACATGAAGGGCAGAATCAGCTTTGCTCTTTTCCAATAGAGATGCACGTCGGTCAGGCCTGAAGATTTCCCAGCAGTTTTCTCATGGCTGTATTGGTCTTCTTTTTTTTTTCTATGGCCTGGCATGCTTACCTTGCAGACAAGCAGAGGCCAAAAAAGCATCAGGATCAACATAAATTGGAGACAAAAGACTTGGAGCTTTCCTATAAGCCTGCTCTGGTCGACAACCAGCAGGCTGCTAGCCACTGACGCGTATGTGCTCTAACTGCTTTCTTTATGTCCAGTACAGCAGAATCGTAGACCCGGTAAGTGTTCCTAACGGATTCCTCCAGTTCTGTGTGAATCGTCTGCATTGTCATCTCACACCTGGTCATCATCTAGATCGACAAACTTATGGATATCTGGGGTTTTAATCTTATTCTCAGCCATTTGGTAATGAAGTTAAGTCTCTTCAGAATACAGCATGTGTCTTTTTCACGCTGTGTGATATACTGTGTCGTCCATAAAGGCCTTCAGGGGCGGTATCAACTTATCCCGAGTTGTAAGGCTATGACGGTAGACGAGCGCCGCATGCAGTGATCCACCTAGTTATGGCAAACAGTACATTATTGAGAGAGAAAGAGAGAGAGAGAGAGAGAGAGAGAGAGAGAGAGAGAGAGAGAGAGAGATACAGAGAGAGAGATACAGAGAGAGAGAGAGAGAGAGAGAGAGAGAGAGAGAGAGAGAGAGAGAGAGAGAGAATATCTTTCGTTTCACGACGAATGTGCTCTAGCTATAGTTATTTTGTTTTTGGTTACAGAGACTAAAAAAAAAGTAAAAACATCTAAATTATGTTACCTATAGCGTTGCTGGTCTTCCTGGCAACAGTTCGAGAGCAGATCTTCCTGGCAACGACAACATCGTAGACAGCTGCTGAGATGTTACAGAAGGCGAAGAATCCAATGTAAGGAATGGCAACAAGTCTGGGCGCCTTGGGGTATATAAAAGTGCATTATGTACCATTCTTCTTCTCCTGCTGCTGCTCCCCCTCCCCTCCTTTGCATTCTTTTTCTTCTACTTCTTCTTCTTCTTCTTCTTCTTCTTCTTCTTCTTCTTCTTCTTCTTCTTCTTCTTCTTCTTCTTCTTCTTCTTCTTCTTCTTCTTCTTCTTCTTCTTCTTCTTCTTCTTCTTCTTCACTTTCTTCTTCTTCGTCTTTTTCTTCTTCTTCGTCTACTTCTTTTTCTTCTTCTTCTTCTTTTTTCTTCTTCTTCTTTTTCTTCTTCTTCTTCTTCTTCTTCTTCTTCTTCTTCTTCTTCTTCTTCTTCTTCTTCTTCTTCTTCTTCTTCTTCTTCTTCTTCTTCTTCTTCTTTTTCTTCATCTTTTTTCTTCTTCTTCTTCTTCTACTTCTTTTTTTTTCTCTTCTTCTTCTTCTTCTTCTTCTTCTTCTTCTTCTTCTTCTTCTTCTTCTTCTTCTTCTTCTTCTTCTTCTTCTTCTTCTTCTTCTTCTTCTTCTTCTTCTTCTTCTTCTTCTTCTTCTTCTTCTTCTTCTTCTTTTTGTACACCCTTAGAAGAAATGATTGGCACATTGGAATGTAATTTACCGTTAATCAATCAATATGCCTTTCTGCATTAAACATCCAATTTTAGCAAACAATTAGTTGCATTTTGTGACACACTTGTAAATTCCCTTAAGGTTTTTTTATGTATGTATTTATTTTTTTATTTTAAAAAAGAAAATAGAGTGCCCTGGAATCCACACCCAATGGGTTCTTTTGTTTGGTATTAGATTAAATTGTATGGCTGCTATCTGTCCTCTGTGCATATGTGTGTATTTTGAAGGTATGTGCAGGTATGTATGTGTGTGTGTTATCAGGAGCGTTCCATTGAAACCCGAGCGTGCAGCATCGTGCATCGGATAACTATGTGTTTTTTTATTTAAACAGAAAAAGGCGATCAGATAACTATGCGTTTTATTTAATTTTAAACAGTATAGTTCTTACTGTCTCCATTGGTCACCTATAATGATCAACTGAACCAGAGCTCTCACTGTCGTTCATTCCCCCAGCACTCCAGTGAGTGACGTTCAACCCGACAAGGAACGCACAAGGGGCAATAAACAGCCGCTGACACTAAATGACCTCATTTGGATCATAATTACCTGGGTGCAATTCCGAGGAATCCCGTTTAACCGTTAGATTATATTAGAGCTTGCAACAACAGCCAGAGTTCGGCTTTAAAATTACGAAAAATTGCGTCTGACATTGAGACGGGAAGTTGCCAGTAACACATTACTAGCCAAACGAATAACAGACTACGAAACGAGCATATGAAAAAAATGCTTAACATTTTCACCGCGAAGATGCTTAGGTACAACTCGCGGTTCGAAAACGTGAGCTGTAGTAATGCTTCTACTCCCTGCCCACTACCCCATCCCCTAAATAAATTTGTCTTCTTCTTCTTCACTTCCTCTTTTACCGCTGTGGGTGTCGAGGGAGACATAAGGTTGTCGCTAGCTCTTCTGGCCGCCTCGACCATAGGCACATCGTGCTGTTGTAGGGTTTCTCTGATGTTATCCTTCTATTTCGTTCTTGGTCTACCTCGTGCTCTACGTCCTTCTTCTTGTTCCATGTATGCTTTGTATGGTATGGTGTCACAAGGCATTCTCTGTAAGTGGGCAAACCATTTCACATGCTGTTTGTGTATGTAATTTAGAATTGGTTCTGTGCCGACTTTTTCTCTTATGATCTCATTCCTGATCTTATCTCTTATGGTAACTCCTACAGCCCTTCTCAGACATCTCGTCTCCATGGTTACTAATTTTCTTTTATGGTTTGTTGTGAGTGACCATGTCTGGCACTGGAAGCACAGAGTTGGAATAAACATGCTTTGAATAAGATGTCTCTTTGCGCTGATTGGGATTGTCTTATGCTGTAAGAGGGGAGCTAGCTGTCCCAGTACTTGGTTTGCTTTACTGCATCTAATGTTAATTTCTTTATCCATTTTCCCATCTTCGGTAAATGTAGTTCACAGATATTTAAACTCAGATGCCTGTTTAATGCCTTTGCACTCTATTGCTATGTTTAGATATGTCTTCTTTTTTCCTATTGATATTACTTCTGTCTAATCAGTGTTGATTCTCATATTATTTGTTTTTCATTCTTCATTCATGGATGTTAGATGTTGTTGCAATTTCATGTCTGTGTCTGCTATCAAGGCCTGGTCATCTGCAAAGAGTAATTCGTTGATCTTACTAACATTTTCGTTCATGGGCTTGGCATTCTTGCAAAAACTGTCGATGTAGGTGATAAACAGCAGTGGTGATAAGACACACCCCTGTCTTACTCCAGATGTTACTGTGAATGGATGAGATGTTCCCTGATTTATTCTAACTACACTTCTACAATCAATGTATAAACTTTTGCACACTTCGATGAGGTGTTCGCTTACTCCATATCTTGCCATTACTTTCCATAATAATTGTCTGTCGACTCTGTCAAATGCCTTCGATTATTGTGTTTTACAATCCTAAAATATTTTACGTTTATCTTCTTTTGTTTTACACTCTGGCTGTTGAAATGTTGGGTTGTGGACTACGCATATGCCTTAACCACTATCTAAACAATAATCTCCTCTCTATTCTCCTCTTTTATGCGTCGCTTTGTTGTCTTGTGTGGTTCTCTCGTCCCGGTTCTTCCTACTTTGCCTCTTGCTTTACTTCTTTTCACATCAAGCGTCTACGTTTAGAACGTGTACGTAAGAACTGGATGTCGATTTGAAAACTTCTTAGAAAGAAAACAAAATATAGGCGTATACAATCGGTGTTTTTCGACACGTTAAAAGAAGGATTGGATTCGAGAACCTGGTAATAACTGGTGTAACCGATGGAAAGCGAGCATGGGGGATGAAAAGAGACAAATACCTGGATATATTCGAAATATGGATGGTACAGGGACAAGAAAACCTACCCGATCCGCGATTCTGGAGACATAGTGTGAGATAGCGAAACATGGCTACCTACGATTATTGACTCGGCACATGATGATGACGATTTAATATTGGCATTGTTTACCGAACAGAACTCAGACACCAACCTTGGCAATTTAAAACTGGTTTTAAAAAAAATTAAACTGCAGGTTTTGGGTTCAGTTTGAAGACCCCTAAAGTAGGCCTTCTAGTGAGTATGTTATGCACTGACATAGTTACGGTATAACTGGTGGCTACAATGTTTTGCTATGAGTCAGGCTCTTTGCTCCGCCCACAGACCCGTTGAGATACACTAGGTTTGTGTTGGTCAATGCGAAAGCGCTTCGTAATTCAGAGGCGACGGGTTCGATCTCAGTGATTAAGTAGCAGATCTCATTGCGTTGGTTTCGACTGAGGTAATGAGAGTCGACCGCACAGGCAGCATTGGCAAACTACTCAACGTAAAATCGGAAAGGGAAATCACCAACAAAGCATGCTGGGGTTAGTTCTGCAGCGTCTTGTAAAGGATATGTCCTAACTTTATTAACATAAAAGTCTTAACTCATATGTTTGATTTTATTCTGAGCTACGGGTATGCAGTTCGTTTGGAGGAAAAAATATATAGTCACCAATTTACTTTAAGTAATTATACGGGCCAGAGGAAGTAAAACCAGACACAATAGAAGGCACAAAAAGGAAGGCAGTATGGCATGGGATGAGGGACACAGCAAAAAGAAGTAGAACACGGTGAGTGCATGCGCAGTAGAAGCCGACTGTTCTTCAGCAAGTGTCTTTCCCTTTCAACAACTAGTTCGGCTGGTTTACCTCCCTGAACAATCTCTGGGGCTGAGCTAATCAGACAAGACGTTTATAATATTTGCACGAGGTACTGAGGTTCGGTGATCGTCGCTATGGTAGCAAATTAATGCCCTATCTTCGCGACTAGAGTGACAAATAGACGGTTGATTCATCAGACAGACGTGTATCGGACAGAAGACGTTTATTGGACAGACTCTAGCAGTTTGCAGTGCACGGGCAGGCGAAATACAGACGTGAGTGTCGCTGAGAGTGTTTAAAACGAGTAGGTTGTCCACAAACAACACTCAAGGATGGACAAGAGAAAGAAGATATGTGCAGAATATTTTAAGCAAAGATTTTAAGGCAATAATTAGGCAATATAAGTGAGTTGCCGTGGCGTATCAGCTAGATGCTCGCCTGCGAATCGGAAGGTCGTGGGTTCAAAATGACCTTGGCTTCCAGGTCGACCCAGCCTTAAATGGGTACCGGGTGCAGTCCCGGGAAGAAAAGGTGGCTGGCGTGATGATGACCACATTACCCACCATGTGCTGACTGGTCTGTAAAAATACATAGCTAACCCTATATGCCCTATACCCCTGAAGGGATTTAAAAGGGTCATTTACTTATAAGGCAATGTAATCAAGTGGACGGGGGTGAGGCGTCGCAGTAGGATTGTCTTCGTGGCAATAATATTATGCTTTTTAGCTAATAGGTTTGGTTTGTTCGGACCCCTTCATTTGGTTGGCGAGTGGAGTCGTTTAGTACATCGTTATAGATGGTCGATGGAGCTAATATGAGCTATTTTTTCGGCACATATCGCTAAAATACCCGCATTTCACTCATGGAAACGACTACAGCATAAAGGAGGCCGACACGAAATTTCGTGCTCGGCGAGATGCGTACAAATTTTTCTCTGGAGTATCTGGGATTTGTCGTCATCTGCGCGTAGGCCTTGCGTACGCAGTTCGTAATTCCATGGCGAAGGTTTAAAACCAACTGCGGGTGATTTGACAGTAGACCACCTTGTGTTAATTTTAACAGTGGCGCCAACCGTTCAGAAGGTAATGGCAGACTACAGAACGTAACATTGCCTAGTGAAATTTCAAACAGTCAAAACAATGCTGGGTTTGGTTCTGCAAGGTTCTAGGGGGATTTTTATCTGGGATTTGCCCTGTCAACATGCTATGCAGATTGAGATCCCACCCCTTTCCACCTCCCACCATCCTCCACAATCTCAGGACCTTTGAATTTCAAATACCCCCCCCCCCTTTTTTCCCCCAAGATGTGGGTTAAAAAACAAGGAACGGAATGTCTAAAGATACCTTTATTCAAATGTACCTGCATTTCCGAGAAGTAATGGACGTCCTGCAAGTAAACGATCGTAAAAGACATCAGGGCGTATAGCTGGAAGTTGAAAGCACTATGCGCGATCATATACGCCCATACAGCAGGTGATGACAGTATATCTACCCATGGCGTTGTGTGTATATACTGCAAGTGGAACATGTATAATGTTTTAGCGTTCTGAAACAGGTGTGATCATCTCTGATTGCTGAATAAAGCAATAATTCAGACGGGCGCTCCGCTGCAAAATAAAAATCCTTTGGGGTTTAATTTCACCATCAGTAATCTCACGCAAAGTGTCCTCAAGTTTGGTCCATTTATCCTTGTCACAAGCGGGCTGGAATTGGGTCGTCATCCTCACATCGAGGGAGGGAAGCTGAGATATGCCTCCAAGATGACGTGACATCACCAGCGCAGTGGGGCTAACCACTTGTATTCTAAAGTTTTGTCCACCGAGAAAGGATTCTGTTGCTCACTTTGTGGTGCATGTTAACATCTCATCTTTCCGGCATGTCTTCAGAGTTTTTTTTTCTTCGCAAAGCGTTTGACCGCCGATGCATCCTCAGCCCGGACAAAAGGCATTAATCATAGTCCAGGGACTACCAATATCCTGACCCTTTTTGACACCGATAAGTCCACTATTATACCTGCCCATTTTTTTGTTGGGGGTGGGGCAGACAGACAGACAGACGGGTAGACAGACAGACAGAAGACAGACAGACAGACAGACAGACAGACAGACAGAGGGATGGACGGACGGACAGACGGACAGACAGACAGACAGACAGACCGACCGACCGACCGACCGACTACCGACCGACCGACCGAACGACCGACGACCGACCGACAGAACGACCGAACGACCGGCCCGGAACCGACCGACGAACGACCGACGATCGACCGACCGACCGACCGACCGACCGACGCCGACCGACCGACGACACGACCGACGACCGTACCGACGACCGACCGACGACCGACCGAACGACCGACCGATAGACGACCGACCGACCGACCGACCGACCGACCGACCGACCGACCGACAGAAGACAGACACAGGACAGACCAGATAGACGACAGATAGACAGATGAGACAGACAGATAGGACAGACGACGACAGCTAGACAGATAGACAGATAGACAGATAGATAGATAGATAGATTAGATAGATAGATAGATAGATAGATAGATAGATAGATAGATAGATAGATAGATAGATAGGATAGATAGATAGCATAAGATAGATGATAGAATAGATAGATAGATAGATAGATAGATAGATAGATAGATAGATAGATAGATAGATGATAGATAGATAGAAGAGAGCTAGATAGATAGATAGATAGATAGATATAGATCAGATAGATAGATAGATCGATAGATAGATCAGATTAAGATAGATAGATAGATAGATAGATAGATAGATAGAGAGATAGATAGATAAGATAAGATGATAGATAGATAGATAGATAGATAGATAGATAGATAGAGATAGATAGATAGCATAGATAGATAGATAGATAGATAGAAGATAGATAGATTAGATAGAACGATAGAACGATAGGTGTATAGATATATAGGTAGATAGAATTGGGGGACAACGCGTCTTATATTCGATAGAGACAAACACAGGTCTTTCACACTGCAGATAGCATAGATAAGATACAAAAGCAGTAATATTTTATTATAGATCATGATAGCATAAAATATGAGTAGCTAAAAAAAAAGAGAAGAAAAAAAGCACAGAAATGCAATTGGGTGGGGTAAAATGCGAGCACACGCACACACACACAGCACACACACACACACACACAAAATCACACCACACACCCATTACACTCACTAAACACACCCACATACCTTCACACGACACATAAACACACCCCATTCACCCATACATACAAAACTAGATACACACACAGACAAGCCTCACTTAAATACACCAGCATTAGGTATACACACACATAAAGACACCCCATTCACCACATAGGTTAGAACATATCCACACAGACACGCACTCAGGTAGAAACACACCCACATACCTGAGAGACACACATAAACACACCGCATTCACACCAAACAAAGATTCCATTATCCACACAGACACGTACATTCGACACATAGGATACATAGATACACAGAGATAAACACAGGAAACCAACCCATAGAACCAGATGCAGACACACTAGAGACACACAAACATACGAGCACCTAGATGAATCACAGACTCAAGATACAGACGAGCGCTAGATGGAGACGAGAGATAGACACAGACACCCACAGACACCAGGGAGAAACAAATACGCAGACATAAAGATACAGATGGACACACACGCAGATACATTATACAGACACATGGTTGACACATCCAGGAGACACTACAGGAAGAGATACACACAGACAAACCACATTACAGAGACATACACAGATATCACACACAGAGACGCGCAGATAGATAGGTAGCTAGATAGATAGATAGATAGATAGATAGATAGATAGATAGATCGATAGATTAGATAGATAGATCAGATAGATAGATAGATAGCATAGATAGATAGATAGATAGATCGATAGATAGATATATAGCTAGATAGATAGATGGATGGATAGGTGGATAGATGGATGGATGGATAGATGGATGGATGGCTATGATGGATAGATGGATCGGCATGGATGGAGGATGGATAGATGGATGGATGGAGCGAGGAGGGATGGATGGGATGGATGAGAGCGGATGGTATGGATGGATGGATAGAATCGATAGATGAGATAGATGGGATAGATAATATATGGATAGATGAGGAAGGCTATGATAGATAGATACACGGTAGGTAGAAGATAGATAGCATAGATAGAGATAGGATAGATAAGCATAGATAGGTAGGGTAGGTAGATAGATAGGTAGACAGGTTGACAGATAGACAGATAGACAGATAGGGCAGATAGACAGATAGACAGATAGACAGATAGATAGATAGATAGCTAGATAGATAGATCAGATAGATAGATAGATAGATAGATAGCTAGATTAGATAGATAGATAGATAGATAGGATAGATAGATAGATAGATAGATGGAGAGATAGATAGCAATAGTAGATAGATATGATTAGATAGATAGATAGATAGATAGATAGATAGAAAGATGGATGAGATAGATAGATATGATAGATAGATAGATAGATCGATATAGATAAGATAGAGTAGATAGATAGATGGATAGTATAGATAGATGGATAGATAGATTAGATGGATAAGATGGAGAGATGGATAGATAAGACAGATAGGATAGGATAGAGAGATAGATAGACAGATAGATAGATAGATAGATAGATAGTATAGATAAATAGATAGATAGATGATAGATAGATAGATAGATAGATAGATAGATGGATGGATAGATAGATGGATGGATGGATGGATGGATGGATGGATGGATGGATGGATGGAACTTTATTTGGAATGGTTACCATTGCGCACGAGTACTTATATGCGGCCCTTCCAAAAATGGATGGTCTTTATGGACTGCAGCTGTATTTTATCAATAAGCAGTAGATAGACTTTATAGATCGATCATGTGCATAAGCTAGATATATTAAGAAAAAGAGAAGATAAAAGAAGCACAAATCAGATCAGGTGGTAAAAATGCATCACACGCACAGACAAACAGTACACTACACACAAACACACACACACACACAGATCACACACACACACCCATACACTCACTTAGATCACATAACCCATATCACCTTCAAACACAAACATAAACACACCCCATTCACCATTATACAAAACTACATACCACACATGACACCGCACTCATTAAACACACCCCATACCTTCATACACACATAAAGACACCCATTCACCCCACATACAAAGCTACATATAATAGGAAAGTATAGACACGCACTCACTTAAACACACCCACATACCTTCACACACACATATGACAGAACAGCATTCACACTACAAACAAAGATACATGATCCACACAGACACGTACATTCGACACACGTACAAACACACAGATATAACACCAGAGACACACCCCATAGAAACCAAATGCAGGACACATACATAACATTAACACATACGCGCACATACCCCAATAGACACACAGATACACACGCGCGCTAGAGGCTCACGCCAGATACACAACACATAGCACAGGACACACACAGGTAGAAACAAAATAGATGGACAGAAATATCACAGAGGCAAACACGCCAGATTACACAGACACACAGCTAGATTGACACATCCAGAGACACACAAACAGAGATTAACACAGACAAACACATATAAAGAGACATACACAGCATACTAGACAGAGAGACGCGCAGATAGATAGATAGATAGATAGATAGATAGATAGATTTTTTTTTTTTTTGATACGTATCAGAAACCATAGATAGATAGATAAAAAACCCTTTGCGCGCGGTACTATGGACTAGATCGCAACCCCGGCATTGATTCCATCTATATGGTACGTTAATCTGGATGAAATGGATGGCTTTTTTGCCTGACCCACGCGGACGTGAACCCGCGACACGATGGAGTTCGTCACCCGAGCCGCCCGCGAAAGGTAGCGTTTAACCAACTTCGCCTGGAGAGCCGGATGGATGGATGGAGGGATAGATGGAATGGATAGATGGATAGAGGGATAGAGAGAAGAGAGATGGATATATCGATAGATGGATAGATAGATAGATAGATAGATAGATAGATCAGATAGAGAGATAGGAGAGATAGATAGAAGGATAGATAGATAGGATAAGATAGGTAGATTCTTTTTTAGGGAGATAGACAGATAGATAGAATAGATTAGCTAAGAAGATAGACAGAATAGACAGATAGACAGATAGACAGATAGATAGATAGATAGACTAGATCAGATAGATGGAGACGATGGATAGCATATGATGAGATAAGATAGATCAGATAGATGGAATAGATGGATAGATGGATGGAGGGATAGATGGATTAGATGGATAGATGGGATAGATGGATAGATGGATAGATGGGATAAGACGATAGCTAGCATAGATAGATAGATAGATAGGAATAGGATTTTAAGATAAGGGGGGGATAGATAGATAGATAGATAGATAGATAGATAGATAGATAGAGAGATCAGATAGATAGATAGATAGATAGCATAGATAGATCGATAGATAGATAGATCAGATAGATAGGAAATCAGATAGCCATAAGATAGATAGATAGATAGATAGATCGATAGATAGATAGATAGATATGATAGATAGATAGATAGATAGATAGATAGA
>CAJHNH020001175.1:65000-77500 GCA_905116865.2 Candidula unifasciata
ACTCTCATGATAAACGATGAACAACAAATCATAACTAACTTATATTTGCTAATTAAATAATATACGAGGTAAAATCAAAAATAATAATACATATTTTATTTAAGTTGTACGTTCACCTATACATTACACCTATCGTTTTACATATGAGTTTAATGCATTTATAATTGATCAAGTTTCGTATATGTTTTTTATCGATTATTAAATATCTTAGAACGAGGTTTCATGAAGAAAGCTGAGAATAATATATTTAGCATAATAGAAATTTTCAATGAACTTAATACTTATAAAGACATTATGTAACTTACATCAAAATAGTACTAGGGATAAGAAAAAGTAGGATATAAAATATAATTAAGAAAAGTCTAGAATGGATTATTATTTTAAATAGTAAAACTATGTGCAGAAATAATGGAATTAGCTTTGTTCTACATAAATCAATATAGATTTAAGTCAGGCAATTAGCGTTTAATATACGATACTATATTAATTTTAAATATTTAAAAATGTATATTCTTATATAAGCCTTACGCTGTTATAAGCTGCACACTATAAATCGATGGTACCTTTAATATACATTTAGGTATAATTGAAATATTCTGGAATCAAATAATACTGTATAGATACTATATACATACCGAATGGTGAAAAAAAAAAAAATCAAAAAAATGTCCAGTTCTTCTTCGTGTTGCCTTGAGAACTGATGTATGGCAACTATATCCTTTGAGGTAAAAAAAAAAAAAAAAATAAAATACAATGCATAATCTAGTAGATTTTAAATTGTAATAGAGATACTTTTTGAATAATCAAAATGAAAAAAAAAAAATAAAATGAATATATTATAATAATGAAAAAATTCTTAAAAAAGAAATAATGAAATAAAAAAAAATCCCAAACAGAATTAAATTAATAAAAAAAATCACATATACATATCATTAGAAGCCTTCCGAATAATAAACATCTTTTTAAAAATCATTATACAATATAAGAACCTATAGAAACATATTCTATCATATAATCTAACCAATAATTCTATACTCATTATAATCTAAAAATATTATTATAACTGTCACATCCAAATCTTCAATTATCATATCATACCTACTAATCTAAAAAAATACAAACATACTCATCTAATTATTACTGTTCATAATTCCCATTATATTGTGTTCGTGTCAAACTCTATCATATCTATCCAAATTCCCTTATCTATCCCATGCGTCTTTTCCCCTTTTCAAAAACTTCCCATATCCATAGCTCCACCCTTGCAACTCCCACCCTCCACCTTTTGTAATTTATGAAAACTTTGCCTGGGAACATCAATTCAAATTACGACACATATCATTCGCCTTTCCGTCCACCTTCCAGCTTTTCTTCTACCCCTCCTTGTCTCTAGTCGACCTCCTTTTCAACGTCTACTCTAACTCCCTCCTCTTCTCTCACCTTATCCCCCACACCACATGTCCCAGGCATAGCACGGCTTTCAATCTTTAATCTCACTCCTACACGCAAACTTTTCCACATTTCCGGAATCACAACTCTACATCCTTATCCTTCGGGGATGTTGGCTGGGCGTGTCGTAAACGTAATAATACCAAAACAAACACCAAATTATTGTCACAGTGCCTGTGTACATTTGTGGGAAAGAAGGGGAGGGGGGGGGGGAGTGAAAAAATTACTCTACTTTCTAGTGTAGGTATGGCTTAAAGGCTTACAAACGACATGTCGTCATTATCATCGTCATCATTACAACCATGCATCATATGTTTTTTTTTTTTCTATGTTTGTTTATTCGACAGATCAACATCATGGCACACGGATGTAACCCATAATTACTCTGTTCTACTTGTAACTTAAGCCTGAGCCTGAGACTCTCGGCGCAGTGCACGAACTCCGTTGTACCGGCGAAGGATCCTGAAATACTTTAGGTAGATTTGTAACTCCACATTTTTGCCCGAGTAGCGCCTTTAGGCTACTCTTTTTTTCGATTTCCAACTGCCATGAGATTTTTTTCACGTGGGCTGTAATATACACAGGCGTCTGATTTTACTACCCAGACAGGCGAAAATACTAGAAGTCCACGAGAAACAATTCCAGTCTTCACTTGAACTTGAACCCGGGACTTCCAGCATGGGACGTGGACATCATACCTCGAGACCATTCAGCCTCACCACCTCTTCCCCCATATGCGTCATATAGGGATGACAGTCTATTCCCTAATTCCATAATCTCCCCCCCCCCCCTTTTTCCGCCTCCTTCCGTTTATCTCCCATCATGAATAGACCCTAACTTCAGTCTTTTTGCTTGCTACTGCATGCAACTCATTCTATGACTTCTACCTCTCCTTAATTTCACTCTCTTTTTATTCGCTGTTGCATTTATTCCTTTCACCACGCAGATTCCAGTGCCAATGCATTCTAGGTATAATATTCTCGAACTGTTTCTCAACTAGTTTCCTGTGCAACACCATTTCCTCACCACTTGATTCGCTGAAAGGTGTTTAGTTCCCTCCCAAGGCACCATATTGTATCATACCATTCAGCTCTCTTTATACTGCACCAGCATCACTTAATGAATGTTTGTAACCAGCACCTTCAGCATCATTTGACTGTATATTCAACATCAACACAACCTAAACAGTATATAGCTAGGCGTTCATGCATCTTAGCATAATTAGGTCTTTTGTTTTCAGAGTCCTTTCTGAAAGTGACTGATATTTTTATAAGACACTGTGATTTTGTTTTGTTTTTAGACAGCACTGTGCAATTTCCCTGGGTCTGTCTCTGCGTCTTCTAAAGCTGCTAAGCTGCTATTTGCAGTTGCTGTGATAAGCTCCAGTGTTTTAGTTCTCATCAGGGGACCAGATACCACGTCTCTCTTGCATACAGTTGTATATAGCGTTCTACTTTAAAAATGTTTTTCAAGAACAGCAACAAATTGGCAGAACATATTCGACATAAAATTCAATACACCTTTTTTTCTGTTATAAAATGCATGCCTCTGGTTGCATAACCAGTCATATATTATTTAATCTCCAATAAAGAGTAACGCTAAGAAGCGTTTTCATGCCAATTGCACACTAGGTTTGTGCTGCAAGACACGTTTATCAAAGACAATCTGCATTCGAAAAGTAATGTGGCTATAATCACGTATCCCACTGGCATATTCAATTCCAAGGATACTTCACTTTACTTACTTTTGCTGTCGTCCAGCTTGAGGTAACAGCCCGAGTAGATATCTTCTCTATGCTTAAAAAAGTAATAACATGTGATAACAGATTAACTAGTGGTATCGTGAAGCGGAATAGACTGTAAGTTATAATTATAAAGGAAAACAAAAACCACCCAACCTGGTAAATAGAACGCATACACCCAGCCACCTTCTTGAAGCTCACACAGTATAGCCACAGTAGGATAAGTCAAGACAATTCCAAAAGTCGCACCTATAGCGAAGCAAATGATTACAATAACAATGCATGGCAAGTGTGTGGGTGTGTGTGTGTGTGTGTGTGTGTGTGTGTGTGTGTGTATATATATTATGTATGTATTATGTATATATGTGTGAATGTATGTATGTATTTGTAGGTGTGTGTGTGTGTGTGTATATATATATATATATATATATATATATATATATATATATATATATACATTAATCGCACCTATAGCATAGTAATTGATTACATACATAACAATGCATTTTAAGTGCGTAACTATGAATATATATATATATATATATATATATATATATATATATATATATATATATATATATATATATATATATATATATAATTTTTTGGCGGTACGCAATGGTACGAAGTACTAGCCGCAACGATTAGACACCATTTTTACAGCGCTTCTGCAGCAGATACATTATGGTGAGCGCCGGCTTTCTTTTTTAAAACACCGAGTACCACCAATACATTTTGTCTAAGAAGAACTATAAAATATATATATATATATATATATATATATATATATATATATATATATATATATATATATATATATATATATATATATATATATATATTCACGAGAGATATGTCATTCCCACATTTTTCTCCTCACCCAGACTCTGTGCAAAAAGTATGAAATGCTCTCTTATTATAACTCCTATGATTGTTAAAGTTAGTCGCGTATCCTTTACAGGATGTTGCACAAACAACCCCAGCATTTTTTTTTTTTTTTTTTTTTTTTTTTGCTGTTGTGGTTTTTCTAGGAAAATTGTACGTTTGGTAATTTGCCATTGCTTACTAAACGGTTAGCTCTCGGTACCACTATCGAAGCCAAAACAGGACAAACCGTTCGCAGCTGGGATTGGAATTACAAAGCGCGTTCGCAATGCCTAAACCAAAGACTTCAACAGACTTTTACACCACATAATTTACAATATAATGACTTTCGACTTCTTTAACTTTACGCCAACGCGTATAAGAATACGCACACCTTGCATACGCCTGGTTTTGTCCTGTGCACGTAGCCAACTCTTTACAGCTGAGTTGAGCTGAGTTGAGTCCCATATGTGCTCCATCCCCACTCTCAGCAGCCAGCGCAGAGTTCCAATACTAATAGTCCCGGACGTGGTCTGGTTGAATGTCTGTCTTGCCTTTTCTTGAGAGTACTGTGCCGGTGGAACCCTCTGGTTGCACCCAGCTGCATTATTCGCTCTAGCCCCTTATAATCGAGTTTATCTTCTGACTTTGTTACTTGCTCCCAAAGGGCTCTGGCCACATCTGCCATGTCATGTATAAATTCACCACCCAACGGTGCAGATACAGCTAATCTGTCTGCCTATTTATTCACCACCACACCGGCATGACCTGAAAAAAAAGATCCAAAGTTTGCGTACTACCCGTGACCTTGCAAGTGACGCTTGCCACTCTGCTCGAAGCAATTCTGTCTTCACCTTTTTCAGCATGCTTTCAGAGTCCGTTTCAACTACGACACGTGAAATTATTTTTTTCTCTAGCCACCGGCAAGCTGCAGTGACTGCCTCTACTTCCATTCTTATGTTCTATCATATGCCAGGCTGTCCTACACTAAATTTTTCCATTGGCTTTCGCTACGAAACCCCAGGCACTTCTCTTCCCTCTTAATACAGAACCATCTGTGCAGATAATCAGATTATTAGGACGAGTATTGACCTGAATCAACTGTTGGACTTTCACCTCAGTAGTCCCCGCTGGCCACTCTCTGCACTCCCGGCCTAATGTGATCATGACCCTACACAGATCAAACTTTTCCTCTGGTACTCCAACTCACTCCTCTACTCGCCCAATGAACTTTAGCATGTATGCTTGTCTTACTGTGTCTTCTACTTGAGCCATCTACGATTTTCCCCTTTTCAGGCTCTGGCACTTAACTGCATCCAAAGCTTCATACAGACGTTCCTCTTTATCTGCAGCTACTCTGAGGTATGACTTAATCTGCAACACAACACCATTAGTCTATCTGCAATAGTCGGCAATGCACGGATGTTTCGCATTCGCACTTATGGGCTGTCTCTTGTACATCCCAGGATCACCCGAGTAGCTTCATTCTGTATGCGCTCCAGTTTCACCTTATCTACTGTCGCCTGTAACTCTTGAGAATTATTTTTTTTTTCCTTACAGCATGAATAAGATATTTATCAATGTCAAATATTGCCCCACATTTTACATTTTGATGTGGACCAAAGAGTTCAACATTAGAAGGAAGCAGGTCGGGACTATAGGTTGGATAACGGGCTATATTCCAACCCAACTTGTTGATTAAGAGGGACTCCTTTCCACACCTTCAGGGCTACTTATCATATGGGGGTAGACCCATACTGTATAGACCAATCAATGGTGGGTGACGCCTTTACTTCCAAGGACTTTTACGGGTACCCATTTAAGGCCGGGTCAACCTCGGAGCCAATGTAATTCTGATTAAAAAATAATGTCCAGCACTGTTCGGATTTGAACCTACGACTTTGGGATCAGTAGGCTGGCATCTAGTTGCTACTACACCACGGCAGCTCCAAATTTGTTGACTGTTTCCCATGAAATCTGACGTATGTGCCATCCGTCTGAAGAAACAATTGCGCTACATTGTTGAGTGTGGGAAGTGGATTGGTCGTAGAGAAAGATAGTGAAAAGGGGGGGGGGGGACAGGTGGGAGAGGGCGTTGGGGCGAGAGACTTTTTAATTGAAAACTGAGTTATGTAAGATCCTTGATGATGCGGTCAGTATAACAAAAGCCCCCTGTTATTACCAGTACATTTTCTAGTATCCATTTATGAATGGAACGACGTAGGAGCCAATGTTTTAGTCTCCAAAACCGCTTCTGCAGACATGAACTCTGGACCTTCAGTCCAGCAGGCGAGAGTCTATTTACGGGACAACCGTGCATTGGTGTACTTGTGGAGGAAAACAAAAATCAGCACACACATTTGCTACAGTATTTGAGAGGTATCAAAATAGTTTTTTTTTTGGCTCTGAAAATTTGTCGGCATCCATCTCCGGGTGTTGCCCATGAAGGCCTGACTCGTGAGACGCGACGCACCAAATGTCTCATAGTGTGTATGCAAGTTGTCGATGCATAGATCATCATCACCAACATCATCATCATCCCGTTACACTGAGTATCTTTGGGTCACCAGTTTCTGTTGACTGTCTGATCAGCTCTCTTCACCTTTGGCGGTCAACTGCGATGGACTTCATCGTTGCATGTCTTAGACCGGTCCAGTCAGTCAGGTTCTGTAAGTCACACCCATATTTTCACCATTTCAGGTTCTGTAATCAGGTCTTTCTTATTCTGTTACTTCTCCTCTTCCCGCTACTGAGCCGTGTAGTATTGTTTTGAGAGGCCGTTAGATTTTTTTTTTTCATGACCATACTATTGCATTTTTCGCCTTTTCACTGTAGTTAAAAGAGGTTCCTGGTTGCCAGTGTGCTGTTCTGTATAGCTCAGAAGACAATAATCTACATTCTGTTGTCACATCGTGGGAAATGGAAAACTGGAGTACATTTTGAAATCCTGCAACCTGGAGGGGACGAGAAGCAAAGAGGGATCACGAAAGAAGATTGCTAGACGTTTTGGGGTCATGTCACGAAGGATTATCTGCATCAGAAGTGATGGGCAGTACTAGAGACAGAAGGCTGTGAACAAGCGTGCCTAAAATCGCCATACGGAATGGACTGTAGAAAACATAACATCTATGTTAAAGCCAATAATGTGTGCATATGCATCAAACTTGCCGTACCACCAGTTGTGTGACAACTGATCTATAAAAAGATGGAAAAAAATAACTTTTAACCTCAAGTACCCAATATGCCTATGGATTCCTTACATATAATGTATGCTTCGACTTCTTACTTCTGCATACTCCCTTAAAATTGCAGTTGACACGTTGCGTTGTCGTTTACGGAATACGGTATTCGCCACTTTTTGTCAATCTCTTCAAACGCTTTCTTAGACCTTTATTATGCTTGTTAAAAAGCTATAGGGTCCGTTCTTTTATCACCATGAAACCGCAAGAAAGAAAAAGTGTGATGGGAGACAGAAAAGTATGTTCTAATCTAAATACTTCAACAACAAAAAAGCCTCTTAAAAATGACTGTTGTGCATTATTAAATATTATAAAATCATTATTTCATGTGAAATATTAGGGCGTAAGAAAATATTCAACGCGATTCTTGCAGCAGTTCTCGGGACAAAAAACTGAATTCAAACGCACATGTTCCAATGAACCACACTTGCATACAACGTTTACCAGATACACAAAGCGCCATGAGCTTTTCTCTTTCCAGTGGCGGTGCCCACCGCGACCAAATGACGAACATTGCTGGCCATGTCACTCCCTGTGGAAAGTAGAGGATATTGTTACTTCCATCAACAGTCGATGTAAAAATGTTGTATAAGTTTACCGGCTAGTCGCCGCCTGTCGGTCTGATGGCTCAAGTTCGAATCATCATTAAGGGGCATTGTTTAATCAATTATGTCACCACTGGCTGTTTTACCACTTTTTAGGATGGGTGGGGGTGTAGACAAAGGGGCCTTGATCCTTACTTAGAACCGCCTGGCTAGTGATGTCGCCACGGACTGTGCAGGTTAGGGGTTGAAGAATAGGGCGTTGTAGACAAGGGGTACTAGAAAGTGCATAAAAGGAACTTTTCCTGAATATCAAGAAAACAGAAACAATGGTTATATCAAAGAAGAAGATAACTCCAAAATGTAACAAAGCAATACAGTGGAAGGTGCTTAAGCAAGTCAATAAATTCAAGTATTTTGGGAACATTCATAACATCAGATGGACGATGTGTGACAGAAATTAAGTGTAGAACTGGCGAGGCAAAAGCAGCTTTTCGGAATAAGAGGAGTATCTTATGTAATAAATCACTTTCAGTAAAGGTCAGAAAACGAGTAGTGAAATGTAAATTGTGCCTGTTCTGTTGTACGGCAGTAAATCTCGGAATGGGAGCAAACAAATTAAGAAAAGTTTGTAGGCAGCTGACATGTGATTGTTGGGAAGAATGTTGCGAGTACCTTGGGCTGTTAGAATAACTAACAATGGTTGCCTAGAAATGGCTAATCAAAGTAGAACATTATATACAACAATGAAAAAGAGAGAAACATTTTTTTTTTTTTTTACTTTGTTAGTCATGTGATAAGAACAGAAGCATTCGAGAAGATCGTGCCGACTGGAAAGATCACTGGTAGAAGAAGCAGATGCAGACGAAGAGAAATGATGGTGGGTGGCTTTAGACAGTGGCATGGAGGAATATCATCAGTGGAATTGATTGAGGACACCAAAGACTGAGATCTCTGGAGATGCATGAACGCCAACGCCAGCTGGCAAGGCACTTGATGATGATGAGACGTAGTGGTTTTGATCCTGAGGATTTAGGGTCACCTGGCTAGGACTGTCGCCACGGACTATGCATAGTGTTCAATAATTGGCATCAAATCCAAGGTAGAATCGGCCTAAACCAGGTACCAGAAAGTGTCTGAGGTGAGATGTTACCCGTATGGCCGATTGAGTACCGATTGGTTCACGGGGAAAAAATTGGGTTTAGAACCAAATGGCCAATAGTCCAGTAGCGAGAAAAAATTATATAACTTTCTTTAAGTATTATTTCCTCCATATTACTTTATTATACTTCTCGTCCTTTTAAGGCTTAAAAAAACGAAATTTTTTTTTCCTTCTGGCTTTTGATAGGGGCCGCAATATATCCCGACCATAAATATGGCCTAGGGGCTGAACGCGGTTTCTGGGACTTCTCCACGGTGATCCTCACCCACATGGTGGAACATTGCGTTATCGGGTGTTTATCGCTTGTGTGATGTTCTGGTGGGGTAGAAAGTCAGTCAGTCAGTCGTTTCCTCCATGACCGCAGACTGAAAGAATGACACCCAGCCACAGATTAGGATGCAAACGTCTCTCTTCTCGTTGAGCATACACTATATCAGCCTGATCCATTGCTCGTCCAACCTAAGCATTAGCATTAGCTGCAAAGCTATCATTGTGATCCTCTCCTGTTACACTTCCATAACCCGGCACGAAATTGAACCTGATTTTTTGTCTGTCGTCACCAGAGACTCCAACCGCTGTCGTCAGGCCCATCTCAGCAACATTTTAACCAGTCTCAAACCACTTGATTTTCTGTTTCTCATTATACAAATGGATGTTTACTTTTTATCGATGCCAAAAAACATTATCGAAAACAGCATGTGGGGGTATTTAACATTAAAAACTATAAAACTGAAGAGTCCTCTGAGCAGCAAAAACTGCTGATAATGTAATTACATACATTATAATTATCAAGTGCCTTGCCGACTGGCGTGAGCGATCATGCCTATCTACAATCTGCCATCAGCAACTGCATGCTTCAGTTCGTGTGTGGAAAACCCCTCCCTTGTCTTTTTTTCAAACTATCTTTTTCTTGGTGGACCACTACCTCTTGATGTGTCTACTTTAATGTTTTTGCTTTCGTTTCAGGCATCACGATTTATTCTCATTAAATGTTCAAAACATTTAAGTCTTTTTTTTTTTTTTTTTTTTTTATGAATTTTATTATGGGTGGTGTTTAACCAGTTCTTGTAATTTCTTCATTTCTCACATGCTCTCTACTAGTTTTGTTTACGACCTTTCTCAAACATTTCATTTGGCAGGTGGTTAGTTTTTCTTAGTGTTCTGCATTTGTCGTGGAGTGAATCAACCAAACCCTGGATATTGGATTATTCGTGACGTTGGTGCCCGCTAGCGGGCAGGTCACATTTCAAATTTAGACCCGTCCGGTGGGTATATAGTCCCTCATATCTATGTATACCTCTATCTGGCGTAACAGATATTTCTATAACCTCTAGAAGGTTTGAAAAGTCTACATTTTCAAACTTACAACTGGGATAGATATTTTCTGGATTAATATTCAGAATTCATGGAAGCCTTTTTACTCCTTGGCGTACTAATACGGGACTTTTTTTCTAGAGACGCAAAGCAAAATTAGGCGGGTCATTCTTTGCCAGACTTCCTAGGTGTACAGAAGCATTTCACCTCTCTGATTAAATCTTGGCGCATTCAAAATACCACTTTAATCTGTGAAGGATTCCTAAGTTTGGGTATGCTGATTATAGTTTACGAGTACCATGATATATGTCTCTATAAAATTAACCGCTACTGCAGGGAGGATAGATTTAGCTATGTGACAGCACAGAACTACGCCTTTCTTGGTGTCCAGACACTCAGGGCCCCTGAAATCAAACCTTTCCCTTCGCAAGCTGATAGTTTGTGCCCTACCTGACCCAATATTATTAAAAATATTTTAAACCTAGAAAGCTAATTATTCTTTAACGAACCGACAGAGTTTGGGGTCGATTAGCGGACATATTTAGATTGTGGAAGTTTAGAAAATACATGTAAGAACGAGATAGAATGTATGTCTGCAAGTGCGGATGGGAAGGTGGAGAGAGGATGATCTATGTGTAGTAGGTCTATCTATCTCCACTATGGACCTTGTCTCCTATCTCTTGTACTGACTGACAGACATAGATAAATGATGGGGGAACTGTCTCCTTGTCCTGTGAGCTATCCTCTAAGTGACTGAGAAGGGTGGAGGGGAATAGATTGAGCTTTGTATGTGACTCTTTAGCTGAATACTAATTCTAAGTTCCTTCCTGACACAGGAAGATACCTCCCTGGAAGTCAGGCAGACGATTCACAGTCCAACCAGCAAACATCCACCAATAGTACCTACTACCACCACAACTTCAACATGACAGGAGCTTGTGTGAGTTCCAGTGACTGAGAGGCGGTTGTTGCAAGCCACTAGTGTCATCGCTCTAAGGAATCCTTCTTCAGGAGCTTTGTTGGGCTCCAGCACAATCCTTTTATTCCAATACATGAACACTGTCTGTGTTTGCAAGAGCAACCAGAAAAGAAGCAGTCTACTGAGTCAGCCTGTTCAGATCACCATGGACTGAGGAAAGCAGTGACCTACCAAACTGACATGTAACCCCTGAGATGACTGATAATTCTGAGTTAATTCTTGTTACAGAATAAATTCCCCTTGGAAGCCAGGCAGTGAATCAGCGGTCCACAAAACCACCAACAGGGAAGTCATCTATGTCGAAGCCAGTGGTGGGCATCAGATTGTAAGCCAAACTTTTGTCATCCATGTAATGAAATCCTTCAGTTGGTCTACAGACAACATTATGGGTGTTGTACCTTCACCATCATTTATCCGGTAGCTTGTTTGAACCTCAAGTGATTGACTTTGTGTCAGAGTATCCTCTCTAGGAGCTTGTTTGTACCTCAAATGATTGACTTTGTGTTCGAGTATCCTCTCCAGGAGCTTGGGTGTACCTCCAGTGTTCGAGTGTCTAGTGTGGGACTGTCTTCAATGTAACAACAGAGTGACTGAACATTCAGCAAGTCCAAGTAACCATGGATTCAGATAAGTGTAGTTAATCTTTGGTTTATTGCCAGGCTTCACTGTTAATCGTCCACATGATCATGATAATAATCTAGGCGGACTTTGGGAATCTCTAAGACAATCAGTCAGATCTGTTTTGAAGTTTTGGTCCTTCATGTCACTCTGAGTACTTGAAGTTTGTGCTGATTCGTATATAATGTATGTGTTGCACTTATTATATGTTTGTAAATTTTCATTACTGTCTTGAGTGTCCATCATTCACTGTTCAAACTGTCTAGATATATATATATATATATATATATATATATATATATATATATATATATATATATATATATATATATATATATATGTTTAACTATTAATCTTAATCTATGTTAACATGGCTGTCATAGTACACTATCATAGTCTGGGGGCTATCATTTTATAGTAGTGGGGGCGTCCAGCCAAGATGCGCCTAGGATTAGTATATATTCTGTACTGCCATAACTTGAGTTGCCCTACTCCTGAAATAGGTTGGGCGTATATTGGCCACGGGATCCCCTTGAGACCTATACGAGCCGACGCCTCATCATTATTCTATTTCAGAGTGCTGTTGGTTTAT
>CAJHNH020001175.1:82500-145000 GCA_905116865.2 Candidula unifasciata
TTGGATCTATTACCGCTCTATCTGTAAAACACCGCTCTCTGTCTGATGCCAATACTACATATATCACCCGCCTAAATTCATCTATGTGACTAGTCTTCTTCCATTTAGTGCCTCCAAGCGTTTGTATAGTATATAATCCCCGTCTGGGTTTTGGGGCCTTTTTATAGGAAAAATTAGACCCACTGCCTACCTAAAAGCATGTCGTAAGAGTCGACTAACTGGGACCTTCCTTCGAAGTTGGAGAGGCCTAAGAGGCAAGGAACCAGCACCAGTCTGCACGCAAATGAGTCAGATCTGTCAAACGGATGCACACGCAACACTCATGTTCTGAAACACGACTGCAGTTCAGAAGTGGACGAACAACCATAACTTTCAAGGTATTTGACAGCCAGTAAACGTGAAGAAGAAGAAGTATAGTATATCTTCGATGTCAGTTTGGTCTGCCCCGTAGTCCTCCCCCATTCAAGTTGTCTGTGTACTCAAATATTGTCTCTCGGTTTTGTTTTTTTCTCCCACTAAACGTAGTTATCTGTTTCTCGATGTTAAACTATATTTAAAAAATCAATGTTATTTTTACCGGGAAGGCTAACCCGGTCAACAAATGCCCTCAGAAGTCGGATGTGTTGGCCGAAAGGTGCAAATATCCCAGCCATGCTGTAGAAGGACACAACGCAATTACATGTTCGGATGAACGCAGAAGAAGAAGAATGTTATTTTTTTTTTTTTTTTAACAATGAAAGCCTACAGCAGCTGATCAACGTCAGCAGATGTCAAAAAGTATTCAAGAACGCTGTCATTCTAAACACTATGCACTGGATCAAATAGCAGCTACTAAATGGTAAGCTCTAAACCGCACAGGGAGTCATCGTATAGCAGCTGATTATCTGTTTCATTTATGAGTGTGATGATCTGAAACAGAGTTGTTGCACTATTTGTTCGGGTTGACATCTTTTCTTGACACTCTTGTCCCCTAGTATGAAAGACTTGCACAAATCCGCATCGAGGCAATGATTTGTTAATTCAAATTGATGTACCGGTGAATCCAGCTTACAATAACAGGCAATGTCCTGACAAGTAAAGGCGATTGGTGTGATGTTGACCACACCATCAGTCGGGTGCTAACCGTCTATGGGAATACAAATCTCCCATGATGATGATGATGATGATGATGATGATGATGATGATGATGATGATGACGATGATGATGATGACGACGATGATGACGACAACGATGATGATGATGATGACGATGATGATGATGAAGATAATGACGATCATGACGATCATGACATGTTGACGACGATGATGATGATGATGATGATGATGATGATGATAAAGATAATGACGATCATAACGATAATGACATGATGATGATGACGATGATGATGATGAAGATAATGACGATCATGACAATGAATGCCATGATGACGATGACGATGATGATATCCTCGACGACGATGCTGATGCTCACGGTGACGATGATGTTGACGATGATGATGATGAAGATAATGACGATCCTGACGATAATGACATGATGATGATGATGATGATGACGATGATGATGACCTCGACGACGATGATGGCGATCACGGTGATGATGATGTTGACAATGATGATGATGACGACGACGATGATGTTGACGATGATGACGATGATGATGTTGATGAAGAGTTAACTAAATATATATCATAATATTATTATGTTAACTTCTTCAGACACAAACATACATGTGTGTGTGTTTATTAGGTGACAACTTTCTAGTGAACACCTTTCTGTGACTAACATTGTTTAGACACGGAAACAGACAAAGAACGTCTAAACACTTACCACACGTCTCGGTCTGTCAGTTGCGTTGCTCACTATTAATTTTGGGTACGTTTTCCCCATACATTCTGTGGGGCGCCAAATGGATCCCTTTACTCCACTGTGAACAGTCGGGTCAACAGATTCTATCTCCCCCACGATGCAGGGCATAGCCACAACCACGTTGAAACGTATGGAGTACATGCAGACGAATCCAAGGCATGACACCACTGACAGAATCAGACGACAGGAGCAAAACAAAGGCGCTCTGGCTATCGGGCGGGAAAAAAAAATAATAGTCAGTCACAGCTGTGGTAAATTTTTTTTTAAATCTTAACTTGCACAGTGCAGGACAACAGCATTATTCGTGCAGGTGTAACATATTAATTACAAAGTAATTAATCCTTGTCATTGAGAGTTAGAAAAAGGATTATGGCTAGCTACACACATCCAGTTTTAACATATGGCTGTGAATCCCGGACAATCGGTAGGCAGGCCAAACAATTTCTAGAGGCCTCAGAGATGTGGTTTTACAGAAGAATGCTTAGAATACCTTGGACAGCCAAAAAGAACAACAAAGAGGTTTTGAAAGAGGCGGAAGTCCGAAGACAACTTACCACAGACATCAGAAGGAGACAATCATCATTTTTCGGCCATGTTTTGAGAAGAGGGAAAATAGAACATGTTGTGACCACTGGAAAGATCTGTGGAAGGAGGGATAGAGGAAGACAACGACAGAAAATTCTTGACAGTCTTGTTGCATGGCATGGAGGTGTGTCGGCACACGAACTGATACATGCTGCAAGAGACTGCAAATTGTGGAGAGGCATCCCACCTCTCTCAAAACTTCTTTGGCTGTTTCACTTTAAACATATGCAAGTGAAAGTGGAAGAGCCATTGAAGACATGGAAAGAAAGTTAAATTCAGAGGAAAACAAATTTCTAAAGAAAATTACGACAATAAACCAGCAGACAATCACCAAATAGGATTAAAAAGTGAAATAAAAGGATTAAGGAGGCAAGGATACCTAAAAGAAACACTAAGACGAAAGTTGATGACAGAGGCCAAAGCTGCTAGAATATATTCCATCCATGATACTGAGCTCAAGATACAACAGACTTGTGGATTAGACTGCAAGTACAATGCGACGTTAAAGGCACAACAGTATAATGAATGAATGAATGAATGAATGAATGAATGAATGAATGAATGAATGAATGAATGAATGAATGAATAGGACCTGCGAGAGGCCCTACCTGCTCATTGTTTGCTTTCTTCTGCGCAAATGGGAACTTAAATAAGTAACTATGTCGGCGGTTACGTCTAAACAACGGTGTATTTTTAAAAATGCTTTAAAAGAGAGGCTCTCAAACAGTGGGTGGTGACACTTTTGTGGGCCGAACGACCCTTTCACCGAGAGTCGTAAAGACCATCGGAAAACACATATTCACTGAAGTTATGAAGTAGCAATGAAAATATTGTTATGGCCACAAAACGAAGAACTGTTTTAAAGGGTAGGTAGTGTGAAAGTTGAGAACTGCTGCTTCAGAAAGTCCCCGTGTGGCTTCCGGTACCCCATTGTAGGAAAAACAAGAATAGACCCACTACTTCCCCAACAAGCATGTCGTAGGTGTCGATTATTAGGGGATGTGTGTGTGTATGCGGGGTTGGGGTGGGATTATTAGTAGTTTAAATGCATCTGCTGGAGAGGCAAGGAACCAACAGTCTGATTGCAGCTAATCAAGATCTGTAAAACATGTGAGCACGCAACACTCAGATTTTTGAAAAAAGACAAGTTCTGGGGTGGACAAACAACGAAAGCTTCAGCCGCTGTTTTAAGCTGGTTAACGTGAAGAAGAAGAAATCTGTAAAACAATTAGAAATATGTACACATATATTACCAAACGTTCGACGTTCCATGGAATACGAGCAGACAATGCGTGCTTTATTTAACGTGTTCAAAAAGTGCGTCCAATATGAATCGTTTGCACACACGGCGTAAACAACGATTCGCCGAAAAATTGAACTAAAAGATGCGTTTATTCCTGGGAAAGTGTGTTAAATATGTAAATTTATAATTTAGTGTAGGTGTCCAGTTGAAGATGAATTCGCGACAGGCCCGGCAAGTCGGTGGAGGATACAGCGGTTTAAACAGAAATGCCCAAGGGGAAAAAATATGTTTTAAAAATAGGCAAAATAGAGGGCAGCAGAAGGTTAAGACGAAGGTAGAAACAATCGATATATCAATCCTTATAGTGTTCTTCAAATAAGTTACAAAAAGACTAAAATATTGAAGACACCAACATTAGATCAAGCAGATGTAACACTAGAGACAAACGTAATTAATTAAAGCCTAGCGTTCTAACCGTTCGGCCAGCTGTTCTCCCAAGTTTGACACTGGAAGCACAGTGTTAGTATGAAAATGTTGTTTATGCTATGTTTCTTTGTGGTCATGCTTATATTTGGATGCCTTAATAATGAGGTCAATTGGTATATAAGTGCATTGGCTCTTTGGCATCTTGAACCACACACTCATCGTTGTCATCACCATATAACAGATCCTTCTCAGAAAGTAGCTTTTATCACGGTCACGAGCTCTTCCGTTTCGTGAACTTCTATACCAAAGAAGTCACTTATATCCTGCTCTCATGTTTGTGCTGGTCGGCCCCTACTCCTCCTTCCTTTGTACTGAGCCTTCTGGTAATAATTTTTCCAATCCACCATGGTGCTTGATGTACTGAGCCTTCTGTTAATAATTTTTCCAATCCACCATGGTGCTTGATATAGTAAAAAAAAACACCCATGTGGGTTCCGGGGCCCTATTGTGTGGAAAACAAGAATAGACCCACTGCCTCCCCAAAAGCATGTCGTAAGAGTCGACTAACTGGGGAGCTTCCTTTGAAGTCGGAGTGCATCTGCCTGAGAGGCAAGGAACCAGCAGTCTACATTCAATTGAATCAGATCTGTAAAACTGATGCACACGCAACACTCAGGTTCTGGAGCAGGACTGCTGTCCAGAAGTGGACGAACAACCAGAACTTTACACCAGAGTGTACAGCTGGTGAACGCGAAGAAGAAGAAGAAGAAGTAAAAAATGTCCAGCTTCAGAGAAAAGATGCTGTTTACCAGCTAATAGTCCTTGATATTCAGATCTTGTATACACACTTGCATTCTAGCAATCGAAATACAGTTTTCAGATTTTGAAAAGTTTACGTTGTAATAAGATTTGTTATCTTAAGTGTTTTTATATAACGCATGTATAATGGGATACTCAAGGCAAACAAGAAGAACTTAAGTTGCAGGATTATAGAGAGCTAAAGTATGACAGAGATATGAGGAAAATGAGAAACATTTTAGGAGCATTTTTTTTTTTTTTTGGCAAGCGAAACATTTCCTCATTAGAGAATTCCAGAATTTTACTAAATCAGGCAAGATTATGAGAAGCACGATTCTCTACACCCATTGCTAAGGCACATTCAGATAAAACAAACAAACAAACAAACATACACACACACGCACGCGCACACACACACATTTTTCTAGGATCATTTTCAGTGCAAATTTATGTATCAAAATTTGTATTTCAGACTCTTCTGATTTGAAACAAGTAGGTAATCATAAATGCTGGATGGGCTGAAACGATGCCATGGAGGGAAATCATCAAGAGGCAACCAGGGATCGTGATCTGTGGAGATGCATGAGCGCCTACGTCAGTTGGTAGATCACATGATGATGATGATGATGGGGTACTCATAGATTTTCCACACATTCAACTGCACCAGTAAATATTCTATACTGTTTACAAAAAAAAAAAATAAAAAATCGGATTTATAAACTGCAGCAGGCAATGGCATTTCTTTTTCTTTGCGCTCAGTTGCGTGTGCTCATGTCAGGCTGTCAAGTTGGCTGTCTCAATGAATTCGCATGTCAGCTGTAGGTCCTTCATGGTTCCCAAAAGCTTTGCTCTGGAGGCCAGGTTTCTTTTTGTAGCTGAAGGTTGAGTGACAAACCTGCAGAATGTGCTCAGCGTGGTTGTGGTCCCGTTTGATATGCACACTGTGGGGACTGTACAGTCTATTTTTTAGCTGAGCCTGCAGTGTCAAGTTTTATACAGAAAATTGATGTATGTTGTTTTCTGTTCAGTCTGCTGATGGGGCTTGTGGATGTTTACTCTAGGTTTGTTCTGTCCACAATTCCTTGCATGTTCCCTTGATAAGTGTTTTGATTTCTGGTAATGGCAACATAAGTGAGTTGTTTTTCCTTTGTTCATTTTTTTTTTTTTTTTTGCAAGTATGTCCGCCAATTTATTTCCTTTTAAACCGCAGTAAATCGGGATCCACAAGAGAACAGCTTGATTGTTTTCTAATAGTTTGTTTAGTTTGCAGGTCAGTTCTTTCTCCATGTTGTCTCGTAGATCCTTCTATGCCGAAGGACCGGTATACATCATACAGGAAAACAATTTCACTGTTTTTAATGCAATTTTAGTCTTGGAACATAATGAAAATTTCCAGCTGTTTATTATTTTGCTTACATAAATAAATTCACATCTAAGCAACAGATCAATAATATAACCGAAGAATATAATTATTCATTTAAACTGGAACAATAATTGGTGGGAAATAAAAATACACATAAAGAAAACGTAATTTTACCTCTTGCAGTACCAAGCAATTAAAAATGAATTGATCCAAAAGTCACTTATTTCGGGTTTGATGAGCTCATACTAAAGAAATCTGGCTACTCAAGTGACATTACATTTCTACAACACCACATAGTTCATTTTCATTTGATTTATCTTTATCAACAATAACATGAAGATTTTGGCTGAAAATTTGTGAGACAGGATGAGCCAAGACAAATTTGATATGCAGAGAAGGACTCATTAATACAGATCATTTTCATGGATAATTTAAAATAAATTATTAAAATTAATATTGAAATTACATTGACATGAGAGACAGGAGGAGTGGTAAGAGAGAGAGAGAGAGAGAGAGAGAGAGAGAGAGAGAGAGAGAGAGAGAGAGAGAGAGAGAGAGAGAGGGAGGAGAGAGATACTGCAATTTCAAAATAACTATGCTTTAATAAATTACCACTGTCTAGTAAATGTGTATTAGTTTGTGACTAAATGGACTGTTTTTTAACCCCAGGTGTTTACATTGGCTGGTGAACTTTCATCTTAGCTAAACAGTGTCTATGTGGATTCAATAATAATGATAGAATAAACATGGCAAGAATTAAAAATGTATATATATATATACTTTGTTCAGATATGTACATTGACAAAGGGAAATTGCAGCAATGGAAAACGGTGGGATGGGTGGACATATTTGCCTTACATAAAAACTGTCAATAATTTAGATGGTATTTTATTTCTGGCTAAACTTTTTTTTTTATTGGTAAAGATAATGTAATGTAACTACAAAAAAAAACAATCTTTTTAAAAGAGAAATTTTGGAAACAGCAACAAAAAAAGCTAGCCTATTCAGAGGCATTTTTTAAGCATACATTAAATCTCTTTAAATATCTTGATGTTAAATTAAATTTATTAAATATGTTTAAAAGATAACTGACAAGAGTTTAATTTAAAGCATGGGTTTATGTAGTACCACAATACCCAGTATACTTATACTTTCGTAGAGTAGTGAGAACCTAGTGTCTATCATTTATGCCTATAAAAAGTGCATGATTGTTTTTCTATTGCACTAACTTCAATATTACTTGTCATTCGCCCAATTTGAAACAAATATAAATTGTTATTTTTCTGTTTTGCAAATTATTTGTCCCAAAATTTTCTCAACTTCCTGAACACAAAACAGTCTTCTAGCAAGCCATTTAACGCCTTACAAAATAAATGCTCACGTACAAGATATACAAAATCTGTCGTGTTCTCCAAAGCACACAGTGTCCAAATGGTAAAGAATATCCATATAAACTGTGGATAAAAAGATAACAGTTCGTACAAAATTCTAATGAATTAAATAAATTACTACAAACAGTATGTAAATAAAATCATAAAACGTGTACTTTCAATAGTGCAATCAAGGCATATTTGTGGCAGGGTGAACTAAAAATATATTTTGAAATGTTGATCAGGAACACATGTTTAACTTATACGTATAATTGTTATTCTTACCATGTTGCATCTTCCTCCAAACATTAAGTCTCAAACCTACTATGTAGTGTAGGGACCTCTCACTCCTATATTTTGCAGACATTTCTTCGTTCTATGAAATTGGTGCTTTTAATTGATACAAGTGGCAAAAAGCATGTAGTTGATCTAGGTAGAGGATACCACCACAGATACAATTAGTAGGGCAAGTTGAAATGTACGAGTACTGCCCTCACATAAATTGCAAGCTACTGTTGAGTAAAGTTTGCAAAGAAAATCATGTCTAACAAAAAGTCATGAAGCTGGAAAATAAAGTCAGGTAGGTATGCTTGTTAAAGTAATTTCTTGTGGTGTATTCCAGCTGGTTTATGGAGCTAAAGTAGCACTGATCTATGGTCGGAATCTTTTAGTGCATTTGAGATGGCCAGGTATTAGTGTAAAAAAATGGAAATGCTACCACAGCTCAGTATGTTTAAAGAAATTAAATTCTAGTCAAAACTGCATTATTTCTTTGCTCATGTTTTAACTATTCCAGACATGTGAAATAAAAAGCAAAAATATATATTTGCAAATATGTAAGAGGTGTACATAAATAAATGTCAGCAGATTAATAGGCATTTGTATTGCATGTCACCAGTCATTGCTTTGGAATAAAATGAATTGGGGCATTCAGTGTTCATAAATTATAAAGCCTGTATGTAACTCTTTATTCAAAGGGAGTGACTTATAATTCTTATTTTTCTTATCTTTTTGATGATGGGCATAAGAATATGTGAAAAATGATTGTATGAGAGACATATCTGTTTACAGTCATAAGTACTAGCTGAGATAGCCATATATGATGTATTAAAATATTATCTTAGTACTGTATGTAGTATGGTGAATAGCACAGTTTAATAAAAAAAAAATTAGCTTTAATTCTGAGAAACTCTTTGAGGGCCTGTTCGTGAGGGATAATCAACCTCTGTCACTGTGTTGATACTGCTACAACTTATTAGAGTATATTTCTTGAGATTCCAATCCTGGAAGAGAAAAGTGGAGCAGGGTATCAAATTGAGAAGGTTTTATCTTGTGGTGAGGGCCTAATATGCTTGATAACGCAGGTATAAATAAAACACAAAGATTCATTAAGTGTAATCCCCTAAGGGCAAAAGAATGGATATTATCCAGCTTGTGTTTGTTGCAGGCGTGAAGATGGTTCCCACTTTTTAGCAGCATTAATATCAGTCCTCACTTTGCAACAAGGTGTGTGGTGTTAAGGAGATGTCAGTGTGTCTGATCCATGAGAGTGGCAGATGGATCATGAACAAACTGGATGGTTGCAGTAATGGCAGATTACAATTTAAAATATGCTACTATGGTGTTAATGAAAATTCAGTCTGTCTGATCCAAGAGAGAGGCAGAAACTGGATCCTGAAACCAGGGGCTTTTGTCTAAAGACAGTCTACAATCTGTTCTCTGATTGAGTGTGACAGTGAACTACAAGTGATATGAAAGAGATGAACAAAACCTGAACCCATTGGCTGATTCACCCTATCTAGCTTCTTCTGATGTATGTGTAATTACTCCAGCCTGATTCAGGAGTGCAGCAGAACTCAGAACTTGAACCTAGGGAATGAGGGTTGAAATGACAGTAAACTGCCGGCCTGTTCTTGATGCCGAATATCACTGATCCAAAAAGCCAAATTCAAGAGGTTTATGCATAAGCCTTTAACCGAAATACTCTGGAATTTCGACTGAAGAAGATTCTGATGGGCGTCATATTATAATTTATAATTAACTTGAGAAATCTTGTCATGCTTTAGATCTAATGATGTGTGTGTGTTCTGCAGGCTTGTCAACCATACTGTAATAGATTTTTGGTCCTGGTTATAGTACATGATTATCAAATGTTGCTTCAGTATGATCAATAAATGTTGCAATGTTAACTTTGTTCTTATTATTATTATATGTATGTATTGTAGTTCTACAAGACTGTTTATTCGTCTTTACTGTGAAACACAGTTGGCGGCTATATAAATTGTGCGTTGGTCTTTAACTAGATGTTTTTGAGGTGTCTACAGTTCTATTTCAGAGGGTCCCACCTACCCTCGTTCCCACAAACAGAATTGCTGTCTGCTTATATATAATTATCCTAAGACAAGCCCTTAGATAAAATTATAATCAAGCTACTTCTGCTGATTCTTTGTATTTATGAGTTGAGGAGGGATGGCCTTCTTTAAGTCTATCCCTCTCATATGAAGACTGACTGTCTTTTATGACAGCTACCGTCAGTAAATCTTGCTTGAAACTTTTTTAGTCCTAGGCAGTTGTCACATATCTCTTTAAGTGACTGACAAGATATTCAACCCCATCACGACATCACACTGAGTGATAAACACCCAGTGACACCATTCGGATGAGGATAAACCGAGGACAGATCCCAGAAACCCTGTTTACCCCATAGGTTGTGTTTTATTAGGGCCCCTGGCAGCAGCCAGGGTGGGGCTTTAAAACATCAACAAGATTGCGTCTGATAATGGGACATATTTCAATCAACTTTTTGATTCCTAAGTATTTATTACATACATTAAGTTTTTTAGACCCAGAGGGGTTAAATTAGTCAAAATAAGGCAACAAAAGGGTTTAAGTAACATTTAGGTTACCATAGGATATTAAAACAGCTACTTGATGAGCACAGAGTTTAGAAAAGTCATTTCATGTATGGAGTAATCAATAAACACCTGGTGAGTTGATTGGGGATCATCATCATCATCATCATAAACCACTTCTGCCATAAGCGTCATGGGGCAGAATAATTTGCGATCCAGTGCACGTTGGCTACCATTGGCTATTGTCATGCCGTGAAGACATAGAGTGTCTTGAATGTTGTCGATCCATGTTTGCTGCGGCCGTCCTCTTGCTCTTGTAGCTGTTCTTCTGAGATATAGGGCTTGTGATGGTATTTAATCTTGCTGCATTCTAACGAGATGGTCAAACCACTTGATCTGATGTTTTTCGATGAATCTAGAACAAGGTGTCGTTCCCACAATTTGCCTGATAGTTTCATTATTCACTCGATCTCAGATGCTTAGGTTGGCTGCTTTTCTCAGGCACCTTATCTCGCAGGTGGTGGTTTTGCATATATGGGCTGTAGATAGTGTCCATGTTTGGCACTGGTAACTTAATGTTGGAATGAATATGCTGTTAATAATCTGTCTTTCTGCACTCATAGTTATGCTTGGATGTCTTAATAATGGTGACAATTGGTATATAAGTGCACTTGCTTTCTGACATCTGGTTTCTATTCCTCTGTCAATTCTACCATCTTCTGTGATCATACTTCCTAGATATTTAAACTCCCTAACTTGATTCAGAGCAGAACCATTCAGCTGTATGTGTAGTGTGTAGTGGGGCAGATTTTAAATAAAAGCAGGGAGAGCACACATCCCTGTCTCACACCTGTGTTGACTGTGAACATATCTGATATGCCTTCTTGTGCTCTTATTGCACTTTGACTTGTGTGGTACATGGCTATGATGTTCTCTAGTAACTGTTCTTGTACCCCGTAGTTTTCAAGAACAGACCACAGTTTGTTTCTTTCCACTCTATAAAAAGCCTTTTCCTGATCTACAAACCAATATTCTGTTTGATATTATACTCAATGGCTTTCTCACACACTTGCCTCAGAGTGAATAATGCATCTGTGCATCCTCTGCCTTTTCTGAAACAAAATTGTGACGCACTCAGCTGTCATTCAGCTATGGGTCTAACTCTGTTCTAGTAATTTGGCGTACATTTTTCCTACATGACTCAGTAGTGATATACCTCTGTATGCTTCACATTCTTTCCTATTACCTTTCTTTTTCCATAATGGTACTATTAGTGCCTGTTGCCACTCAGCTAGGACTTTTCTTTCTTCCCAAGCTATATTAAAAATTCTATGACTGGGGATGAATCTGTTAATATCCCTTTGAATATTATTTTCCTATTACTTCACTTTAAAAAATTTTAAAAACTATTTTTCACGTTTTTTTTTTTTTTTTTTGAAAAACATATCTATATGTGTCTGTGACAATACACATGTCTGTCTATCCAGTTGTTGAATACTGGTATTACAGAGGATGCCTTGAGTACACTTAGGGGCAATGACTAAAGATACGGCAGTGGTGGAGACTAAGATGAGGTAGAGAATGGGATAATAAGACTCTTTCGCCTTTCCCGAGCAAACCCGGGCAATTAAATCTAGAACTATATAAATCACATTCAATAAAATGAGAAACAGATTGCAGATTTTGACAATTTAATTTTGGGAAAAAAAAAGCTTATTTGTATGTTTAGATATGCATTACTGCTTTACAACAAACAAAAAGTATACAAAGAACAAACAGTTTAATTACGAAGCTCTATTAGTATAATTAAAACAAATGTTTTAACACAAGCAAACTAAGAATGAATAGTTTTGAAATCTTGATTGATGCAATCACTATTTAACTTAGTATCTAAAATGAAATTGTGTAAGAAACGAGAGTTGCAGCTTGAAAAAGAAGACATAAGTAATAGTAATCTCAAAGAAATGTATTTTGTCAAAATATACAATTAGAAGATGTAAAATCATGAGGAGCGGCTTCATTGTACAAGGCTTTGTCCCATAATGCTCAGTCTCCCTCAGTAGAATGGTCAGATGTCTGCACAAAGCAAAACTTTATAGCTCCAGCAACCATTGCCAGGGATCTCCATAAAATTGACACTCGCAAAACAACACAGTCCATGAAACAAACTTATTACCTTGAGAGTATGAGGCAAGTGGTTAATTACTCAGCCATGGAGACCTCTAATTTTACAACTAAAGTCAGTAGTATCAACAGTATCAATTTGGGGAACATAGTTAACATCAAATTGGAGATTGGAGATAAACCACAGATATTTCCACACAAAAAAAATAAAAATAAAAGGATAAGAAAATATTGTATTCTATCAAACAAAATGTATTTTATGTAACAAATGTTTATTTCTGTAGTTAGATAAATAATTCTGCAACTACATAGAAACATATTTATCAAATGGGGTCGAGAGTTAAGGACAGCTAGCAGAGAAGAAAAAAAAAAAAAGAATCTCTTGAAGCATTTAAAAGGTAGTTTTACAGAAAAATACAGAAATGACCTTAAAATGCCAACATGAGTAATCTAACTGCTGTCAAGGGATCAGACACACAGAAAACATCACTAACATAAAAAAAAGCAATGATAATTTGTTGTCATGTAACAAACAGAAAGATGTATGGACAGGGAGAAATATTAGAGACAATGAGAGGCAGAGATATATGGAGGACAGAGGGTCATAGAAGGATATAGATGTAGAAGAACAGAGAAATGTCAGAGGAATTAAGAGAAACTTTCTTTAAATAACTGTTCATTCATGGCTTCAAGAAAAATAATTCAGTACATGAGCTAAAGCATTTTACTAAAATCTGGCAAGATGTGGAGAAGTATTATTGTGCTCAATAGTTGTTAAGGCACCTGAAGATAAAAATACACAACATACATATATATTCATAAACACATATTCTACACATATATGTACATTCATATACATGCACATTTGTTCAAGGATCACTTTCAATGCATATGGCTATCCCTATATGTGCTTCTTGTTAATTATTATGTATTCATACATATAAATTTCCTGTATGGTTTCATCAGGGTGCTAATGGATGAGGAAACGGGTGTGGGTGACCTTTGAAGTGGGGGAGGGAAAGGGGGGGGGGGGGGGGGGGGGGGGGGGGGGGGGGCCTTGAAGAAAAGACTCACTGCTTAAACATGTAGTAAAAGTTTACTAATTAGGGATTTGCTTAAATCAGATGTGCTGGCCTGAAAAGTGCATTTTTCACAGCCTAGCGGTAAACCACAACACAATGCACCAATTGCTCATTCAAGGGCAAACAAAGATGAAGATAGAAACATTTACATTTTGAGTAAACAGAAAATTAGAGATGTTATGAAAATAATAAATTATATAAACTGGTACAATAACTGAAAAATACTCTTAAAAACTAAAGACTACCCAGAATCAATTGTTTCAGTAACAAATAACTTTACCCCATCTGGTGCAAACATCACATTATACATCGTCTTATTCTTACCTTTGCCAGCTCAGGCTAAAAAAATCTGACTACTAAAATAACTTCTTACATTTTCATTACATTTATTAAACAGCTGTTTATTTTCACTTGCCTAATAAACAACAAAAACATGAAGATGTCCATTTGAAAATTCTAGTATAGAAAGGATTTAGAATGTGATATGCAGAGAAGAAATATTATAATGAAAGAATTCTTAGGCACACGCTTAAACACACATGCACGCACGCACGCACACACACACACACACACACACACACCCACCAAAAGCACAACCAGTACTGAAATGACAAAGTGTGTTGTGTGTGTGTGTGCGTGCATGTGTGTGTGTGTGTACATGTGTGTGTGTGCGTGTGTGTGCATGTGTGCGTGCATGCATGTATGCACGTGCGTGCATGCATGTTTGCACGTGCATGCGTGTATGTGTGTGTGTGTGTGTGAGAGAGAGAGAGAGAAAGAGAGGGGAGGAGAGGAACAGAGAGAAAGAGAGGGAGTAATAAAAAAAATTACAATTGAAAATGCTCATTATAAATTACTTGACTTAGAAAATGAAATTAAACTTTTAGGGGAAGGGGGTCTATTGGTTTGTGATCTAAAAATTGATTCTTTCAAGTAACTAAGTCAGCTAAAATACTTCCATTTCCACAAAATAAATGTTATGTAGCTTTGATATTATTATTAAAATAATGATGGACCAAAAAAGTAATAATATTCAAATATGTACATTGATAAAGCAGTAATGAGATGATGAAAAAAAATTGTTAAATAGTTTTTTTTTTTTTTACGTACAAAAGAAACAAAATTGGTAATCATGTTTGTCTTTTATTTATAGCTAAACGTTTTTTTTTTTAAAACAATAAATATAGCAACGTCAAGCTGCAATAAATAAACATATTTTCAATAGATATATTTACTGAAACAGTCTTAACACCTTTTTTTAGGTTTTTTTTTTTTTAGTTTCATGATCTAATTGGCCTAAAATATAACATTACCATTTAATTTTTAAAATTTTGATCAAAAAATAAAAAGCAATTATAAACTTTAATTTAAAGTCATTAAATAACCTGTGCGGACAAATGAGATTTATACATTTTGTCTCAGTACTCTATAAATTTATATTTTCATACAGTAGGGACAAAAACATCAAAAATGAATACTCATAATTTCTTAGAAACTGCTTCTAAAAAGTTAATGATTTTCTCTCTCTCTCTCTCTCTCTCTCTCTCTCTCTCTCTCTCTCTCTCTCTCTCTCTCTCTCTCTCTCTCTCTCCACCCCTCCCCCCCCCCCCTTCAATGATTTTCTCTCTCTCTCTCTCTCTCTCTCCACCCCCCTTCTCTCTCTCTCTCTCTCTCTCTCTCTCTCTCTCTCTCTCTCTCTCTCTCTCTCTCTCCACCCCTCCCCCCCCCCTTCAATGATTTTCTCTCTCTCTCTCCACCCCCCTTCTCTCTCTCTCTCTCTCTCTCTCTCTCTCTCTCTCTCTCTCTCTCTCTCTCTCTCTCTCTCTCTCTCTCTCTCTGTTTTATTCCAACTTTTAAGGGAAACAAATGGTAATTATTATTTTATTTCTCTTTTGTGCTGTTTATTTCTTTTCTCATAAATTATAAATCAAATTTTCTGAACTTTGTGAACACAAAACAGTCTTCAAGCAAAATTATTGACTGTTTACAAAATAAATGCTTAAATACAAAAATACTATATAATATCTATCTTGTTATCCATGGTACACAGTATCCAGATGGTGAAGAATATAACGATAAACTGTGGATGAAAAGATAACAAGAATGCTAATGAGTAATATTACTTTATACAGAAAGCACATCTTGCTTACAATAAGCAAACACAAAATAGTAAAATACATAATTTGAATGGTCATGTGAATGTATATCAGGAAGAACTATAGATACAATATATGTTAGAATTTTCAATCAAAAATGTGTTAACCTTTTTCCATGTGTTTACTGGGTTACTCTACACATGCTGCACGTTTCTAACCTTTTCAGTTCCATGTAGTGTAATGGCCTCGGATGTCCTAACCCCATGAATTCCATCCATTACATTTCATCATGTGTGATTGTGTTTTATTGGGAAGCTAAGTAGTTCTACTTATCATTTTGGTTTATTTTTATCAATGTCATTGGTAAGCTCCCAAACAGTATGCATTTGGTCAAAACAGACTATGAAAATCTGGACTGAATCTTTATGGCTCATAAAAGCTCCCTGTAGCCTCAACTTCCAAAGATATATTGCATAAAATATTCTTCATTCTGTGCAATGTTGCTTTTGAAGAATAAATGGGGCACAGGGTTTTAGTTTTTAAATGTAGCTGAGCTATTTAGGGGATGCCACTTTAGGTTAAATGGGTAGGAAAAGTCAAATTGTATGAGTACTGCCCTCATATAGACTGCAATCTATTGTGAGTGCATTTTGCAAAGGATGTAATGTCTGAACTAGAAATGACAGAGTTAAATGGTCATCATTTTTTAGATGAACTAAGAACTGACATCACAGCCCTTGGGACAAACCCATATGTGCTCTGTCCTCATCTTCAACAAACAGTGAAGTGAACAGTTCCAATGCTGACAGCATTAGCTGTAGTCTGATTATATGTCCATCTCACCTTTACTCTAAGTGTAGAGTGTCAGCCACATCCCCTGGTCACTTCCTACTGCATCATTATCTCCTAAGCGTAATGACCTACTCGCACTTTCTCATTGTTCACTTGCTCCCAAAGCACTTGATCTAGCTTATTATGCATCATTTCACCACCCAGTAGTGTAGCACCAGCAAATCTGTCTGGCTTTTCATTACTCAACCCATCTGAATTCCCCAGAGAAGAAATCCAAAGCATGCTAATTACAGAAGTCTGAAAGCAGCACTAGTCACGCTGTATGGAAAATTGCCTTTCTCCACCTTTCTAAGCATTCTTTGTGATATGTTAGAATCACAAAATGTGTGTCCAGCCAGTTCTCAATCCAGCAGAAAGTTGTTGTAACTGACTCCATCTCCATTCTTAAACCGGATGTTGTGGTGTCATATCCTAGGCTTTTTTGTACCTCTACCCACTCGCTGTTGCAGTGAACCCCCTAGACACTTCCCCTGCCTTTCAACAAAGGGCCATCTGTATAGATAATTTATCACCTGGATGGGAACAATCATGGTTCAGTTGCTGAAATCTAATTCTACAGTGCCTGCTAGCCCCTTTCTGCACTTTAACCCAACGTAATCTGAACCCTTTACAAGTCTTATTTTAGCTCTGACACCCTGACCCTCTCATCTTCTTCCCTAATGCTTTCAAACCTACACACATCTCTAACCGTGCCTTTTGCTTGTACCATCCAAAACTTTTCTGTTAACAGCCTATGGCCCTAAGCTTTGGCCAAAGCTTAACAGAGGATGTGGATCCTGTCAAGATAAGCTCCAGCTGACAGGCAATGCTGCTGACGTCACCAAACTGGGTAAACGATACGCCAACAAAGCATTTTTCATGCTTTTTTTCATCAGGTAACAACAACAACAAAATTTGCGGCCCATCTATCCTTGAAGCGGTTTGAATATTTAAGAAAAGAAGAAAAAACAGCGCACATTTAATGTCACACAGATTTAGAAAAATTCTTGATTACTGCTGCTGCACCCCTGACATACGCTTGTGTCACCCAGTTTGAGAATCGCTGCGTCAACATATCGTTAGCCCGGTCTGGTGATGTCAGCAGCATGGCAGGTCAACTAGAGCTAGTCTTGATCCAGTCTACGGCTATTTTGAGGTATGACTTCACTTTTATCACTCTAAGCCTGTCTGCAATAATTCACAATGCAAGGAAGTGTACATTCTATTGGGGTATCTCTTGCACACCCCATAATCACCCACATGGCTTTATTCTCTACGCATTCAAGTTTCACCAGGTGTCTTTGATATAGTTTCCAGTCCCAGTCCATAATCCAATAGAGCTGAGTTGAGTTAAGTTGATTCAAGAACCGACATCACAGCACTCGGGCATTCTCATAAGCGCTCCGTACCCATCTTTAGCAGCCAGCGAAGAGTTTTTACACTAATGGTGCCAGTAGCATTCTGATTAAATGTCCATCTTGTCTTTCCTCTGAGCCTCAAGCATCTGCCAGAACCTCTTGTCTCCCCCATGCATCAATCTCACCAGATTGTGGAGATCCATCTGCTCAGCCGAACTGTACACACTCTCTCACAAGGCACTAACCATGTCTGCCTTATCATGCATCAGTATTCCACCAAGTTGTACAGAGCCAGCAAGTCTGTCCGCCTGTTGATTTCCCAACACACCAGCATTTTACAAGGGGTAATCCTTTAGAAAGATGATTAAATGCTGGTACATGGCTAAAAGCTGTCTTTGTTCCATTTCCACTGCTGCCATAACTTTCAGTGCACGAAGCCTTTTTTGACATTTTGCTGCAGCTGTCTCCACATGGTCCTGTAAATCAGTCTTCTATCAAAGGTGATACCCAGGTACCTCAGTTTGATTTATCTTTTGATGTTTCTATCATTTAATGTGAGGCTTGGGACAACGCCTACAACGATGCTTTTGTCCAGAGGGCACCATAAAATGGCTGCCTTTTCCAGGTTGATTACAATACACTTCTCCATACACCAACCAGTCAACTTATCCAGTGTAGCGAACTGTTTATTGCCTATTTCTTCCCTGCTATATGCAAGACCATCATCAGTAAGTGTCAGCATCCTTCTGACACCAGGTGTTTAAAGTTCTGCAATCTTGCTCGCATACAAATTAAAGAAAAATGCTGAAATTGCAGATCCCTGTGTTAGTTCTGGGGTGATACTGCATGGCTCAGATATTCATGTACCCAAACGAAGAGTAACCATATGAAAGTAATGGACAGATGTTATCCAGTTAACTAGCAATGGACAATCCTACCTCCATGAGTGCAGACATCAAAATATAATATCTGACTCTGTTGTAAGCATCATCAAGTGCTGCCAATACCCTCTCGTGTCTAACCTGGAACCCCTTACAAACCTCAAAAACAAATGTGGCCACATTCGACCAGCTTTATCTACCCAGTTCAATAATTGTCTAAAAACTGTTATAGTTGCTCTTCCCTTTTCAAAAATGTATGCCTTTTAAGAGCCATGATCCTCTCCACCACAATGCCAAAAGTAGTCTGTAAGGTGATACAGTTAACACTGTTCAGTCTCCTCTAACCCTAACCAAATGATCTTAGCATGGTTTTGAGAATGAAGTAAAATAGTTGTGACTGACCCAATCCTGTGGTACTGATGCTTTTATGATGCTTGGAACAAATTTAAAAAAACACATTCCCCTTAGGTCTTCACACTCTCATCCTTCACGTACCTGACTATCTGGCCCCATGAGGTGTCCTTTATTTGTTGCAGTATATTTCTTATTTCCTCCAGCTTAATATCTTTATGGTATTTTTCATTTATAGAACTTGGCAAATTTCCTCTAACTGCATCTCTCATTTCTCTATCCTTATCATCTGTCTGTGGCATAAATCTTGGCAGAAGTGCTCCCCCTTTATCTTTGTCTGTTGTCATGAGCATACCATTATCTCCATAAATTGTGCTTGTTGTGGTAGGCTGATCTTTTCTTTCCCAGTGACTTTTCCCCTCCAAGTTTACTCATAACATTTTTCAATTCAGGTTTTTTTGTTGTTGGTCATCTGCTTAAGAGCACTCTTATTATTTGTTTTCTGATTTCTAACTCTTTCTGCCTTCTCTACTTCTTCCTATAGTGACCTTTGGGATATCTGCTACACTGTCTGTAATTGTTTTAACTGCAGCTCTCTTTAACTCATTGAGTCCCAGGGGGTTTAGCATCACAGCCCCAGGGGGTAGTGAAGAAAGTAATAAAATCAGCGCATCATGCGTTCATTGGGCTTCTAGGTAGGAACCTATAAACGTATGATGCGTTCCTTGGGACTCAAAGAGTTAATGTCCATGCCTGTTCCACTTCAGCTTGTACATAGGTAGAGCTGGTGGTTCTGTTGCCAGAAGAATCCAAGAAGCATGTTGGTCTACTTGTGCTTAAAAAGCTTTAGGTGTTCTCAACCTTACTCTTGCTTGCTTTCGAAATCAAGAGTCAGCACTATAGATGGTTACACCAATGATCCTCTAGAGCAGTCCATTTTGTGTCAAGTACTACTGATGGTAACAAAAGCCAGGTCAGTGGTTAGAGCTGCATGTCCAGCTCTCAGTGCCATTCTACTAGGCCTATCCTCATTTATATAGACCACTTTTGCATCCACTATAGCTTCAACAGGGCACTTCTTTGTCTGTTTTCCCCAGTGCTGTCCCTAGCTCTGTTCCTGCACTGAAATAGCCACAAATAAGCAGCTTATTACCAGGGATTTCTTCCAGATCCTTGAGCCAGTGTTCATTTGTTACATAAAAGTCCATAACTGTGTAAACAATCAATCAATACAAGCAGGCCACCATTATTGTGCATCTTTCTTACACTGTGATTCCATTGGCCCAAGTCAACGTGCTTCACAACTTTTTTTTTTTTTTAATTGTGTACTAGAAGACCGTCGGCTCTGTGGCTAAGTTATGCGAACGCTTTGCTTCGTAATGCCGGGATACTAGGTTCGATCCCAGCTGCGGGCAATGCGCCTTGCAATGGTTTCAACAGTGGTATCAAGAAAGCCGACCGTCCAGAAAGCAATGGCAAACTACTGGATGTAAATTGCCTAGAGAAACCACACAACAGCCAGGGGCTGTTAGGGTTGGTTCTGCAACGTCCTGTAAAGGATACGCAACTAACTAACTAGAAGACCTTTTCTATGCCTGCCCCCCCCCCCTTTTTTCCCCCTTATGTATGTAGCTGGTATGCCAAGGGCACTTGTATTTATTACAGATAAAATGATAATTTTCTGAAAGATTGAGTTTCAAAAATTATGTCAGATGCATTAGCATTTAGGTAATCTGAACCATGAAAATGCTTTGCTTCTATCAGTGAGGTTGGGTAGAGATGTTTCTCCCAACCCAGTATGATACTGACAGGAAGTTTGTTATTTATTTCTTCAAAGTTAGATCTGAGAGGGATGTGCAAAACCTATACTAAAACTTCCCATCTATGGCAAGACATTTTTTGATGTAACCATGTCAAGATTCTACACAGCACAATTAAACTAATGAATTTAATGATGAAAAGCTTATTCTTTTTGGGTAACACTGATAAAAGAAACAGGTATATACATTTAAAAACAACCTACCTGGAAAGCAAATAAAAAGGCAATAATTGTGATAACAAATGAGTTGCTTACGATGAGATCAAAGAGTTTGTCATAGCAACCCTGAAAATAACAGAAACATCAATACTTAGACAATATGATTTTGAAGGACTGTAAAACATAACAAATAATAATTAGTGAAATATTATTATTACAGTTATATGTGTTTCCTCCTGCGTGCCATTTCAGATGTGTATTCAATGAACTGACAAAGTAATGTGTGTTGCAGTTCAGACAACAATGCACTTAAATGTCATCACATGGAAGTGGAAAGAAGAAAGGAAACTGTCTAATGAGGTTTCATATGTGCAAACAAATTATTAGTATACACAAGTTATTTTGAAGCAGCAAGCATGACAGCATGAGAGAAAACTAATAACCTGTGAGATGAGATGTTTGAGAATGACTGTGTATAAAACCACAAGAGATCGAGTGAGAAACAACATAATCACAAGAACTGTTAGAACAACACCCATCATCAAATTTATTGATAAGCAAAGAATGAAATGGTTTGGCCATCAAATGAGAATAAAATCCTTGATGCCAGCAGCAAGAGCCTACAATCAGAAAATCCAAACACCAACAGGCAGGTAAAGACCAAGAAGAAGATGGACTGAAGGAGTCACTGGCACCTTGGACTGTAAACATCATAGCATTTCAAGAAATCGAGCACGCCCTAGCTCAGTTGCAGATCGTCTGATAATCTGTGACACCTAGTGGCATAAGCAGATACTGACAAAAGAAGAAGAAAAAGAAGAAGAAGCATGTGTCTCATAGGTGTAGACACTTTAAGTGTCTTGTCTAAAACAGACATTAGCTATCATGGCTCCTCCAATCCTTTACAACATTTGGTACATTGACACTGCTCAAATATAATAGACCAAAACTAAGAACTGAGAAGTTTTTTTCTTTTTCAGCATTCTGAGCCCTTAAGGTTCATATTGCATATACCACCCATCTCAGTTCATTTCTGTGATTGCCCATCCTTCATTTGGTAACTCCAAGTGTTTGTAGGTCTTCCTATATATTATTCATGCACTGTATTTTTGCTCTGCCTCTTGGTCTACTCCCATTCAGTTTTTTTTTTATTTGGCCAAGTTTTTGCCTCTTTTTTTATATACCGGTCTCTATATATACCAAAATCATTGCAGTCTGTCAATCCTCATGTTGTTGTAGTTAGTGGTGGCTTAACAGATTATGAATTTCATTGCTGCTTCTCACTCTCCATGATCCACTATTTGCATCTTTGATGTATCCAAAGATTGACATAACATTGTTCTCAGAAGTTTGTACTAAAGCTGCATCTCTTTTGGTTGTACTAAATATTGGGAAGTAATTGTAGACATTTTAGTAATTGCAGGAAAAAAGTTATCCATTCTTAATCTGCTCATCCCACATCTTCTTTTTTAAAAACAATGTTTTCTTGTAATGAATTCAAATAATGAGGACACAAACAATACACTGCACAACTTAGTGCCAGGCACCCCTGTGTGGGTTCCGGGGCCCCATTGTGGGGAAAACAAGAATAGACCCACTGCCTCCCCAAAAGCATGTCGTAAGAGTCGACTAATTGGGGGGCTTCCTTTGAAGTCAGAGTGCATCTGCCAGAGAGGCAAGGAACCAACAGTCTGTATTCAAGAGAATGAGATCTGTAAAACTGATGCACACGCAACACTCAGGTTCTGGAGCAGGACTACAGTTCAGTAGTAGACAAGCAACCAGAACTTTCCGCCAGAGTGTACAGCTGGTGAACGCGAAGAAGAAGAGAAGAAGTGCCAGGCATATTTAGCTGTATCTCGCCAGGTGCATTACTACAGAGTTACATTAACATATAAGGAAGCATAACAGCTCATAAAAGAACAATATTCTTTTTAAGTCATACTCCATAGTACATCTGATGGGGTGACTGCAGCCATATTTGCACAACTGTTCATCTCTTTAGACTTCAGTAAAGCAAGTAATCAAAGTAAATGTATAAATAACCCTTTACATGCCTTTGGCACATTAGGCTCAATGACTGATGCAACACCAACATCACACTGGCCACCTTTACTCCCCAAAACTGTGCCTGTTACACATTTTGTTAAAGGATAGTATAGGCCGACTTAAGAGCCAAGGTCAAAGTTGACCCAAAAAAGCCTGCTGTGATCCAGATTTGAACTCTTGACCTTTAAGCTGGCAAGGAAGCATCTAGCCACTACACTACCACAACTCCATCTGACTTAGGTTCTGTGATCAAGGCGGGGCATATACAATAACAGTGGCTTCATCTGATTCAGCATGTAGTGTTTCACAAAAACACCTTTTTTTTTAAGTCTGAGAGGGCATGCTGGTGTGAAAGGCTACGAGAAAGCACACACCCTGGCTGGCAGTGCAACTATCAGGAATGGGCCATCTATGGACAGGAGAGATATTATCAATATCATATGAGAGACTAAACGCTGTGGAAAATGATTTTGCACTTAACAGACTGTATACCATGGGTTGTACCAAATGGAGCGGCCAGAAGTGAAAACCATACAGGAGCCACCCGTCGTTACATAAGCCAGAAAAGAATGGAAATTATTAGCCTAAAAGCACTTGGAGAAGATCGGAGGCCTTATGATCATGTCCGATGAAGGTGATCTTTAAATGAACAATGAATAACTGGTGCTGTAAGTCATTTCTGATGCAGATGTTCATCTATTACATGATGCCACAGTCTAACATCCTCTATTTTTTTTTTAGAAACTGAAAATGAATGTTGTATTGTTCAGGTGTTAAAGGACTTTTTCCCTGCCAATCACACATCAGGTAGATGATCATATTTTGATAGACCAACTGTCCCTCAATGCCTGCCACCTGTACCTAGTACCCATTTTAAGCAAGGTACCCCTAGAAGCCATGGTCATTTTCAGAGGGAAAAAAGTTGACTCAGTGCAGATTCTAACCCCAGATCTTTGGGCCGGCAGGTGGATCATCTAGCCCCTACACCACCATGGCTCCCGTATATTTCAGAGATTAACTAAAATTGTTAGATTCAGCAAGCCTCTACAATAAAAATGTCCTTGATAAGAATTTCCACACTAATTTTGAACAAATAAGAGCTGAATTTTACAATACTTTTTTTTTTTTTACATTCATATTTCAATATCAAGCTTATAAAAGAAAACTATTGTTTTTCAAATAAGCCTATTTCATAATAAGACAATTAAATCTTTATTCTATAACTGCTTCATACAGTCTGAATAAATGATGGTTGAAAGCAAGAAATTCATGCTGCAAAGTTTGGAAATTCTGATCTCAGTAATTATTTTAACCAAATTCATTTTATTATGTTTATAATGTGCAGAAAATTAAATACTTTCCTAAATGATACTTAGAAGAGAAATCAAATGTTCAACTGAGTCCTAGGGAACCCATCACATGCTAACTTGTTTCAACCTAGTAGCCCAGTCGACACGTGACAAGTGAAGGATTTTAATCTACCACTGTTTTCGCTCAGTATCTCCAAAATTTGCAGGTCTTAGTTTTCGTAATTTCTGCCATGCATTCGTAGCCAATGTTTTTGCTTCCCATGCCCTTCCCACCTGTTTGTTCCACCACGGTGGTTGCACAAATGTTGTTTTTCATATATTTTTTCTGGCTGTTTGATGCAATGACTGCAATATCCCAGCCTGATCTTTACTGGCCCTATATTTGAACGTGTGTCGTTGGTTCATCTGCTTAACAGTCTGTCCCTTCGGGATGAGAACAACGCATGGATGGCAAATGATCACTTTCTTGCACCCCAATAACATCCCAGCGCATCGTGTGTGCATCAGTACTGGACGCTAAAGCTAAGTCAATAACTCCATTCGAGCCTCCAGCTCTCTCTGCTAATCTTGTGGCACGACCATCATTTAAAATAGTGAAGCTTGTGCTTAGTAAGGCCTGACTCAGTGCAACTCCCTGTCTGTTTTCTGTCTGATTTCCCCTCTGTTAACAAAGCACTAAAATCACCAGCTATTAAACATTTTGCATCACAATCCTACAAATCTGCAAGGAATTCCCATGCACGTCCATTCAGAAGTTGATCCACATGCACTTATATGTTGAAGATGTACCAGTTGTGGTGGTCTATGGGAACAAATAATCCTTAAATCTCAAGCAAATCATTTCACAGTTATACTTTTGTGTACCTAGCGATCGATGTTGGATCTCATGCCTGACATACATTACTAGACCTCGGTTTTGTGTTCCACAGGGATCACTGCAGCAATCATATCCTGGACAGTCAATACTGTTTAAATTTAGACCCTGAACAAACACTTACAATTATTATTGAACTATCTAATTTTTACTCACTGTGTTCATCCAGTTAGTACTTTCATCTGGGCGCTCTGCACAAGTGATGTTGTTAGACTTTACCTTGCAACACATGACCGGAGTTATGAGATGTACTGTTTTATTCTTGATTTGCTGTGGAGGCCAGTGCTTTAGATTTTTGAAATCCTCATATGAGTCTACTCCGCAGCATCCTTCCTGAAAGGTGAACACAAACATACAACAAATCAATCAATCAATCACTCCATTTGGGACATTTCCCAACATGCTCTCCTGTCTTCTTCAGCAGCCAATGAAAGTCGACATGCTAATAGCACCAGCCGCAGCCTGATTAAAAGTCAACCTATGCCCCCCTTCCACCACCGTCAGTGTTGAGTATCTTCTACCCCCAGTTAATTAATTTGTCAAACAACTCAAAGAGAATCAAACAAGTTCCAGTGGACCAAGAGGGAAAGAAAAGATGCTGGTATTGGATAGGACATGTGCTGTGAAAATCTGAGAACAATATAACTAGAATGTCTTTGCACTGGAACCCACATAGGTATAGAAATAAAGGAAGACCAAAAACGCATCGACAAGGAAGATAGTGAGTGAAGTTTAAATGATTGGGAAGACATGGGCACAGCTGCATGCGATAGCGAAAGATGGAATGACTTGACATGAGTTGGTTAGGGGCATATGTGGGGTATAGATCTAGCCCAATATGCCCTATATGCCCAATATGACTTTACCCACTGAGTATTTCATTGAAATTAATTATTATATTCATCTATTTTATCTAACAAATATTTACTAACAAATGGATAAACGTATCAGAGCGACATTACTTACATAGGCCATGATGGCATTCCACACCATAGTCTTAGGATCTGTGCCTTCAACATCAGAAAATGTGTCAAGTGTCTCTTTAATCCTAGGCTTAACAGTGCCATCAAACTGGAATTAACACAGAATCAGGAAAGTGTAAGGGTGTGAAAACAGAAACAGGTAAAATAAATAGTGGAACATGTAAAATTCAACACAGAATCACAGAAATCAATAGGGAAACATGTAAAATTAAACAGAAATGTAAGAATCAAAGACAGAAACATTTTAATCAATATTGAAACGTAAAATAAAACAGAAATTTGAGATGCAAAGACAAAAAAATTGTAATCAATTGCAAAATATGTAAAATAACACAGAAATGTGTGATGGGAAGACAGAAATTGAAATTAAGCGCAAAACATGTGAAATAACACAGAAATTTGAGTATGTCGAGACAAAAACATTGCAATCAATAGTGAAACATGTAAAAAATAATACAGAAATGTGAGCTGTGAAGATGGAAACATTTAAATCGACAGGGCAGGTTAAAATAAAAACAGAAGTGTGAGATTGAAGATAGAAACATTGAAATCAATAGCGAAACATGAAATAACACAGAAGTGTGAGACTGAAGAAAGATATATTGAAGTCAATCACAAAATGTAAAATAACACAAAAAGTGTGAGATTGAAGGCAGAAAAATTGAAACAAATAGGGAAACATGTAAAATAACACAGAAATTTGAGATGTCAAGACAGAAACATTGCAATCAATAGTGAAACAAGTAACAAAAAACAGAAATGTGAGATGTGAAGATAGAAACTTTGAAATCAATAGCGAAACATGAGAAATAACACAGAAGTATGAGACTGAAGAAAGACACATTTGAAGTCAATCACAGAAACGTAAAATAGCACAAAGTGTGAGACAGAAGGCAGAAAAGTTGAAATAAATAGAAAAACATGTAAAATAATACAGAAGTGTGAGACTGAAGACAGAAACACTGAAATCAATAGCAAAACATGTAAAATAACACAGAAGTGTGGGATTGAAGACAATAGAGAAGCATGTGAAATTACCACACAGATGTAGAATGGAAGACAAATCATTTAAATCAAAAACGTAGTGAAATGAAGCCTGAGAGGGAATAAAAAGACAATTCACAAGCAAACACAATAAAGAAGTATAACATACACACATTTATAAAAGTTAAACAACACAGAAATAAATAATAAAAAAGTTTTTTTGGGGGGGGAGGGGGGGAGGGGGAAGAGAGAGAGGGGTGAGTATTTATCTTAAAGAAAGTCACAAACATGCACATGCAAACACACATTTGTGTATAATTATGAAAGGTTTGATATCTAGAACACAATACAGAAACATATACATATAAACATACTTAGGTATGTGAACACATAATGTGACTTACTGCGGATTTGTCAGCGTACACAACAATTACTATGGCCACTTGTACTAGAAAGAAGGCCAGTAAAACAATAGCATACTGCAGATAAAACAAATTAATATACTCATGACAAATGGCTGAAAAGGCACAAGGCATCCATTCTGTAATAAAAAATATCCAAACAATAAACCAGTTTAAAAAAAAGGATGAGTGAATCAGTTCCATTGCACTTAGTTTTATCAAATCTGTCTCAGTCTCTATCTGCAAAGTGTGTTTCTGAGTGTCAAGAGTGTTTCACAAAGTATACATGTTTTAGCCCAAGTAATGTTTCCCAAAGATCTCAGAAAACATTGCACTAGTAAACCAAATTAGTCCAAGATTTAACTAGAGTTGCGAGATTCTCTGTTTCACGAATTATCTGGGGTTTTGCGCGCAAATTTAGGACCTATGGAGTAAGTTTAGTATGTAAATTATGTATATTTTATAACCTATTAGTCGTGCAAAATTCTATATAATAAAACAAAGAGCTGTTATCATGTTTTTGTTATTTTAACAAATTCTTTAAAATGCAGAGAGCAAGGGAAACACAATTTTAACATGGAGACGGATAAACAGCTGAACTAGTTCAGTTGAGAACTAATGGAATTAACACATTATTGAGATTTTTTATAATTTTACTGGATGTGGATGCCTTACATTAGTGATTCTCAAACTTTCCAGCTAGCCTTATACACCATTTTATCTCCATGTGGGTTCCGGGGCACCATTTTTTTTTTTTGAGGGGGGGGGGGGGGGGGGATAGACCTGCTTCTTCCCTAACAAGCATGTTGTATAAGGCATCTAACTAGGCATGCTTACTTTTGAGTTTGCATGCATCTGCCTGAAAGGCAAGGAACTGATAGTCTACACATAAATAAGCCAGATCTGTAAAATGGATATGCATGTAAAACTCAGGTTCTTGAACAAAATCACAAGCAGGTGAACATCCATAATTTTCCAACTGAGTTTACAGCTGGTGAAGGCTAAGAAGAAGATTCACCATCTTCATCAAGTGTAACAATATTCCACCATTCTGTTTACTAAAAATGTTTGACTCATAAGATGCATTATTCCTAATTAAAGGAAGAACAAAAGTAAAGAGCCCTTCTTCTGTCAATGGCATATGATGCCAGATTCATATTTTTGTAGACCAACTGGCGCTCAATGTGGTATGTGGTCAACATCATGCTGGCCACCTTTACTTCCCAGGACTTTTGATACAGGATAGGCAATGGACTGGGCCAATATTCTAAATGCTTATATGGAATCACTATGAATAGAGAATGAAGGAGATGACAGTGAGTCAGTGCCACTCAAAAGACTGCAAGAACTTCAGGTCAAAACAGGTGTCACTAGACGTGAACACTGTACAGACAGCCAAAGAAGAATAGTAAAGCAATGCAGAACTTGTGTTGTCAGTCACAACAAGCTTATGGACTTTGATGCTAAGGAAGATAATCTCTTGGTTGACTAGCTAAGTGACTTTTTCTGGCACTTATTTCAAGCTGGATCAACCTGGGAGCAAAGGCCATTTTTAAAGGAAACAAAAATCTGACCTGATGCAGATTTGAAGTCAAGACTTTCAGACCAGCACCTGGCCTCTGTCACTGTGGTGTTCATTTTTCCTAATAAATCTGTTATTATAACTAAACACTTCCGGTTAAGGGCAAAGGTACTTTAGCCCATTCTGATTTTACAAGTTCCTACTTTCAATTACTTAGTTCTTTGGCCAAAAATTAATGACAAGATTAAGATTAATTACCTTTCCAGACAATAGTGTTATGTTGTGCTGAAGGAGGAGTGGAAATTACAGCCAAAGGCCATTGCCAGATACTAGAAAGCCCATCTTACTTTCAGAAAAATATTCAACAATAATATCTTTTTTGTTTTCTTCAAAAATATTGTAGCCATCACAAGTATTTCATGTGCTTCTTCTCAGAGATGCTAAGTTCTCAAATTAGCTAGTCATGTTATTTATTGTCCCTATTCCCTTCCTGTTTATTTGCCTTCCTAACAACATGGTCCATGGATGGCTTCCTGTTTCTATTAATCCACCTCAATACTTGTCCATTTATGTCCTATTTTCACATATATTTATACCGCAGTAGCAGCTGATCCCAGCATCTTCTACACTGCAAAAAACTGCTTTTATTTACCACTTTTGTTTATAGTCTGGGTGGTCTTTGAGCCTGAGGATTTATGGATGCATGGCTAGGGCTGTTGCCACTAAGTGTGCAGGTTACGATTTTGTTTTCTCCCTTGAACAGGAAAAATAATTTCATGACCTTACTAGGCATTGGAACCTGGCTCTTTTACCACACCTTCTTAACCGTTCTGCCAGCTGTTCCTCATAACACTGACTACCTTAATTTGGCTACGCTGTATTGACCTGGCAGCCCAGATAAACAAACAATAATTTTCACTTTGATGGGCTTCCTGTTAGGACCCAGCTGCTGTTACCTAGTTTTGGTATTGTTGCTTCTCCCAGGTTGAGGTCTAGTAAAGTGCTGATACCGTCTAAGCCCTGCCACCTGGATGCCGTGCTTTCCTTGCAACCCAACCTAATATGTTCCTGACTCTAAAGGTAAAAAGGTAAAGTCGAGAGATGTGAACCAGCGTCACTGCACATGGTTATAAACCATAAGTTCTCTGCCACCAGTACAGACTGCTGATAAGAAACTGCCTGTGTCACCGTCCGCACGTACCTCCGTAGCTACAGCGACGTTCCTCCATTCACCCCAGAGTGTCAACTTTGGTACTCATTTCCTAGAGGCTGGGTTAACCCTGGGAACCACCTGGTTTCGAACACCAACGGTGGCTGCAGGGAGTCGCAGCTGGATTTGAAAGCGAGCCCCCTATTCCTGACTCTTGCAGTCTATCAGCATAATAAATGTGCAGCTTTATCAGTGTAGACACTGGTGGTTCCTCCATTCATTAGGTAGAACTGGCCTTATCAGCTATTTGCACACTCACAAAACCTAATCCACCTAAGTCACCTTTGAATGGAAAGACTCATCATTCTCATCATCATCAGGTAGACGTGTCTGTCCAGAAAACAGATGGATGTGAAAAAAAATCTAATACGGTCAACATGAGTCTAAACCTGGCAGATGAGAACATCTACTCTGTAGTGTCAATGTCAAATAGTCTGGTATTTCATTCAGCATCCTAAATTTGTAGCTTTTTTAACTGTAAAGACAATGGTGGTTCCTAAATGCCTTAAGTAGACTAATTTGCTGAAAACCTCAAAATGATGTAAATAAAGATAATATGGTCAATATGTAGTCTAAACCTGGCAGATGGGAACATCTACACTGCAGTACATATAGTCTGTTGTTTCATTTCTTTTTCTTCTTCTTTGCGTTCACCAACTGTAAACTGGCAGAAAGTTCAGGTTACTGATCCACTTCTGGACTGCAGTCCTGTTCCAGAACATGAGTGCTGCGTGTGCATCCATTTTACATATCTAACTCATTTGTAGTTGCCTCTCAGGCAGATGTACACCGACTTTGAAGGAAGTTCCCAATTAGTTGACTCTAACAACATGCTTTTAGGCAGACAGTTGGTCTATTCTTGATTTCCCTTTAATAGGTCCCCAGAAGCCACACCCACACAAGAATGGTATTTTATTTGAAATCTTCCTCATTTGGGTTCTGGACCTCACTGTGGGGAAAAAAGAACAGACATACTGCCTCCCCAATAGGCAGGTCTTATGAGTTGACTAATTAGGGGCATCCTTAGAAGTCGGAATGCCTCTGTCTGAGAGACAAAGAACCAAAAGTCTGCATAAAGTGGGCTAGATTTGTGATCACATGAAAAACCAGATTTCTTTAGTATACCCTAAGTGCAAAAATTTAAGAAACACATTATAGATTGGCTGGGATTCAAAAGCAAGAATGAATTAAACATCACTTGCTGATGATATTAAAAGAGTTAACCTACAGAAGGGAACAAAAAGACTTGAATCTAAAAATGATCAGAAAATAATCAATATTCTTGTAGAAGTCACGTGATGACTCACCACAATAAGAACAAGTTTTAGAGTGTAACAGCCACCAATACATCCCAGCAAAGCCAAGGCTCCCATGATCACACCAAGGGCTATAACCCCATAAGCCAGTGGCAGCATGATGTCAGTAAAGGTCAAATTACTTGTATCCACAGAGACACCTGAAATCAAAGTAATATTTCTGACATTTCTTGAAAATAATAACAGAATAATAGGTGGGGTCTTGTAACTAAGTGGATAAGCCATCTGATCCGCATTATAAGATCATGGGTTTGTTTCACTGTCTGATTGGTTTGTGAGTGCAGTTTTTACTGAGATCTGAGGGGATCCTCACTAGAGCTATAGAGATCATGCTTTATGTGACGCTCTCAGCAGGGGTGCTAGAAGCTATGTGTAGACAGAGGGAGCCGCATGGGGTAAATTTAAGGGAATTAATTCAATCCTTTAGACTTGAAACATTGTTAAAATACTAAATCATAGGTGTAGGATGCCTGACAACAGGACACAATGGACTTGACAGCCACATGTGCACAAAATTTGAGATTGGTGAATCGGCCATGTGTACATGTGGATAGCACTTGAGACAACAGATCACATCCTCTAAGACTGTCCCAGGTACAACATATCAAGGAAAACTGTTGGCCAAGAGAAACACAGGTGCAAGCTAAACTTTATGGGTTGCTGACTGAATTACAACAGACAGTGAAGTTCATACTAGACAACACTGCAGATATAGATAATCTATTTCAAGCAAACAAAAGAAGAAGAAGAAGATAGCTGGAGGCTAATGATCACTACAAGAGTTCCCTATTCCATGAACATTTGAGCTTCTTTATCACTTTCTACATCATGCTTGTAGGAGAGGAAAGTATTCATTACTATCAGATCCCCGTGTGCGTTTCAAGGCCCCACTGTGGGGCAAAACAAAAGCAGACCCACTGCCTCCGTAACAAAACACGGAGCAAGAGTCGACTTACTGAGGTCTTCCTTTGAAGTTGGAGTACATCTGCCTGAAAGGCAAGGAACCAATAGTTTGCTTACAAATAAGTCATATCTGTAAAATGGATGTGCACGCAATACTCAGCTTCTGGAACAAGACTCAGGTCCAGAGGTGGATGAACAATCAGAACTTTCCATCAGAGTTTAAGACTGTTGATCCACGACCAGACAAGCCGCCATCATAAAACATCCTTGGTTTTAGAATCAGATTTCTAGCTTTCAATGTTATATGATGCTTACTTCAAACTTGTTAAATTCCAAGGACATCTTCAAAATTGGTTCCTCATATGGACACTGCAAGGGAAAATAAAACAGGGAAGACCAAAAGAAACCTTGAGTAGAACTATTATCAGGGAAGGTTCAACCATGGGCATACAAACACACAAGACGTAAAACAGGTGGCAACGAAGCGCCAGACATGGAGAGCTATTACCTTTGCTTTATATGCCGCCCTACGCTCAAGAGGAAAGACTAACTAACCGCTCACTGGTTGGTCCCAGATTATAAATTGGATATACAGCAATTTCAAGATTTTACACAAAATAAAAGTGTTGTGTGAGGGCATAAATCATCATAGTTTGTTATGCTGCGGTCTAACAAATTTATGAAAATTGAACATTTATGACCCTTTGTTATCCTCTGCCATAGAATTACCCTTACCTCTACTTTCTTCATATAATTTTTTTGTGTTAGCACATCTAACAGAGTATCTTTAAACTTGTCCAGAAAGTTCTGATAGATGGTATTACACTTACCTATGATTTTATCTTTACCAGTGATATTATTCTTACCTCTTTTTTCTTATCATCAATGTTTTTAGGAGTCTCTTTCTTTCATGGTCTCTCTCAAACTCTCTAGGAGATTGTTGCAGATGTTGCAGATGGTAATATCCTTACCTACTGTATCACTCCTACTCATGGTAATATCCCTACCCAAGATTTTATCTTTACCAATGATTTTAACCTTACCTGTACTGTTTTTTTTTTCTTACCAATGTTATTCAGCGCTTCTTCCAGAGTCGTTCTAAACTTGTCCAAGAGGCTGTTATAGATGTCTTTTCCAGCAACCACAATAATGCCACATATTATCATGGCTATACTCAGCAGCTGCGGTAAAAATGAATAATAACAGAGTAATAAGCATCTGAATTATGAGGGGAAAAATTGCATAATTTATTGTTTGAAATATACTGTGCAGACCATTTAAGGTGATCTTGGATACGGTGAATTTCTGTTGCGAAGAACAATTTGTTCATTCTCTGCCATTTCTCTTGCTTGAACTATTTTGATCAGAGGAATTTCAGATAAGAAGAACAATTTCTTGTGTTCCTGGTGGGTTAATCTTATCAGGTCTGCGCTGTATAGCTAAATCTTATTAGATGCATACTTTTTAAACGCTGGAATGCCAATGCATTCTTTTAGCTAAAATACACAGGAATATAATTACATATTTCCATGTAATTATTAGTATAGTAATTGTAAATTGACCACAATGTCTTTTTGTTTGTAAAGAAAGTGATTAGATCAACATGTGGAAAATTATTAATTTTAGTAGCTAAATAAAATATACAAGTAAAACACAGGGTTCTGTGTTTCATTATCAGCTTACCTTATGTATTTATGTTTATAAATAATAGGGTTTTCTTCCTCTTCTTTATCATCTACATTTGCTAGCTAACAAAATGTTCTGGTTGTTCATCCATGTCTGAACTTTGCTCTTCTTCTAGGGCTTGAGTGTTGCAATGCCTATCTGTTTTACAGACTGGGCTTATTTTGTTTTCAGACTGTAAGTTCTACACCTTTCAGCAAGATGTGCTCAAATTCACAACAAAACTTCAATCCTATCTTTGTTGGTCAGGCCCATGGTCGGGAACTGTTTCTTGAATGACCACAGAACATTGTAGACAGACCTTGACCTGTGCACAACCATATGTGGGGGTCTCTGTGGCGACATGGTCAAGCCATTTGCCTCGTGCTCTGAAGGTCATGGGTTTGTTTCACGGCACGGCAGTTCAGCTCTCGTGCAATTTTTATGGAGATCCCTGGGGATTGTCACCAGAGCTACGGAGTTTGTGCTCTCTGCGGTGCTCTCGGCAGGCAGCTAGCTGTTCTGCGGAGAGACTGAGCCACATAAAATAACAACCCAGTGCAATAAAGTCAATCTCCTCACCTTTACGTGGTGATGCATCTCTGCATCCCAGTAATGGGGGGGGGGGGGGGGGGTGACATGTGTACTGCAGCCACCCCATCCCACAGCTCATCTCTGGGATCACCTTATAAATCACATCCAAACTACCAAATATTTTAAGCATGTTGTATGTATACTGTGTATGCCTAATGACTGTAGACTTTTTGAATCAATTATGTGCACACAGTAATTAAATTTGTGAATTATGTCATGTTTCAATCACCATGAAACAGTGTAGAATTTGACTGCTATATATATGATGCTGCAGGGTATTTCAGGAGTAGAGGAAAGAAGAAGAAGATATACTGGAGTTTGATTAATATGTGTTCCAAGTCCAGCAAATAGATTACTATAAGGACCTGAGCTTTTTCCTACTGGAGGTGGTATCAAATTACCTGACTAATCAAATCAAGAGATAAGAAAAAAGAAAAAATGTTTATGCTGCATTGTGCATACACTTCTAGATGGACTTCTATATACTAATCAGCCCCTTGATTAGTGATGTGATCAACATGATACTGGCCACATTTACTTCCTTTTTTAAAATATGATTTTGATGTGTACCGAGTTCACCTCCTCCTCCTTTCTCCCTTTTTCTATCCCTAATCACTGTGTAGCCGCCATCCTCTCTCCCTTCCATCATCTTCCATTGATTCCTCCCTTACTTCCTTCCTTTTCATCTTTTTATTTACTCCTCCCTCTCGTTTATCCTTCTTCTTATTCCCCCCCCCCCCACCCACAACAGCCCCTTCAGCTTGTTTCCCTCTTTCCTTTTCATGTTCTTTCTTTTCTTCTTCCTCCTTATTATCATCCTGAAAACAAAAGATATTTGTGCTGTGTCTATTAATATAAACATTCTCATTATATTTGTCCACTGCTTGGAGCTGCTTTCTCTTATTAAAGCTGCAGTAAATATTGTGTTATGTTTTACACTATCAATTGTCTATGTGTCTAATCAATCAGTCAGTCAGGTACCATCTCCACAGTAAAGGTTGGCTGCAATGGATCTTCAATAAATTCTGTCACTTGTCCTGGTTGTACATTTTCTCAGACTGCTGCCCTCTCATCTCTTGATTGTGTCCTCCCCCTTGTAACACTGCCCACCTCTTGCCTTTAAACTTTCCCTCCAAATAATTTTTTAAAGCGTGTTATTCTTTTAATGTGGCTAAAGTATTTTAATTGTCTCTTTTTTTTTATTTATTCAGTAATTTTATTTTCATTTGTAGCTTTTCCAGAATTTCTGTATTGGGACTGTTTTTGTTTCCATGAAATACAACCTATTCTTCTGTATACCCACATCTACAGAGACTTAATTCAATTTTCTAGTTCCTTGTTCATTGTCCAGGTTTCTACACCATATAGCAGGACTGAGTATACATAAAATTTGATGATTCTCATTTTTAGTATGTTGTTTATCTCTAGCTATAAGTAATTTGTGCCTCTTATAGCTATTCATATTTGCTTTTTTTATTTCTGTTTCGCTTCTTTCATCAACTTTTACTAACTGTCCTAAATAGGAAAAACTTATTTGTTCTAATAGCTCTCTGTTTACTGTGAAGGTCACTGTTGGCCACTTTTTTCCATTGTTTATTACTATAGTTTCTTGTTTTTTGAATATTAATATCTAAACCATACTCTGCACTCCGCCTGATAACTTGATCTATTAGTTCTCCTGCTCGCTGTCTGCTAGTAGCACTGTGTCATCTGCTTATCTCAGACTGTTTATTGTTCTGCCATTAATATTCAGTCCAGGCGTTTCCTCACCATTTTTAAACACGTTTTCCTTATATATCAGTTGAAAAGCTTGGAAATAACACACATCCCTGATGTCTTTTTATTTCTATCTGTGTTGAGGCCATGTTGTTGTGTCTAACTGTTGCCGTTTGTTCCCAGTATCATCAGGTGCCTTGCCGACTGGCGTGGGCGATTATGCCTCGCCACAATCTGCGATCTCCTGCAGCATGTATTAGTTCGTATGCTGACACACCTCCATGCCATACAACAAGACTGTCAGGAATCTTCTCTTGCTGTCTTCCTCTATCCCTCCTTCCACAGATGTTTCCAGTGGTCACAACACGTTCCATATTTTCTCTTCTCATAACATAGCCGAAAAATGATGACTGTCTCCTTCTGATGTCTGTGATAAGTTGTCTTCGGGCTCCTGCTTCTTTCAAAACCTCTTGTTTTGTGTGTGTGTGTGTGTGTGTGTGTTTTTAAGCTGTCCAAGGTATTTTGAGCATTCTTCTGTAAAACCACATCTTTGAGGCCTCAAGAAATTGTTTGGCCTGCCTACCAATTGTCCAGGACCCACAGCTATATGTTCCAAGTTTAGGTTACTAATAATTCTGATATCCTTTCCATCTAATGTTATATTATGGAGGCATGCAATAAGTTTTTCACGCTGCACCCTGTCAAAGACCTTCTTGTAAGCTATGAAACATGCATACTTTTCTGGACTGCTATTATTTTTCAGTCAGCATCTTTAAACAAAAATTTAAACTCCAGCAAGTTTAAGTGTGTGCAGTGTGCACAGGCTGCTTTATTTATCTTCCACTAGTATCATCAAAGAGTTTAGAAGAACTCGATAGACGTGTGTATGTTTGTGTGTATGTGTGCGTGTTTATGTGTGTACAGGCACACAAAGATATAGGGAGGGGGATTTTATTGATTATTTCATGTTTCATCTCACTAGGACATCACACCAAATGATAAACACCAGGTGACACAAAGTGTCACCATGCAGATGAGGATCCCCTGTGGAGAGGTCCCAGAAACCCTGTTGAACTAATAGGTTGGGTTATATAAAGGAAAGAGCCAGTGTGGGGCTTCAAAAAAATGAAAAATTGCAATGGGGATATAGACTATTTGGAAAGGGCGCTCAGCGCAGATTTATACATTATCTGGGGGAGGAAAGGTGGAAGACCTAAGGCCCCAGACCTTCAAAAAAATGAAAAATTGCAATGGGGATATAGACTATATGGGGAGGGCGCTCAGCGCAGATATATACATTTTCTGGGGGAGGAAAGGTGGAAGACCTAAGGCCCCAGACCTTGTTTAAATGTGTGTATATATATATATATATATATATATATATATATATATATATATATATATATATATATATATATATATATATATATATATATATATATATGATAAATTTCAAATAATATGAAAAGTATTAACACTTGCTCGGAAAGGGGGAGGTGGGGGGGGGGGGGGGTTATTTAGCTCACTTACCAATTTTCTGGTGGTGGAATAAGAGCTACAACTGAGGAGCCCCCTACCCCCTCCCTCCCCCCTCCCTTATTTTCCCACTTGCTGATGTTTTAGGGAGGGAGCTAAAAGGGCTGAGCACCCCGGTTTCAGCGTGTATGTGTGTAGACATATACTTGATGTATGCAGTTATGTATGAAAATGATCTGGCTTATACAAAGAATCCACATATTTGGATATTTCTTGATACTGACAAATAACCTGCATTTTTTTTTTTTAAATGAATGAATACGCACGTACCAGTATCAAAATGTTGACAAGAACCAAGACGATCTTTCCGATGATGGATATAACCCCCATGTTCAGGAGTACTCAGCTTTTACTATTAACAGGTCACTACAGATATTGATCAGACCACACGCAGCTTAGCAAAATGGGTCAGCGGGTCACTGTTATCAGTAACAGAAACACCAGGAAAGCTGTTGTGTGTAGTTGTACAAGATTTATAGCCTTGTTGCTTCGTGGCTGAAACTAGCTGAAACACAAAAAGACATGTATACGTGAAATAAAATACTTATGTACTTACGTCAGATATTGTCACAGAAATGTGTGTATGTTGGGCCTCACATATACTAAGTTACGTAACTGTGTACGGATGTCAACAGTTGTATAAAACCATTTTGCCCATCTTGGATAGCGGTATACATTTTAAGCTAGTACTTGGTGTGCCACATAGTCCCCAGTTATAACCAATTCATAACGTTAAAATGGGTACTGGAATATGTTCCATTGAGTGTCTTCTTCTTTATCTTTTTCTTATTCTTCGTCTTCGTCTTCTTCTTCGTCTTCGTCTTCGTCTTCTTTGTCTTCTTCTTCTTCTTCTTCTTCTTCTATCATTGTCTTCTTTGTCTTCTTCGTCTTCTTCTTCTTCTTCTTCTTCTTCTTCTTCTTCTTCTTCTTCTTCTTCTGCTTCTTCTTCTTCTTCTTCTTCTTCTTCATCTTCTTCTTCTCCTCCTCCTCCTCCTCCTCCTCCTTCTGCTTTTTCTTTTTTTTTCACCCCCAGTTATCTCATTGAGTTGCTGGATTGTAAGGATTTTCTTTTTTTTGCTTTTTTTTTTAAATACCTAACGCGTTGCAAAGATCATTCCGCTGGGACTGTTATTTTTGCTGTCGTTTCATTTTTTGCTTACTATTTCTTCAGCGTTGCTTTCTGGGGCAGTTTGGACCAGCGCATTCTCGTCAGATGACCAAACCATTTGACCTGCAACTATTTATGGTTTCACTAGTAGTCTTTTTCTAATTTATTCACTTTGAAATCTGATCTTTTCGTAGTTTTCTGGCAGCTCATCTAAGACACATAAAGTTAAAAGGTTGAAAGTCGAGAGGGTCGATTTCATTGCACCCGATTATATCTCATATGGCTCGGTCTCTCTCCGCAGAACGACTAGCCGCCTGTCGAGAGTGCCACACAGAGCACGAACTCCGTAGCGCCGGCGACGTTTCCCAGGGGATCTCAGTAAAAATAGCACTCGTGAACTGAACGTCGTAGCATTGCAAAGAACCCACCACCTTCAGAGTTCGAGGCAAACGACTTGACCACTTTGCCAGGGAGATCCCATAATTTTGCACCGACTAGTTGTAATAATGGTCTATACTGGACACTGTTAGTAGAAAAAAAGTAAATATTAACCCCCCCCCCCCCCCCCCCCAAAAAAATGCACAGTAGTTATTAGATTTGCTTTGGTAGACAAAGTTTGGCCAGTGCGTCAAAAGTTGTGTTAGTTGTCCCAGTTTTGACTTACATTTGCTAGTCGCATGCTTGTGTCTCTATCCATTCTTCATTCTGATCTTCTCATGAGGTTCAGTGGATAATTCCTTACCTGCACAGGATTGCATGTTACACCATAATAATGTAGCAATTACGGATGCCCTAGGTATAGCTAACTTTTTGAGTTTGAATGAAGGGTATCTACGATCTGTCCTGTTCATCTGCCATCCAGGTTGAGATTTTGTAATCGCAGGTGGCAAAATGTTTTTAAGGTTGCAGCCCGCCGGGGTGGGGTGAGGTGGTGGGTTGTGTATCTTTAATGTTAAATCTTCAGGCAGCAGTTTCACTTCAGTAATTATTTTTTAACATGTCCTGATGGTTAATTTGTGTCTGTCACAAGTATCTCTATGCCATGGCTTCTTATTACATCTGGAACATTACGCGAGTTCTCGGGTTACTGGAGGGGGCTGCGTGGTCTCGGGGCATAGTGTCAGCCGTAAGTGCTAGAGGTTCCGGGCTCAATCCCCAGTAAGAGCTGGGATCTGTTCACGTGGATTTAGACTTCTAGTAATTCTCCCTGGTCTCTGGGTGGTGAGATCGGACGCCCGCGTGCATTTTTGCACACTTAAAAAAATCCATTGGCAATTGGAAAATCGAAAAGAGTAGCCTAACGGCGCTCCCCGGGCAAAAATGTGGAGTTAAAAATCTACCCAAAGTATTTTAGAATCATTGCCGGTGCTACAGAGCCTGTGCACTGTGCTGAGTTTCTTCGGACTCAGACTTGAGTTAGTAAGAAGAACGAAGCACTTAAGGGTTACTACCCGTGTGCTGTGATGTTGATCCGTTGTTCAAACCTCAAACCTCAAACTTCAAACCTGGGGTTACTGTCACCGCAGACTAATAATATTGTGTGAATAAATAAACCTGAGAAGAGTAAGGAGCTTTGTTTTAGAGACATGAAGTATCTGCGCTCAGGTTGATTCAGCAACATCCTGCAACGGGTACGCATGTAACATTCTTTAAGAGTGATTCATTTTATTGTGACTTACCTACTGGTTGAAGAAAGGGTTGTTTATTTTTAGCAAGTCATTTTTTTTTTTAAATTATAATGCAAACAAAGATCCGATTTCGTACTAATCTTTCCATTTAGCATTGTTCAGTTGCAGTCGACCTCAAACCTAATGACTTTCCTATTTACATACTTTGTCTGATTCAACTCTTCTCGCTAAGTAAAAATTCGATGAAAAAATAAACGACCTATTTACTAGGTAACGGATTTGTGCGGCTCCGTGGCAACGAATTAGTGCCATCGAATACTACACATACAAATATTACTTTCATCTTCTTGCTAAACGGAGCACGATAAAAGATTCTCTCTCTCTCTCTCTCTCTCTCTCTCTCTCTCTCTCTCTCTCTCTCTCTCTCTCTCTCTTTCTTTCTCTTGTTGTACACACCCCCCCCCCCCAGGACATCACACAAGCGATAAACACCCGGTGACACTAAGTGCCACCATGCGGATGAGGATCACCTGTGGAGAGGTTCCAGAAAAACCTTTCAGCCGTTAGGCCATAATTATGACCTGGCTATATTCAGGACTCCCGGCAAAAAGCAAGGGTGGGGCTTCAAAAAACGAAAAATTGCATCCCACATAACTACGATAAAAGATGAAATAACAAATGTATTGATGGTTTGGCGCGGCACTGTGGCATAAAGGTAATGTTTTAGAATACTTGAGTACTAGGGTTCGATTTCTGCAAGTGGTGGTTTAAAAACAGCTCTATCGGCTTTCAGACAGTGGCACGAAATGTTGCACTATCAAAGAGACTAAAGTCTCACGCAGTGTTGAACTAAGAACTGACATCACAGCTTACGGAGCATTCCAATAAGAACTCTGCCTTCACATTCAACAGCCCGCGACTCTTCGGCGACCGGATCGCCAATTGGCTCACCGTTAAGGGTCTTCGTCGCCGGTCGGGACAGTATTTGGGTTTGTCTTCTTTGATCGCATCAGCACCGCAGGAGTCATTTTCTAGCAAAGCACCTTCAACAGCCGGCAAAGAGTTCCATTTCTGAAGGTCCCAGTAGCGACTGAACATATATCCGTCTTGTCTTTCATCTGAGTACAGAGTGTCGACAAGATCCCCGGGTCACTCCCAGCTGTACCATTCTCTCCATACCATAACGATCTATTCCTGCCTCTGCATTGTTGACTTGTTCCCAAAAGGTCTTGATCATATCTAGCTTGTTATGCATAAATTCACCATCCGTTGGTGCAGAAGCAATCAATCGGTCTGCCCGTTTATTTCCCAAAGCTCTTGCATGACAGGATACAATATGAAACGGTCGCTAACTACCCGGGACATCTGATGCGATACTTGCCCAGTATATATCCACTGTCTTTGTCCTATTGCAATCGATAGGGGTATTTTTTTAGACATATCTCTGATCCCCTCACTCTTTTTTTAAATGTATTCCATTTCATGTTCATGATTTTTCTGAGACATTTATTTTCAAATGCATTTAACTTTTGTTCCATATCTTTGGTGGTTCTCCAACTGGCGCTGGCTATTATTAACTACACAACAGTAAAAGGTTAGGACAAGAATAAAGAATGTTAAAGATCCCCGCAGGTAACTTTTATTGTGGACATTTGCTAGCCGTTTTCCAAGAATTAAAATCATTCTGTATACACTCATATCGCATACTTACATCCACACGTACACAAACGCACACCAACAGGCATGCATGCACGTATGCATACATACATACAGGCTCGCAGGCATCCTTGCTTGTCTCTCTGGCGCTCTTGGTTTCTAATTCAACATTCAAAATTAAAACACGATAATCTGGTGATGATTAAGAGATGCCGTGGATAAACAACAAATGGGAAAACAACAATAGGAGGATGTACACAAATGTCGCTTTACATGCTTTTCATTCACTAAGTGTAAGGTAAACCAATTAATCAAGTAGGTGCCTGCCTACCTCAATACTTACCTACCTATTTATCTACCCACCCTCCTACCTCCATCCATCCATCCAACCGCCCATCCATCTGCTCCATACACCCCCCCCCCCCACATACACACACACGTACGCACGCACAAACACACACACACACGCACACAGGCGTGGAAACGAGGTGTCTGAGAAAAATTGTAGGAGTGACCAGAAGAAATAAAATCAGCAATGAGGTCATACGAGATTAGGTACACACAGAACCAATTCTAAATACATACAAAGACAACAAATCAAATGGTTTTGTCACTTGGAGCGAATGCCTTCTGATGCTATACCATACAAGGCATATACGAAAAGATAGGGACGTAGACCAAGAACAAGATGGGATGATAACATCAGAGAAACTCTACAGCACCACGATGTGTCTATGGTCGAAGCAACCAGAAGAGCACAAAGCAGGAACTTATATCTTCCCCACGCCCAAAGCGGTCAAAGAAAATTAGAGAAGAAGAAGTTTATTGTTGTTAAACAACAATAGGACACATGTCTCAGCCAGCCAGAAACAAAACGTAGTTTGTTCCGGGTGCCACTGGAGTAAACACCTGGTAACCAAGTATTTCAAGAGGGTGCGGCGTGACACTGTTAGTCAGCAATGTATCCGGGTTTCTATGTAACGAACGGGCTGTAACAATTGTGAAATGGGCGGCCTATGTTTCTTCTATTGTTACTGTCAAGTAGTCACACGAACAAACAAAAGGGTGCAACGTCCATGAATAAATTCTGGCGTCAGCTTACCCTAGGCAAGAATGAAACATACATGGAGACACCCATAAAGGTAGACTGTACTGAGTCAGTTATGAGCACATAAAACTAAAGGTCTCTTTTCACACATTCAGGCAGTAGGCGTAAGGCAAACCAATCAATCAATCAGGTGTTGTCTGTGTAATGAAGGCTGACAGCAATGTATCTCCAACACGGTGTTTCGTTCGCCTTGGATTTGGGGGGGGGGGGAGTGGGCGGGGGGAGGAGGGATCAAATATAACTGCTGTGTGAAAGATGGCTGCTTGGAAGGGCTGAATGTAAGATGGGCATGCGTGCCCAATTTTTGACCCTTTGAAAAAAACGTTCGCTCGTTCGTTAGTCTCTCTCTCTCTCTCTCTCTCTCTCTCTCTCTCTCTCTCTCTCTCTCTTTCTCTCTCTCTCTCTCTCTCTCTGGTCTTTATCCATGTCTTCATGTTATCCTCCCTCTTGTATCGCTGTCTTCCTTTTAGTTTTCCACAAGTGTAGTTTGCTTTTATATATAAAGTATTGTCTCTATTTAAAATGATTAAAATACCTGTGTCGGCGAGTGTGACTTGGTCACTGCAAACGCACTTCACAATTCCGAAACAAACGGTTTCATTACAGCTGCGTGCGGGCGATTATGAAGTATACCGCTTTGGGTTGATATTGACAGAGAAATTGAGAGCTGCCCGTTTAGTAGTGCCACTAATCAATGTAAAATTCTCTAGCAAAATCAAAGAAGCAACAGCACAAACAAAAATGTGTTGGTTCTTAAGAAAATAATACGTGCATCCATACTACATGAAATGAATTTTTATAAGGCTGGCTATTAAAGCGATAAAACACTACCACCGCCACACGGCATGCACTTTACGAAGTAGAAGAAGAAGCTAAGTACCACAAAATTAGCTTACCATAGAAAACGTGGATCACGGAGAAAAGGTGCTGAAAAACAGCCCTCGTAACTTTTATTTATGACACACCGCCCTTGTAACTTTTACTTATGACACACCGCCCTCGTAACTTTTACTTATGACACATCGACCCCGTAACTTTTATTTATGACACACCGACCACGTAACTTTTATTTATGACACACCGCCCTCGTAACTTTTATTTATGACACACCGCCCTCGTAACTTTTATTTATGACACATCGAACTCGTAACTTTTATTTATGACACACCGCCCTCGTAACTTTGATTTATGACACATCGCCCACGTAACTTTGATTTATGACACATCGCCCACGTAACTTTGATTTATGACACATCGCCCACGTAACTTTGATTTATGACATATCGCCCACGTAACTTTGATTTATGACACATCGCCCTCGTAACTTTGATTTATGACACACCGAACTCGTAACTTTTATTTATGACACACCGCCCTCGTAACTTTTATTTATGACACACCGCCCTCGTAACTTTCATTTATGACACACCGCCCTCGTAACTTTTATTTATGACACACCGCCCTCGTAACTTTTATTTATGACACATCGCCCTCGTAACTTTTATTTATGACACACCGAACTCGTAACTTTTTTTTATGACACACCGCCCTCGTAACTTTTATTTATGACAAACCGCCCTCATAACTTTTATTTATGACACACCGCCCTCATAACTTTTATTTATGACACACCGCCCTCGTAACTTTTATTTATGACACACCGCCATCGTAACTTTTATTTATGACACATCGCCCAAGTAACTTTGATTTATGACACATCGCCCTCGTAACTTTTATTTATGACACACCGAACTCGTAACTTGTATTTATGTCACACCGCCCTCGTAACTTTTATTTATGACATTCCGCCCTCGTAACTTTTATTTATGACACATCGCACTCGTAACTTTTATTTATGACACACCGCCCTCGTAACTTTGATTAATGACACATCGCCGTTGTAACTTTGATTTATGACACACCGCCCTTGTAACTTTTATTTATGACACACCGCCCTCGTAACTTTGATTTATGACACACCGCCCTCGTAACTTGTATTCATGACACACCGCCCTCGTAACTTTTATTTATGACACATTCCCATCGTAACTTTTATTTATGACACACCGCCCTCGTAACTCTGATTTATGACACACGGCCCTCGTAACTTTTATTTATGACACACCGCCCTCGTAACTTTTATTTATGACACACCGCCCTCGTAACTTGTATTCATGACACCAACCTTCTGTAGTATACACATTAAAGAATAAATGTGTCTGTCAATAATGTATCTATCTATTGTGCTCATCCTATTTTGTAATAATGCAATACGCAATGGGTTATTTCGTGATATCCTATCTCCCAGAGATATCACAGGACATTCAATGTTTTAGAGAGTGGTAAGACTGGGTTTTCTGGCTTTCTGCGGATTTTAACGACCCTAAAACATCTATAACTGGCCCTAACCCCAACCCACCTACGTCCCACGAGAGAGTGCAGCCTGGGTCCCCATCCTACAAGCAGCCTAGGTCCCACGACTGCATGCAGCTTATCTACCAACCCCTTAAATATTAGACTGTCCCGTGACCTGTGGATTTCCCCTGTTTGTGGTAGGATATTAATAAGGCACCCTATGCACACACTATTGTTGTTGTAAATAAAAAATAAATTGTGTGTATAAAGTATTGTTGCGAAAAAAGCTTACAATGTTTAAACAATCATCTGGTGTTGAGAATTACTCAGGTGAACATTATTCTTATGGGGTAAATGATTTCAGTTTGCGAACAACTTTGTACCAGAACACGAGATATCAACGGCATTGAGGAAAACCCCCGTAACCTTGTGCCAAGGCCACGTGGCTGCACTGTCGACTAATCAGTAAAAAGCTAGTGTGTAACACTGTGTAAATGCGGGCACGCAGGCAGTTAAGTAATACTAAAATAATTTTACTAGAAAGTTGTATACACTCATTATTATTTACAAAAATGCTTACACATAGGCAGTTAAGTAATTCAATAATAATTTTACTCACGTTAGTTTTATCCTATTTTAAAATGCACCCATATGTTAGTTTGAGCATGTAAATAATCGATTTTAATAGTGGTAGTAAAATACCTGCCTTACTCGAGTGATTATTTCAAATATATCGTTGTTCAGCATCCATTAGGTTTAACCACGCTTGACATATTCGGCACTGAACTGAAATGGTGAATAATTGATGTCCGGTTGACCCATTTTCTTCTAATTCAGACCGAAGTTTATCTCCGCAAACAATGTCAAGGGTGGAAGTAGAAGTTTTCATGTGGACTGAACTCTTGCATGGCGACAGGGTTGTTTTAGTTTCCATTGATCGTACTTTTATCTCACGCACGCACAGACACCAAACACATACACACGCCCAAACGTATGTACATACAAACGCAGGCGGTTAAGTAATTCTATAAAAATTTTACTCGAAAATTGTATACACTCATTATTATTTTTTTAGCGCTACTGCTATAGGCATTTTTTTTTTATAGTGACCCCAGCCATCTTTATGAAGACACTTTAAAGACACTTGTTTGTGTGAGTGCCGGCTGCTTTTTTTTTTTTTGGTTTAGAAACGGTCCGATTTTTACATGTTAAATCACTTTGCTAAACAGCGGGTTTTTTAGCATGTATAAAAAAGAATCGTGAGTGGCCAGTGTCCATACTGTGAAGGTTATTGGGCTAGGGGCTTTTAGGTTAGGTTATAATTGTGACTTGGTTATGTGGGCCATATAAAATGGCTTATCACTGCACGCCACCAATAGCACGGAAAAGGACTCCTGCTTTGCTGATATCATCAAGTGTTGATGTATGACAAGCTAGATGTTGTGAGGGCCTTTTCGGAGTGAATGAACAGTGCGGAGACACAAATATATCATTACGGTCCGAGAAGAATGGTGCTGCGTGGAGTTACCTGGTCGATCCTCAGCACTCAAGGGAAAGACGAGACGGATATACAGTCAGACAGTTATTGGTACAAATGGAAATGGAACTCTTCGCTTGCTGCTGAAGATGGGGTCGAAGCGCTTATAGGGGTGTCCCGAGTGCTGTTACATCGATTCTTTATTCAACATTCAACATTTGGTGCGCTCAAAAGAGACACACCAAAATACTGCCCCGATCGGCGATGAAGTCGTCTACCGGCGAGCCAATGGGCGACACGGTTGCCGCTGTGGTAGGCTGAAAGCACTAGCCCCATAGTATTATATACAGAGCAGTCGGCACTCGATGAATCACGCGATCCGCCACTACCTCCCACATCTTCTTTACTCGCATACGATTGCAGGTCACACATGGCTGGTTTAGCTGCTACGGGTGCCTTAATTATAATTTCTTTCGAGGTTGAACGGGGTATCTGGCGATCTGCCTTGTTGGTTTTTCGTCCAGACTGGGACTTTGTTAAATCAGAGAAGGGTACGGTGAAACCTTTTGGTGACATATCGGAGAGGACAAACTGATCGATCAATCCGTACCCGTTATTTTTTGTGGTCGGCTCTACGGCTTAGCGGTTATGAACCCGGTTTCATCCCGGATTAAAATCAGCAGCCGAGAATTTGAAAACAGATAGCTTTGCGTTGATTTTGACAAGTTAGTGAGCGCTAACTTTAAGAAAGCAATTGCAAACTGCCCTAAAAAATCATAAACACACATCAAATTCTAAGGCTCTTTTGCTACGTCATATAAAACAGTGTTGTACGTGTTCACATTTGCGGACCAGGACAATATGAAACGTATTTGCCGACCGGCTTTGCTCCCACGCCATTAGACATATTGTGATTTTAGTGCTAGATCTTTATTTTATAGACAAATCGGCACTTGGTGCATGATGGGGGGAACATCACGCCGGCCATCTTTACTTCCAGTGCAAGATTTAGAAATAAGCTAAATAAACTACAGTTAGCGCCTCACATTCTGCAGAGGCCTAAAGAAATTCCTATCTTTTTCACAAATGCTTTTTCTTTTAAATATGTTTAACCTCCCACCCCCTCACATGTCTGGAACTTGTTTTCGAGAGACGAAAGCATGCAGTGACATGCATTATATATCTCGGTTTAGTTTCGTAGGTGAGTAAAACTGAAGCCACCAACGACCGCATGCTAAACGATTAACACGAGGTGGCTCAACAAGCCACTATTTTGATAAGATTTCCCCAGGTACGAATCTCAGAAACCCTATTAACCAATGATGAAGTTTTATTGGAACACTTGACTTTTACGAAGTAACCTGTTAACCGATTGGATTAACCGTTTGGTGTCAACTATAGTCGCTACATGACTGGTACCACCAGGAAGTTGTCTGCAGACCGGCACTAGTCCACGAACCACTTTATTCAAGAACAGGATGTGCAGTCGTGGTTTACAGCTAGGCTGCATTATAAGTCCTTTTTGGCCCAACATATCCGATTTTAGCGAAATCCTACGATATGTTTGTTAGGTACCACTGGGTCTACACCACCCGCCCCCCTCCCCCGCTCCCTATAATCCCCAATTTTCCCGAAGAAAGCAGGCAAGCGTTAGCAACTGTGTTACACCTCTTTAGCAATGGAAAATGCGATGGTAAGATCATGTAACACGATCTACCGACTTCTTTAAAGTGATAGCACAGTCCTCGGTAGAGAGGAAGAGGAGAAGAGGCAGAACAAGAAAGACCTGGATACAGGGTCTGACCGAGTGTACAGGCTTCAGACATGTTAAATTAACATCGAATGCATTGCATCTATTCAAAAGCGGTAGAGAGAACTGATCAACGGTCAACAGACCGGCACTATGTAGGAATTAGTGTTTAATTCCACTTATTTGTAATCGGGTCAACCCTATATACGGTTCAGAAATATGATCACGCAGTAAATGCATATGGCAGTTGCTAGAGGTGTTAAAGCTAACAGTCGCCACCAGAAATTCAGTTTGTCTTTGATGGAAGTACTTCGTCAGAATACGTTGGCTATACACACGTAAAATTATTATATAAGTATTTCACCGGCCCTATGTAAACCCACTAACGGTCATATAGAGAGGGCTAAGATTATGACCTTGATGAGTAATTCATACATCGTTGTTACAGGTCGCAGGGTTCTGGTAACCTTTCTTTGCCTCTTGCGATGCAGATGTTGCAGGGCTCAGTTTTTGGTAAATGTGTAATGTGATTTCCTCCCCCTGGAGAAAAGGTACAGATCATGCATACGATCCAACTGGAGTAAAGTTCAAACCTTAATGCCTGTCATATGTGAAAGTGTATTTGGACTGACGCCCTCCTCGTGAAGGTTCCAGGAACCCCATTCTGGAGACAGAAGAATAAACTACCGCCGCCCCTCCCCCTCACTCTTCTTCCACCCCCTCCTCCCTCCCCAAACAAGCAAGCTGAAGGAGGCGACTAATTAGGGGTGTTTTCTCTAAAGTCAAAGTGCATTTGCCAGAGCGACAAGGAACTAACACTCTGCATACACAAAGGCCAGTGCTGTAATGTAAAACGGATGTCTAAGCAGACCTCTTGTTCTGAATCACGACTAAAGGCTAGGAGTGGACGAACAACGATAACTTTCCCCAGCAGTTTACAGCCGGTAAAGGCTAGTATGGTCGAGGCAGCCAGAAGAGCTAGAAACAGAACCTTATATCTCCCTCGTCACCCACAGCGGTAACAGAGGAAGTGAAGAAGAAGAAGAAGAAGAAGAAGAAGAAGAAGAAGAAGAAGAAGAAGAAGAAGAAGAAGAAGAAGAAGAAGAAGAAGAAGAAGAAGAAGAAGAAGAAGAAGAAGAAGAAGAAGAAGAAGAAGAAGAAGAAGAAGAAGAAGAAGAAGAAGAAGAAGAAGAAGAAGAAGAAGAAGAAGAAGAAGAAGAAGAAGAAGAAGAAGAAGAAGGCTAGTTAGAAGAATAAAACTAACGCCTACTGAGATCACTGACGCTTAATTTTAAAAAGGGGAAAATGATAAGGTAAAAGGGTAATTAAGGACCCTTTTCGCTCCACTGATTTACGGATTAAGACACACCGGGAATACTGTGCTAGACAGGGCGGCATTAGATGGGCTATCTGGTCAACATCTCACCAACCGTCTTTACTTCCCACGACATTTCGTAGTGTTCTCCCTTAAGACTTGGTCCATTAATAAGTGTGACGTATAATAGCACTACAGGATGAAGACGAATAAAAGGTTTAGTACTTTGATGCTCATTTAACAAATGGCGTTAGTTTCACATTTTTGAACGGTAAGCCCTCGAGAGAGTTTTGTCAATTTAATGTCCTTACGATATATACTGCTACTCATTTTTTAGTATGGTTCTACCCGGGGTGGGTGGGTCGCTGTTATTTCAATGCTAATTATACTCAGCAATAGCTAGCCTGCAATGAATTTCAATTATGAGCATAAGTTGTTAGTAAAATATAGCCCCCTTCTTTTCAACTGGTGGGCCGACCTGCAGAGAGCTAGTGTGTGACTTGCGGATCATTGCTAATTATGGTTAGTTGCTTATCCTTTGCAGGACGTTGCAGAACCAATCCCCTCAGCCCCTGGCTGTTGTGTGGTTTTTATAGGCAAATTTACGTCCAGTAGTTTGCCATTGCTTCTGGACGGTAGGCTTTCTTGATACCACTGTCGAAACCAACACAAGGCCCGCCCGCAGCTGGAATCGAACCCGGCGCCCCGGCATTACGAAGCGTTCGCATCGATTGAGCCACAGAGCCGACCACTGGCCAGTATAATCTCCATTTGCAAGATTTCGGCCCTCCTGTAAACTTAGTTGAATAATACCGCCGTTCCACGTGCTAATCAGTAATCGTGTGACTAGGATGTCGCGATCACACATTTCGTCTTAAACGTGGTCAGTATTAGGTCAGTATTATTCCTATGGGTCTTTCAGAGGACCCGCTGAATAAGGAAAGGGGATAGACAGACCTACTGTCATTTAACAAGCCTGTTTTAAAGTGAGGATGAACCGCTTGTTGGACGAGGATTGTATTTAAAACTGGTTCACGTTTCCCGGCCCATCTACACTATATGACCTTTCATTTAAACTTTCTCAGACTTTTCTATTTCAGAGAAAGTGGATGGGCCGGGAAACGTGAACAGGTCCAAAAAAGATATGCTAGTAAACTCCTATTAACTACCATGAGCATAGAGATACAGATGGCTTCTGCATTTGAGGACAGAACACGAATCGTTGTACCGATACGCTAAGATGTCGCTTGGAGGACAAGCAACACATAACAAAATGCGACAAAATAACAGTGTTGATACTGGACGTGTGGAACAGAAAGATATCACAGCCTAGCTGTAAACCGAAACACTCCATGCCAACCACCCTTATTAAAGAGAATGAACAAGAAGACAGAAGGAGAAGGACCAGGAAGGGAAGAAGAATAGCTTTTTTATTTCTTACCATATAAATTAGTTGTCAACTTTATAAGACTTGGCTGGTATCCTGAGTAGTTACATAATATCCTGCAATAATTGGTGGGCGTATTTCTGACCAGTTTGCTAATGGTATGCCGACCCCGTTTTTTCGCAACCCGTCCTCGCGTTGGCGATATTTGGGCTAGTACCTGTCATATTCATCCTCTTGAAAGACGTTTTTCGCCTGGGACACAGATGAGTATCATTTATTTTGTACACTGGAGTCATATGTAATCACTTCATAGTTGGAGCATATTTGTGAATGTGTGCTGTGTTGTTCTTTATATGCTGATAAAGACTGATCGCCACAACGTCCTTTGTTTTCTATTTTTTTTTTTTTTTATCGATTTTGTAAAGCTAACAAACTATTTGTTCTTTCAAACCCCCTCTCTCTCTATTTCCCCCCCCCCCCCCAGTCCTTTGTCTCTTCCCTATAACTTTCTACCCCTTTAAAAACTAATGAACTAACAACTAGGCTAAAATGTTATCACGTAGAATCTTCTACCTGCCGTTCACCGACAGTAAACTGCTATGGAAAGTTTCGGCTGACTGTCCACTTGAGACTTTAATTTTGTTGGGGACCAGCTTGTTGGGGAGACAGTGAGTCTACTCTTGTTTTCCCTACAATGGGGCCGCGACCCCACACAGGAATCACGTAACATGATGTAGATTTAGTATTCAGGGTCCTCGCGTGGGTTCCAGGCCCTACTGGAAAAAGAGCAAGTGGTAGCGGAAGAATAGATTTACTGCCCCATAAAAAGCATGGGGAAGTCGCCGTGGCCGAGCGGCTAGACGCTCGCCGCGGATCGGAAGGTTGTGGGTTCGCTCCCTGGCGGAGCCGGACTTATTTCAAAAAATGACCTTGGCTCCCAGGTAGACCCAGCCTTAAGTGGGTACCGGGTGCAGTCCCGGATAAGTAAAGGCGGCCGGCGTGATGCTGACAACATCACCCATCTTGTGCCGATTGGTCAATAAAATTATAGGTCTAGCCCTATATGCCCTATACGCCTTTACTTTACTTTACTTTTACTTTTATAAAAAGCATGCGTAATAGAATAATAATTAGGAATGTTTCCTTCAAAGTCGGAGTGCTAATACCTAAAGGTGAGCAACCAACAATATGCATTTAAACAAGCCAGATCTGTAACACGGATTTACACGCAAATCTGGATCTGGAACCCAAGTCCATAATAGTCCACCAGAGTTTACAACCTGGGAACGCTAAGAGCCAGTATTTATGGTGTTTTATTAGATTTACAGGGAGCCGTGTTAGCGCAGCCGATAGGATGCTCGCTTTCAAATCCAGTTGCGACTCGCTGCAGCCACGGTCGGTGTTCAAAACTGGGTGGTTCCCCGGGTTCACCCAGCCTCTAGGAAATGGGTACAGAGTGACACTCTGGAGTAAATGGAGGAACGTCGCTGTAGCTACAGAGTTACGTGCGAACGGCGACACAGGCGGGCAGTTTCTTATCAGCTGTCCGTGCTGGTGGCAGAGTACTTATGGTTTATAACCGTGTGCAATGACGCTGGTTCACGTCTCTCGACTTTACCTTTATTAGATTTACAAAAACAAACAATAGTAAATCAACAGCGGCACTAGATGTTCTAAAATAGTCGTAAATCACGAGCCGAGAAGGTTCCGCTGCGCAAATTACAGATACAACAGCGCACCAATTGTCTCGGCTCGCCTGGCGCTTGAATAAATGTTTTTGTTTGTATTGAATTATTGTGTGGGGTTTTTAATGTTGTTTTTCATAACATTTCACAGTCTTGTAGTTGGATTACACGGTGAACAATCTGTAGCACTGACGTCCATCCAGGTTATCTGTAAAAGTATTTTCGTAAAGCTGCACTTTACAACACTGAATGACTGAATTACTGATTCTCGCACTGTGACTAACTGAAGATTTGACATCACAGCTATAGCATGAATCGCCTCCTGGATTCAAACATACAGACAAATCCCTGGATTCTGGATTTTTCCCTTTCAATCAGTTGTTACTTTAACCCTTTTTATGCCAAACAGCTAAGCTTATTAGTAGTAAATACTTTCATCATAAAGAGTTGAACAAAGACACTTTAGGACCGGAGAGGTTAAACAATTAATTCAGATACGGTGGATATATATAACACAGGTCAGTGGTAAATAACACACAGAACATCACATTATCTTTGCAGTAACGGATAAACGTATGGAGAGTTCGTTTATACTAAAAGAGTAAACCTCATAAGTTTTTTTTTTTCTTTTTCTTCTTCTTCTTCGCGTTCACAAGATCTACACTCTGGAAAAAAATTCTAGTTGTTCGTCCACTTCTGGGTCGTAGTCCTATTCTAGAACCTGAGTATTGCATGCGCGTCCGTTTTACAGATCTGACAAATGTTTGCAGATTGTCGGTTCCTTGCCTCTCAGGCAGATACACTCCGACTGCGAAGGAAGCTCTCAGCTAGTTGAATTTTACGACATGCTATCCTGTGTAGTCAGTGGGTCTATTGTTTTTCCTATCAGGGCCCCGGACCCACATGGTGAATAGTTAAAATTAATGCGCCCTCAACGACGACACTAGGCATAATCCTGATTCTTCCTGCCCTCCTAGACAAGTAAGTAAGAGGCTATTTTTTCCACAACCTACTTATCAAGCATGTGATGCTAAACGTACATCTTATATACCAGTGTTTTTCAGCCCGTGGGTAGCAGCCCTCTGGTGGGCTACGGAAAAGTCCCTGTGGTCCGCCAACAAAAGTATATGTTTCATCATGTAACGACGTAGGGTTTGTGGGTTTTCTCTTCCATTATGTAGGATTAATATCCCAAGGGCATCCTTTTTGTGTGATAAGACTTTCTCAGACATGTCAATAAATTAAAAAACTAAAGGAGAAATTGAAAAAATATTGTAGCGCTTTGAATATCAGAAACAATTCACAGCCACACACATAACAATGTTTAATGTCTAAGCAAAAGGTATGGCATGAAAATAAAAACTAATTTTTGTGACATGGGTTTCAACTAAATAAACTGCCGTCTATTTTGATTTTGTTGTTGTTTTGTGTTTGGTTAGCTGTCATGTGGGCTGCGAAACAATATCCACTATTTTGGTCCACTGTTTTGGTGGGCCACTTGTGTAAACAGGCTGAGAAACACTGTCATAGACCAGTTGGCACTCGATGCGCTTGTAATAAACATCCGCTGACTACCTTAACTTCCCATAATTCTTCCTTGTACACATTTTACTGCAGTTCGAGGCTCACTAACGCGTAACAGATCCTTTGCAGAATGTCGCTCTCCACGTCAACTGCTCAAAAGAAAGGCAGTCTCTCATCAGCTGTTCCACCTCGCGCACTTTCACACAGTCACTTATACCCTGTATCCATCTTCGTGCTGGTGGACCTTTGTCCGCTTTCCTGGTATCATTTCTTTTATTATTCAGTCTAATACGCCGTGGCGCTTGATAGAGCAAAAAACACCAGTCTTCGAGAAAAGTTGTTGTTTACTAGCCAATCTTCCTTGATTTTCATATCTTGTATGATGTTATTATTTCTTTTATTTTTGGCTCATGGTATTATGAGAATTCTTCTATCGCATTTTAGTCCGAGGCTAGTAGGTAGGTAGACGTATCTTTGTCTCACGTTCTGATGTCACCTTTATTACAAAGACAGCTGCTGCACTTGGCCACTCTTCTGTCGCGAGACGAGTATTACGAATTGCTTCAAACAACAGTTTATAAACACGTTACAGCACATAGCTTACCTGCGCCCTGAATCAAACACTGAACTGAGTTGCGACGCACAGAGCCGGGATGTCTACGGTACTGGGCCTTTTGTAGATGTCGATACCTGCGGATGTTAGACTTGTCGTGATAACACACGCTACAAAACCAGACCACCACTAACACACTGCAGCACGACACCGATTGTGTGTGTTTGTGGGACTGTGCATGTAATGAATGACCTCGGGACCTCACTAACAAGTTCTATCAACAAAGGGGTGCAGAACCGAGAACGCAGGCACGGCCCGTGAACATTTGTCATCCATGAATCCCGCCATCTACTCTGTGCTATAAACCCATCTATTCCCCGTACTTCGTATTGAAAGGGGGAGGGGGTGGGGGGTATTTCTGTCATTCAAAGGCGAAAATCATCATTCATGAAAAGTTTTTTTGATCATCAGGTTGAAAATAGCGCGATGGAGTGTGTGAAGTGTATGTGTATTTTTGTGTAGAGGCATTCTCGTCAACACAGTCATAGCTATGAAAAGCCATTCCTCCCTATCGTCATCTGAATATTGTGAAATAATAGTCACGACCAAATAAACATGCATACAACACGATAATTCTCATCAGGACAGTAACAGTGAGTTGTAGTAGCTACCCCTTTAGTTTTGCGGCCAGTTTTGAGGGTCATACAGAATGAACCCAGGTAGCCTTCGTGGTCTAACGGCTAGACGCTCTCCTGCGGATCGGACGGTCGTGGGTTCGTGTCCTGACGGAGCTGTATTTTTTTAAATAAACTTGGCTCCCAGGTCGACCAGGTGCAGTCCTGGGAAGTAAAGGCAGCCGGCGTTCTGCTGACCACATCACCCACAAAGTGCCGATTGTTCTATAAAATATAGGTCTAGCCCTATATGCCCAATACGCGCTAAGGCGTGGAAAATGGTCTTTTTACAGAATCAACCCACCGCTTATTAACAAGCCTGTCGTAAAAGGTGATTAATTAAGCGTTTGCTGAAATTGGATGTGTTGTGTATAAAGTCGCAGATATCGCTGTCTAGCTGTAAACCACAACATAACGGATTAACCCCCGTTTTTAAACCGAAGGCAAAAAAAAAAAAAAGTACTAGAATATATAGGCCCTTTCAGTGCCAAATTTGGTCCATAAAATACAGTAAACAGAAATATAAGAACTGATTGGCACTCATAGATAGAAGTAAGTTTAGCACCATGTGCCTGGTGCAGCAATAATGTAGAAAAGTTATTTATTTAGTCATAGTGAAATGTAGTAAATGTTAGTTAGATTTGAGAATATGTCCGTCCATTTATGTCGACCCACACAGACACATACAGACATGTAGGAAACTTTACACACTTTAATCACACATTAGAGCGATACTATTTCCTAATGTTCGGTTCTCTCTCTCCCTCTCTCTCTCTCTCTCTCTCTCTCTCTCTCTCTCTCTCTCTCTCTCTCTCTCTCTCTCTCTCTCTCTCTCTCTGTGTGTCTCTCTCTCTGTCTCTCTCTTTTTATACCTTGTATTTTCAAGTACGATTTCTTTTGCTATATATCAGGACCCCAGAGAAAAAGACAAGGCTCCGAAGAGAGATGTGTAGATTTGAAAGACAAGAGAAGAGACAGATAGACGGACAGACAGAGACAGGGAAGACTAAAAGAAAGAGAAAGGACTGCGAATTATTAGGAGGGAAACAGTGAGATCGAGAGAGTGGAAAAAACAGAATGGGATATTGTCACGATACGATCTCAGTGATTCCAGAAGTTAGTACTTGTAATAAGTTCTTCTGGTTATTGAGAGACAAGAGACTATGCCCTTGAACCAAATGTTACTTTAAACCGTATTGATTTAAATGTTTCCAGTCCTTAGTCCAGACAAAGCGACCCAACCTTGGGTAATATTACCTAAAACTTTACACTGTAGCTAGGAATGCTATTCTCATGCCAGTGTCAGAATGTTATCTCCTGACCACAGACTGTAGAGGCCAACGAGGTGGAGAACGAGGTGGAGAACGAGGTGGAGAACGAGGTGGAGAACGAGGTGGGGATGAAGTGGAGAATAAGCTGAAACAGGCAGACACCAGGCAAGGAAGAGTTGGACAAGCTTGACAGTTCCTCACGGCTGTCAGAGGCTTATAAGTTGAGTTAACCCCTTTATGTTAACCTATTTTCATCATTATCATACCACTCTAAACCCCGAGCTGTTTGTCTCGCTGAAGCTTATCACTTATCACGTTAACCAGTCACTGTTTGTGTAAATCAACAAACTGGTAATTTCATTGTAGTAAATAAAGCAGTATGTCAAGTTTTAAACTACATAGTTTGTTAAATTCCAAATGTCTGTTCTTACATGTTTAATTAAACTGTTAGGATAGAACACCATTTGGTGGGGGCTCAAATAAAATAATAATTCTTTAATTATTAATAATAACACCGGGAGAAGGTAGATGACGGAGGAATCACTTACCCTGTCTAATAATTCATTAAGTATGATAGACATCTAAAATTCCTTGCCTTCTCTTGTGGGTACCAAGTGCAGCTAATGTTAAAGTACTTAACGAGCCAATATGGTTGTTTTCTTGGGTATCCAGGACTTTGTCTGAGAGCAACATAGCTCAGATTTTAGTTCCGTTAATCTGGTGGAGGGAATGTGTTGAGAGGAACATCCCTACTCAACATTATAAACATTTAAACCACGCGTCACGTCACACTGGCGAGCTCGCCGAGATTTGGACTGGGCTAATTACTCCTAGACTAATGAAAGTAAATTTTTAAAATTTAACTTTAACTCTTCTGCCAGTATAGTCTAAATTAAAATTAGTAATTTATACATGGGGAGAGATTACAGAGTAATAAATAACTTTTTACTAAAATCAATAATTGGATAGTATCATGTCTATCATTGATCACTTCATAACCATTGATTATTGTTTATTTAGTAAATTTTTATGTTGATGATTATTATATTTGCTTGCATGTTTCATAATTTGATATAGATTGTAGAGCATTATATGTTGACATCATATCATTGATACTTATGCTTAGTGACTGAATGTAAGATCACATCATTTACCAGTGTAATCCTCTGTGCTGCTAAAATATTCTAAAAGCTGTCAGTCTGGTAGGCCACTTTGATTTATTTACATCTTTGTGCGGCTGTCATAGGCTACTCTCTTGTCCAGTTTACCTTGCTCTGACATATTCTTTTATTCCGGAATCGGGGTAGTGTTATATTTATCTTTAGATAGATCTAATAAGATATAATGGACTTACTCACCGAGTTCCTAAAAGATGTAAGGAAGATCGGGATAGCTGAGGGTAGAGTGGGAGCGCAGTTAGAATCATTTGTTAAAGGCCATATTGATACTTTCGATTACATGAGTGCCCGTAATGCTGCAGAGAAGAAGCGCCAGTTGGAGAAGGAAGAATATGACTCGATGCTTGCTCGTCATGCAGCAGAGAGGCTAGAAGAAGAGAGAATGCGGCAACTTGAAGAAGAAGAATATGCTAGACAGTTGCGACTCGAAGAGGAGGCAGCTGTTAAAAGAACGAGGCGTTTTCAAGAAAAGCTGCGTAACTATAAACCACATAGGCAGACGAATAGAGAACTGCAGTTAGATACAGGGAACGATGAGAACTCTATTAGGGTAGTTGAGGGAACTGACAACTCCCATACTGACACTCTGGTAGAAAAGTCTGGGACTCACTCTCTCAATGGAGAGGTGTGTACTAGTCTGCCAAATGGTACCTCATCAAGGGATGAAGTATTAGACCACCCAAGACCTTGCCTCACCCCTCTTATTTCTAATAGGGACAGAGCTGACATTAAGAAGAACTTTTCTGTAGGGATGACCGGATCTACATTGCTGGCCCCCTTTACTTCCATTCTTAAACCTAAAAGGAAAAGATGGAGTAAGAAACAGAAATCTTCAAAAGGGACCGGATCTACATTGCTGGAACCCCTTACTCCCATTATCTCAGATGAGATATATGAGAGCACACCCCGCAGTAATCACAAGCGTGATAACTGTTCTGACCGTCGACATACTGGTTCGACTGGCACACCAGCCATTAATGAGGACGAGGGCAAAAACTTACCCAACTCCCATAATCCCTTTGGTCCTTCCAAACAAGAAGAAGAAGTAAAGCAGACTAATGTAGGGAATAACACTAAACCTGTTTCCCCTATTTCCCTTGATGCGATTGCATACAAAATAGAAATAGTTAGTTCTGACATTTCGCCCAAAGTAGTTGACTGCGATGGTAGCAACAAATCCCCTTATTTGCCTCCTCTAGACTTGGTATGTGAAAGCCAGACCAGGGCGGAGATAACAGATAAGGAGGATAGTTCTCTTAAGTTCTTGACGACCTTAGAGACAATGAGTAAACATGACATTGCTGCAAGTCCTGTGCACTCTGATACTGGACAGACAGAAATGTTTGCCTTTAATGAAGAAGAAGGTAATTCTTGTGAGCAGGGAGACAACTTGTCTCTAAATTGTACAGCTGGGGCGACAGGGATACTTCTGATGAAGGACCCTGAAGCGGAACAAGCCATAAATAGTAGGGAACCCCAACATTCTGGTCTTGTATTACTCTTCGCTTCGAAGGAAGTGACAGGGGTATCTCAGCTGATAGTGGAAACTTCCCGGAGAAGAATTGCCACTTTACTGTCTGCAGGAAACCCTGAGTTTCCTAATGATTTGACTGTACCCCCTGACTTGATTTCGTGCTCTGATTCTGGACTAATCTTAATGAAAGAGAATTCCACCCTGACAATTTGTAAAACAGATAGGATGCACCGAGGAGGAAACCAGTGGACACTCCTTCAAGAAATCGTCAGTGGTCAGTTGTACTCACGGCATGCTGTCATGATGAGTGACTATATCCCTCAATTTGAGAGGAGATTTATGACAGATTTTTCCAGGATCTGTAGATGTAGGAAAAGAGAATCCCACCTGACTACAACTCATCCTTTTCGGAGAGCACTTCAGGCCCTCCCTATGCTAATAGGGCGTGGCGAAGTGAGGAAATGGACAGGGACTGTCAATCAACGATGTCGAGGAATCCCATTGTTGAAGCGGAGATCGTTTTTTATCCTGTGGGAGAAGAAACCTCCAGATAAATGGATATTCCTGAGCGGCTGCTCAGAATACACGTATGATTCTAGGACTAATGACTTAGTCTGGAATGAGGGACAACTGGTGACTGTTCATCGATGCAGGACATCACGATTCCAACAGGAATACTGGAACAATACTGGAGCTGACAGGGGTACTAACCTTCTTGGGAATCACTGAGTGTCGTAGAATTGGTCTTAAGCGGGCTTCGACCAACTTAACGGAGGGCCTGTCACGATACGATCTCAGTGATTCCAGAAGTTAGTACTTGTAATAAGTTCTTCTGGTTATTGAGAGACAAGAGACTATGCCCTTGAACCAAATGTTACTTTAAACCGTATTGATTTAAATGTTTCCAGTCCTTAGTCCAGACAAAGCGACCCAACCTTGGGTAATATTACCTAAAACTTTACACTGTAGCTAGGAATGCTATTCTCATGCCAGTGTCAGAATGTTATCTCCTGACCACAGACTGTAGAGGCCAACGAGGTGGAGAACGAGGTGGAGAACGAGGTGGAGAACGAGGTGAAGAACGAGGTGGGGATGAAGTGGAGAATAAGCTGAAACAGGCAGACACCAGGCAAGGAAGAGTTGGACAAGCTTGACAGTTCCTCACGGCTGTCAGAGGCTTATAAGTTGAGTTAACCCCTTTATGTTAACCTATTTTCATCATTATCATACCACTCTAAACCCCGAGCTGTTTGTCTCGCTGAAGCTTATCACTTATCACGTTAACCAGTCACTGTTTGTGTAAATCAACAAACTGGTAATTTCATTGTAGTAAATAAAGCTGTATGTCAAGTTTTAAACTGCATAGTTTGTTAAATTCCAAATGTCTGTTCTTACATGTTTAATTAAACTGTTAGGATAGAACACCATTTGGTGGGGGCTCAAATAAAATAATAATTCTTTAATTATTAATAATAGCACCGGGAGAAGGTAGATGACGGAGGAATCACTTGCCCTGTCTAATAATTCATTAAGTATGATAGACATCTAAAATTCCTTGCCTTCTCTTGTGGGTACCAAGTGAAGCTAATGTTAAAGTACTTAACGAGCCAATATGGTTGTTTTCTTGGGTATCCAGGACTTTGTCTGAGAGCAACATAGCTCAGATTTTAGTTCCGTTAATCTGGTGGAGGGAATGTGTTGAGAGGAACATCCCTACTCAACATTATAAACATTTAAACCACGCGTCACGTCACAGATATCAAGAGAAAAGAGAGCGAAAGAGTGAGAGTGAGAGAAGGCGCGAGAGCGAGGGAGAGCGAAAGAGAGAGAGAGAGAGAGAGAGAGAGAGAGAGAGAGAGCGCGAAAGAGAAAGAGGATAAGAAGCATGCCTGTAGATTTGGCGGTCATGTAGTCAAAGTCAGTAGTGACAATAATAATTCACTTCTCCTTCTTCTTTACCTTATCTTTTACCGCTTTGGATGGCAGGGAAGATATCATATCCTGCTTCGTGCTCTTCGTGCTGTAGAGTTATTTTGATGTTATCTTCCCAACTTGTTCTTGGTCTACCTCTTGCTCTGCGTCCCTCTCCTCTT
>CAJHNH020001175.1:150000-177600 GCA_905116865.2 Candidula unifasciata
TGGTATAGTCCCGTGAAGTCAAAGCGGCCGGCATAAGACAAAAAAAGTGATTACATTACCCCCCGAGTGCCGATCTGTCCAAAAAATATAGGTCTAGCCCTATATGCCTAATACGTCTAAAGGCGTGGAAAAGGGTCCTTTACTTTTACTCGAGAGACATAAACAGTGGCTGACTAGTCAATGTGATCACTTCACAATCAATTTTCATAGCGATTACTTTAGTGATTAGTGATTAGAAAGGATTATAATCACAGCACTCCGGACAGATCCATAGGTGCTCCAATCTCCTCATCAAAAGCTCAACAAGTGTAAAACGACTGATGACGCCTGTTGGTTAATGAAACGTCTTGTCCGCTTAGTGAAATGTTCATGTCTTGCAGCTCCAGGTTGCACCTCAATGTCCATCAGTCTAGACAGGGATACGGAGTCATGTCTTTTGGCGTGCTCCTCTGTACGGTAAGTGCAGCGCTGGCATTGATAACATCACTTCTGTCCAGTACTGGGCCAGCCATATCAACTGCAGTGTCAGCAAGATAGTCTGCACGCTCGTTCCCTTGAACACCCGCATCACCAGGCACAAAGATGAAGGTTAGGGCAGATATTCGTGAAGTCTTTAGTTTTTCAATCCATTCTTGCCTGATAAATCTAGCTTGTATTTTTTTAAGCATATTCATCGAGTCACAAAGAAAGCATACGTGTGTGAGTTTTTGAGTACCAAGCCATGCTAAAGCCCTTGTTACAGCCATTGTTTCCATTGTAAGGCTACTAGGTGTAACAGCAAAGGTGCCAATCATCTCCTAGATGGTTTTCCCCATTGAGCTTACTGTGAAGGTCCATACACTTCGCTTGTCCCTAATTACTGACCCATCTGTGTAAACTATAGCATCACCTTCGTGTTTTCGTCAATCAGTGTTTTGAATACAGTGTCAACAATGCCAGGAATCTGCTCTCTACAGCTTCCATCAAGTGTGATATGGACTGTAATATTAATGTTTAAAGACGGAGGCATGATTATCCATTCCTTTCCAAAGTTAATGTCAGTAAGGCGGCAAACATGTTCGATGGAATCCTCAGCGCGACCCATCCAGGATTTGACTCGTTTTAGTCTACTTTTTTTTTTTTTTGCTTGAATAATTCCTCATAAAGTGGGTGTCGATGGTCTGACTTCACTTTGAGAAAAGCAACAGCCCTGGATAGCTTGATTCTGTTTTCCATTGAGGGGAAATCCAAGAGGTATCACATGGATTTACAGGAGGTGTCTCTAGTGCATCCAAGAATAATGCGCATTGTCTCGTTTTCAATTTTTTCCAGTCTGTTTATCTGTGTGGTGCTGATTGTCATGATGGCCAATGCATATTCAATGGTGGGGAGAACTAATGCACGATACAACATTACAAGCAGCCGTTGCTCAAAGTTTGCAACTCCTATAACTTTTATTGCAGAGAGACCTTTCTTGGCTTTGGTTATAATGTGGTAATTGAAGAAGATGTCAGCTCAAACGCACGTACTCCGTCCCGTAAGCTGAAATCCTGGACTGACATTTTCACATGCAGCTGGTCGCAGAGGTCGTCAATGTTGTTGCTAAGGCCGCCATGACGTCGATGGGCAGTGTTGTACACATCGATTACTTTGTGGTTTCTTAATGATTCTGTATAGTTTTTAGTGTGTTTGACCACTCTGTGACTGTAGTTGTGTTATATTATTCATTACTGTCCTACATACTTGTCTTTCACAACGTCATTACTGAGCGTAAAACTATTGTGTGACTCACGCGACTGTATTGGTTTTCAAGTAGTTAAGTATTATTAATTATTGACTTTATCAAATATAAAGGACATGTAAGCAAGCTAGTAGTTGACTAAAAATTTTCAAATATTAGTATAGGGAATTTCCCCACCACACCCCATTGAAAATCTTTGCTAACCTCATCGCGCGCGCGAGAACGACTGAACCATGTTTCCATGTCTTGGTTTACAATATGTACTGGCTACATGACCTGCTTAAAATAATGTTTCTGTCAAAAACAATGAATAGTTTATGAAAAATGCATACTGAACTCTTGAAAGTATTAAATAATCTTCCCCCCCCCCCCCCTTTTCTCCACAAAGAAAAAAATTATATAAATATGATCTCCTAAAAAGCAGGATCTGCAAATTAATCTGTTCAGAAACAGGAAGCCAGATTCGGTGCCTAATGCTACGCATGAAGTAAGGTGGATGTCTAGGGAGAAAACGTCACGTTTGATGGACATGAGTGTAGAGGTAGCAGCACTTTTTATAGACCATAACATTCTAACAGAAACAGTTTGAAATGATGAATGAAGACAGTGTGAAATGATGACGACTGTTTGCATAAGGACCTAACTGACCGACTTTCTTTTTGGCAGGGGAAAATTTGATAGCAGTACTAGCCTTTAATTAACAGGGGGACATTTGATGGCAGTACTAGACTTTAATTAACAGGGGGACATTTGATGGCAGTACTAGACTGTCATGGTAATAACATTATGGCTCAAAATCAAGAGGAGTCACAATATACTGGCCACATGAAAGTTTTCAAAAACTCGTTTGAACATAATTTTCCATAAGCTCACGAGAAGCAACACCTTTGGGAAACGCTAGTCTAGATAGATATTTTGGATCCCAATGCTGAGGAAAAAAAAAAAAAAACTGGCTTCCAAGTATCATAGAAAATAATGACGAAATATAGTGTTCCCCCCCCCCCCCACCCATTTTAAAAACCTGATCATCAAGGGATGTAAATAAATAAAGGTTCTCAGGGAAATAATTGCGATGAATGTTAGCTTTCAGTGACTGTGGCGTTAATTATTAGAAATACCTAGAAACCTTAGTTGCACATAGCACTTTGACCTCCGCATTTCTGCCAGAATGACACCTGCAAATATACACCCTCTGCTGACCACGATATGGAAAGTGACCCTGTGACAGAGACCGAACACATAAACAAATGGATTTTCAGTTTTATTTAATACGATCTTACCATTACTCCCCCACCCTATCATTCTTTCTTCCTCCTTTTTGTCTCACTCTATCCCACCACTCCACCCACTTTTAATCTCCCTCCCATCTCTTTTCTCTCTCTCTCTCTCTCTCTCTCTCTCTCTCTCTCTCTCTCTCATCATTATTATCATTTTCTCTTTCTATCTGCTATGTCGCTCTCTGTTTATGTAGGTCCCTGCTAATTAAACACTGTTTTAACAGCATCGTTACGCAATAATCGTTATAAATATAGATTCTATATGTATGTATCTAGATGTGTGTATATATCCCTAGATACACACACACACACATATATATATTGTCAAGAGTAATTATTAGTTTGCCGATCTCCCGTAACGCGACTGGCGTCATGCTGACCACACACCCATCTTGTGCCAATTGGTCTACAAAAATATAGGTCTATCCCTATATGCCCTATACGCCTTGAAGGCGTAGAAAATGGTCCTTTACTTTTTACTTTATGCGCGGAATTATGGGTAACCCAGATCACACAATCTATAACGTAACATGTCAACAGCTTTTCCTCGGTGTATCATTGATTCTTGCTTTAAAAAAAATTTACCCAATTTATGGCACCACTAAAAGGTGACGCTCTTCTCTTTCATATGTGTTTAGATATCAAGTTTATTGCTCCTGCGTGGATAATAACCCATAATATAAACGTAATCTTGCTTTTGTTTTGTTTTTATTGGATCAATATTTTGCTGTCTTTTGACAGGACCTTATAAGCCGAGAACTACTTTTTAGTTTGTGTGTAATGCATGCTTTCGAGAGAGAAAATATTTAAATGTAAATTATGAGTAGGCAAAATGTTGGTGGCTCTAGTGTCCATGTGCCGTTAAAAAGAAAATAGTCGCCTACCTTTTACACTACGGTTTAAGACTCAGCCCCAGATTCATGATCTCACACGGCAATAATTGCGTTCAGTAGTTTGTTATAGTCGGCTCTGTGGCTAAGTCGATGCGAACGCTTCGCTTCGTAATGCCGGGATGCCAGGCTCGATCCCAGCTGCGGACAATGCGCCTGCGTTGGTTTCTACAGTGGTATCAAGAAAGCCGACCGTCCAGGAAGCTATGGCAAACTACTGGATGTAAATTGCCTAGAGAAACCACACAACAGCCAGGGGCTGTTAGGGTTGGTTATGCAACGTACTGTAAAGGATACGCAACTAACTTAACAGTTTGTTATTAGTCGGCTCTTTGGCTAAGTCGATGCAAACGCTTCGTAATGCCGGGATGCAGGGTTCGATCCCAGCTGCGGGCCATGCGCCTTGCGTTGGTTTCGACGGTGGTATCAAGAAAGCTGACCGTCCTGAAGGCAATGGCAAACTACTGGACGTAAATTTGCCTAGAAAAACCTTACAACAGCCAGGGGCCGTTAGGGTTGGTTCTGCAACATCCTGTAAAGTATACGCAACCAACCTTTTAGTTTGTTATTGCTTATAAAATAAAGATCACTTTAACGCCTTAGGCGCATCGGAAGAGCACCCATATTTTCACAGACCAATCGGCACTGGATGGGTAATGTGGTCAGCATTAAGCCGGCTGTTGCTTACAAAATGGCTGTTTCTTATTGTGAAGTAACCATGTAATTACAGATCGCACATAATAGCAAATGGGTCTCCTCATAGTTGCTCCGTTTATGTGAAAACCACAAAGACGGTCTAACACTGTTCCTTGTGGACAAATAAAAATTAGACACAGCTGCAGTCTAATCCATAAGGCAGCCGCCAAAAGTGCCAAAATAAACAGTACGACACTTGAAATATAGTTCGTGGTCGATAGAAAAAAACAGTTTGGTCTGATCAATAGTTGCACACGCAATTATTGCATAAGGCACCGCTAGCTAGCAACAGACCACTGGGCATTATCTGACTCTGAAATTCGCAAGATAAATCGAGGAGCAATCCATATAAAAGTCGCAGCTCACAGTGTCGAGTCATGCACTGATCTCAGTAGCTGGTCGACGGAACTATACCATTTTAATCTATCACTGGAAAAAGATTACAACGGTTAAATATTCTCATAAGCAAAAAATTGCCCCAAGTAAAAGCAGTAAACCTGCCTATCCGACATACTGACCACTATCGAAACATACGCAAGACCCAATCACAACGCTTAAGCAACATACGCTGAAACGAATTAAACGGATGGTTTCAGTAGCACAGTGGCTATCCAGATCTCTCATCAACATCAGCATCTTTATCATCATCATTGCAATCTCACGCCAGACGTATGTGGCCCGCCCTCTTGTTTCCAGAAAATGTGATTTGATAGCTTAACTCTCAGCCATTTTTTTGTCCACTGTACGAGCGTCGTTCCGCTAGAAATCAATGGCAAATACCGTTGTTAAAAATTGCTTAGTAAAAACGACTGGGACCTTTTCCTCTTTTCAGACGATAGTGTTATGTGGCGCTAAAAGAAGGCATGGGACTCACAGCCCATGGCGATGGCCAGTGTAACTAACAAGACCAGTCCGCGTTAAGAAAAGTCTTTCATAATTATAGCATGGGATTTCAAGACCTCTGTTGTCAAAATTTGTGTTTAATCTGTTTCTTTTTAGACGCTCAGTTCTCATCTTTTCTGCAATAATTTCTCCCTTCATTCTCATTCCCTTCCTGGTGTTCCCGCTCGACACAAAACGGTCCATGGCATTTTGTTCCCTAAAGTCTGCCTCAATACCTATGTCATTCATGTCCTTTTTACAAACATCTTTATATCGTAGTAGCCAGTAAATGCAGATAATTCAATGTCCTGAAAAAGAAAGGAAACTAACTTGGAAAACAGAGGTAGCGTATTTTGGAGGGAGCTTGTCGGCAGAGCGGCATCCGTGGCTTAGGCGTTGCGAGTCCTACTCGTAATTCCAAAGTACTGCCATCGAAACGCACTGCTGGCTGCGTAGATGGTATGGGGCGTCGCAGATCGAACCAGTCTGAAATTGGTACCTGGGAAATTAAAGGCAGCCGGCGTAATGCTGACCACATTACCCACCCAGTGCCGATTGGTCTGTAAAGATGTGAGGTGCTCTTCCAGCTCGACGCGCCTAAAAGGCGTGAAAAGGGATCTTAACTTGTTTTTGCAGGCAGAACCGATGGTGATATGTTAAGGCGCTTAGCCATCATCTCTTAAGAAAAGAAATCACGAAGACTAATCTTTCCTTTATTCTTCATCAAACTAGACTTGCGGTTTGTGAGTCCGGAGGTGACTTATAAGCCTAATACGGGACCAGAAGGTCTAGGATAGCGGTTCTAAACCTTTCTAACACCGCGACCCTTCAATACAATTCCTTATGTCCCCCGTGTGGATTCCGGGTCCCATTGTGGGGAAAACAATAATAGACCCACTGCCTCCCCAAAAGCATGTCGTAAGAGTCGACTAATTGGGGAGCTTCCTTTGAAGTCGGAGTGCATCTGCCGGAGCGGCAAGGAACCAACAGTCTGTATTCAAGAGAATGAGATCTGTAAAACTGATGCACACACAACACTCAGGTTCTGGAGCAGGACTGCAGTTCAGTACTGGACGAGCAACCAGAACTTTCCGCCAGAGTGTACAGCTGGTGAACGCGAAGAAGAAGACGAAGAAGAAGAAGAATTCCTTATGTTGTGGCGACCCCTAACAATTACAATTATTTTAGTTCCTACTTCATAACGTCAACGAATATGTGTTTTCCAATGGTCTTTGGCGACCCCTGTGAAAGGATAGTTCGACCAGACGTATACGAAAGTAATGTTTCCCCGTTGTAAATTTGAACAAAGAAGACACAAACAATAGACTGCACAATTTATTGCCTGGCATATTTCGCTGTATCTCATCAGGTGCATACTTCAGTAACAATTAATTAAAATGAAGCAAATAGCTGAATCCTAGAAACTGAAACACGAATTCGAGTAGATTTCAAACTGTTTCACCAAGGTAAACGTAGGGCAACGACCATTTCCTTTTGCCTACAAAGTTCCGGTTTCAATCTGCCAATCGCTGAAGCTTCCGCGTATCGAAGTAATCTACGGTTAGCCGAACTGTAAATAATTCGGAATGCATCATCCCTGTTAATGATGTGCCCGGAATTTAGAATATGGCACGCAATTGCTGATGATGGATTATTTCGACAAGTTACCTGATTCGTTGTTGTTGAGGTGTTAGTGTTCTGCATTGCTTTTACCAACCATAGTGGAATATGTTCAGCAACCCGTTGTTCCAGTCGTCGATCAGTTCTGCCCACATATGCAGCGTTACAGGTGCATTTAAATTGGTATATACAGTTAGATCTGGCGTACGTCGACACTGGTTCTTTTACTGGTGGTGTAGGAATCCTGGTGGTTTTAAATCTCATAACAGGCATGGCTGCGTAAAAGGTTTGACGGACTGCTGTGCAGAACACTAACACCTCAACAACAACGAATCAGGTAACTTGTCGAAATAATCCATCATCAGCAATTGCGTGCCATATTCTAAATTCCGGGCACATCATTAACAGGGATGATGCATTCCGAATTATTTACAGTTCGGCTAACCGTAGATTACTTCGATACGCGGAAGCTTCAGCGATTGGCAGATTGAAACCGGAACTTTGTAGGCAAAAGGAAATGGTCGTTGCCCTACGTTTACCTTGGTGAAACAGTTTGAAATCTACTTGAATTTGTGTTTCAGTTTCTAGGATTCAGCTATTTGCTTCATTTTAATTAATTGTTACTGAAGTATGCACCTGATGAGATACAGCGAAATATGCCAGGCAATAAATTGTGCAGTCTATTGTTTGTGTCTTCTTTGTTCAAAGTATACGAAAGTACCAACTTCGGCAGTCTTAGTTGGGGGAGGGTTGGACTTCCACGTCATGCAATGCAAGCATGTCAGGCTAAGGATATTTTAATACTACAGTACTTTGAGTATTGTTCCATTACATAAGAATTTAAAAGTTAGATATACCCCCTTATTTTTTATCACAATCGTGCTGCTGTAAGAAATATAGATGTCCTCAAAATGTTGAGACAATTTTTGATTCACACTCGAGTACGAAATACTGGGAGCTAACCAGGGAAATAATAATATGAAACATGCTTTGACGAGTTTGAAATCTTTTGATAAACAGGCTCCATCTAGCGAGAGGCGCTAAATTCTTACTATCTAAAGTCAAGGAGCCTCCGCAGCACTGTGGTTGGAAGTAAGTCAACGGCTCCTATGTGTTGGGTTCGTATTCACAGCTAAAAATAAATGAAACCACTATAGCGAAGTGTCTTGGGAAGTAAAGGCGTGTGGGGTGATGTTCACCACATCACACATAGATTGCTGATTTGTCTAAAAAATATTGAGTCTAGTGTCATATGTCTAGATCCCCTGAAGCGAGAAAAGGAACATTTAATGAAAGTGCCTGTGTGTATCTCACTCTCTCTCTCTCTCTCTCTCTCTCTCTCTCTCTCTCTCTCTCTCTCTCTCTCTCTCTCTCTCTCTCCACTCTCTCTCTCTCTCTCTCTCTCTCTCTTTCTCTTTCTCTGTGTCTTTCTCTCTTTCTTTGTGTCTGGGATTGCAGTAAGTAGAATTAGCATCGAGAGGAAGAGAATCGAAAAGGAACCCCGTTCAACCGTATAGACATATAACGAATGACGGATTTGGGTATGAGTTAAATACGTGTATGGCTGTCTCTCCCTTCCTCTCTCCCTCTTTCTCTGTCTCCCTCTCTCTAGGATTGCAGTCGGTTGGATTTGCATCGAAAGGAAAAGAATTAAACAAGAAATCCCATCTCAACCGTATAGACGTACAGCCTGTGACTTACTTAGGTATGAGTTAAATACGTGTCTGTCGTCTGTCTGTCTGTCTGTCTGTCTGTCTGTCTGTCTGTCTGTCTGTCTGTCTGTCTGTCTGTCTGTCTGTCTGTCTGTCTGTCTGTCTGTCTGTCTGTCTGTCTGTCTGTCTCTCTCTCTCTCTCTCTCTCTCTCTATCTATCTATCTCTCTGTCTCTGTCACTCTAGGATTGCATTCAGTAGGGTTAGCATCAAAAGGAGGATAATCAATCTAGAAACCTTGTTCAACCGTATAGACATATAGCCTGTGACGGGCTTAGGTATAAATTAAATAAGCTACGCCCTAACAATCTGAAGGGGCATTAAAAACTCCCTTTATTTCATTGATGTAAGCAATGATTTTACATTTATTGAATTGGGGGGGGGGGGGGGGGGGGGGGGGGATGGATGTGTTACATTGTAACTAAGAGACATTTGGGGAGATTTTTCTATAATATACACCTTCTCCTCGACTTACCAGCTATGCTAGTAACCACCATCCGCACCAACGTAAGCGAGCAATCCCACCCCCGCCCCCCCCCCCCCCCCCACCCCCCCCCCCCCCCCCCCCCCCCCCCATTTTTTTAAAACTTTCAGCTATTTTCACTTTACGAGGAGTAAATCAACAGGCGTATTTGTAATAAATAGTGACATTAAAAATAATTAGTAAAATAATTTTTATTTGGCAATAGAAAGTGTAAGAAGAGCTGTACGCCTTACGACTGTGTAGTAACTATTTTTTCCACAGCTAATGCGAGGTGATGACGTGGTGGAAAATATAATTTGTCTGTAGTACTTTGATGACTTCCCTTATCATACAGCTGGTGTTGCTTATCTCCCGAGATCTGGTAAACAACTTGGCACCTTCCTGCCTTTCCAAAGATGGCGCTGTGTTGTCATATTGAGGGGCTGAGGGAAGGCGCGGGATAGGGGGGGGGGGGGTCATTGTGCTGAATCACAACTTGGTTGCATCGTTGTCTTCTGAAAATGCGGAAGATGCGGATTTCAAGTACTGGTCCTGCACCCAGCCACTGGTGTCTGAGCCTGGTGCGGAATGAAAGAGCTCTGTAATACAATCTCATGGATAAGGTATGTTGCTGCCAGGTATGAGAGAGAGAGAGAGACCTGGTCTAAGTCAGAAACGCTAATAAATGCATACGTTTTTCGTAGATAATGGTGAAGCACTAACACAGAGGTAAACATTTTTTTTTTTTACAATAAAAATTAAGACAATCCCACGGTGCAGCGCGCGCACACAAACACACATACACACGCGCGCGCAGTGCCATTTTTAGTATATCAAGAAAAAATGTTAATACTGTATTTATTTCAAATTTGATTTTTAAAAACAAAATTCTTCATTTTTAGATTTTTCAAATTCACGTCACATTTTTTTCCTCCCACACACAAAGCACAAACACACAAACACATAGATATTCGGTTTCGAGCACCCCCCCCCCCCACACACACACACACACACATAGACACACACACATATTGGGGCTCGAGGCTCTCCCCCCCCCCCACATACACACCTATATTCGGGCTCGAGCTTTCCCCCTCCCCTCCCCCACTCATATACACACATATTCGGGTTCGAGGCCCCCCCCCCATACACACATATTGGGGCTCGAGGCTTCGCCCCCCACACACACACACACACCTATATTCGGGCTCGAGCTCCCCCTCCCCTACACATACACACACATATTGGGGCTCGAGGCTCCCCCCTCCCCCACACACACACACACCTATATTAGGGCTCGAGCTCCCCTCCCCCACACATATACACACATATTCGGGTTCGAGGCCCCCCCACACACACACATATTGGGGCTCGAGGCCCCCCCCCCACACACACATTTTGGGGCTCGAGTCCCCCCACACACACATATTGGGGCACAACCCCCCCCCCCTCCTTACATACACATATTCGGGCTCGAAGCTCCGGCATCCCCCCCCCACACACACACACACACACACACACACATATTCCTTTCTTAACACAAACTGTTACAGCAGCAATGAAAACAATGAGTACTGCTGCGTACCACAAAAAATATATACACACACATACACACGCTCACGCACGCACACACGCACATACACACACACACACACACAGATACACACACAGTATAACCTCCATGCGTTGGCCTCCCAATAAATTTTACTAAGTCCATCAACTTACAGGAGTGGTCAAGAAAACAAATGATAAACTGATATTGTCCTTGTAGAATATAGTATCAAAAGAAATCATACATTACCAGAACATCCAGTTAAAACTATCAGCGTGCGTTCTGTCACAACTACTATTCATTACATACTCTGACCAAATGTGCAAATCAGCAAACACCAGCGAAGGGAAGGACATCGGAGAATTACTAAGTGAACTGCTTTCCCCCTACGACCAGGCAATCATTGCACCAACAGCAGCACGGCTACAGGAACATATTAAAAGACTCCACTCAGAATGAGAGAGCCACGATCTGAAAATCAACCAAGACAAAACAGAAGTGATGACATTCTCCAGAAAAGGAAGAACCACTTATATCAAAATTGATGAACGCAGGTTAAAGCAGATGAATGAATTTACAGAGCATTATTTTTTTCAAAACACGAACGAATTATTAAAGAAATACAGCAAAGGTGTAATAATGCCAATCAAGTTTTATGCCAAATGGCACCAGCGTATGAATGTTAACGCTAAAAGAACACTGTTCAACACATTATTATTACGAACGCTATGCTTTCTGTGTTAAACATGAACATTGTCTTCAGAAGACAGACGGAAAATAGTCACAAAAGAAATTAAATGTTTATGTACTATACTAGGTGTAACGAGGAAATATCGACTTAGGAACGATGATATCAGGGGGAGAGTCAGCACAGAACTAATACTGACAGCAGGTCAAATGGTTTGGCCATGAAACAAGACTGGCGCACCAGACAAGGCACCACAGACAGCGTGGTAATGCAGATACAGCGGTAACAGATCCAGAGGTCGACCATGCAAAATATAGACCGCACAAATTTCAGAGACGCTCACAAGTTCTATATACTAAGTGAACAGAAGGGCCCGTTCCATTGATCTCTTCTTACCCTGACGCCGTAAGGCATTCCACGAGCAGAATAAAGAAAAAGAAGATCAACATCATGGCACAAGGGTAGTAACCCATAAGTGCTCCGTTTTACTTACAGCTCAAACCTGAGTCCGAAGTAACTCGGCGCTGTGCACGAACTCCGTAGCACCGGCGAAGATATTAAAAATACTTTGGGTATATTGTTAACTCCGCGTTTGTACTGATACTGAACGAGTTGATGTTTATAAGAGGTTGCTAACATAAGACACAAAAATCCACAACAAGCCTCCAATTGAAAACAAAATGCTACTTCCGGCCCCTTTAACAAGTCAATAAAAACTAAACGCATGACAAAGAAATCGATACGAAGGTGAAATCATGTGTCCTAATGCAAATTCTATCGTGCTGGTTTTAATGATGTCAGACAAAGTGGCTTCCTGTTCACACACACAAAAAAAAAATTTAAATCTAATTCGTATTCACGAAAATTCTGACTGGGGGGAAATTAATTACGTGGAAGCTGTAGCGCTGTGATGTGATTTAATCAAAATAATTATAAGAACGTCACTGGTAAATAAAAAGCGTAATCACAATGTCTTCAAAGAAATTACCTCGTTAAAGAACTGACTATTCATATCAAAAGTCCACATTCTTTAGTAATGTCTTGAGAGCAGACAATTGGATTGTGTGGTGGCAACAGGAAAGTTGGAGGGCGCGAGAGACAGGGGGTAAGAAGAGAGGAAGCAGGAGGCAAAAGAAAATATGTACAACAGTTTAGCATCAAACACAGAAGAAAACGTGTAAAAGGGTAACATGCATGTTTCACATATCTATCTGTCTGTCTGTCTGTCTGTCTGTCTGTCTGTCTGTCTGTCTGTCTGTCTGTCTGTCTGTCTGTCTGTCTGTCTGTCTGTCTGTCTGTCTGTCTGTCTGTCTGTCTGTCTGTCTGTCTGTCTGTCTGTCTGTCTGTCTGTCTGTCTGTCTGTCTGTCTGTCTGTCTGTCTGTCTGTCTGTCTGTCTGTCTGTCTGTCTGTCTGTCTGTCTGTCTGTCTGTCTGTCTGTCTGTCTGTCTGTCTGTCTGTCTGTTCTGTCTGTCTGTCTGTCTGTCTGTCTGTCTGTCTGTCTGTCTGTCTGTCTGTCTGTCTGTCTGTCTGTCTGTCTCATAATATAAAAATCATTTATATATATATATATATATATATATATATATATATATATATATATATATATATATATATATATATATATATATATATATATATACTTTTTTTGTAAATTGTATTCACACACACACACACACACACACATATATATATATATATATATATATATATATATATATATATATGTGTGTGTGTGTGTGTGTGTGTGTGTGTGTGTGTGTGTGTGTGACTAAAAGTTACAAAACAAACCTTATTATTTACATTTTAAAAGTAAAGTTGTCACAGATTTATCTAAAAAGAACCATATCACATCACATCTCTCTCATTTTTCGTTTAATGCATGTATTCTAGATGAACTTTGGTATCAAACAAAAGTTTGTAGGGGCACCCCCTTGAGAATACGGCAAAACCACCCCCCCCCCCCCCCCCACCTCCGTTTCTCAATCCAACACCCACCATATAAAAAAAAATGTGATTATAAATAGGAGGGTATAATGAAAATTTACAAGTAATTGTAACAAGAACTTGAAGAAAAACACACTTAATTTAAAGTGCCAAGTAACAAAAGAAACTGTAACCAACAGCTGATAATTCAGTGTCCTAATATTAATGTGATAGACCTGTTCACGTTTCCCGGCCCATCTACACACTTTCTCAGTCTGATCTTTGTCAGATGGGTGTCACATGGTAAATTTTACGCTGATATCCCCAATTTACACACCGCTACACACTACGTAGTTTCTGATTGGACGACCTACTAACCATCTCACATCTGATAAGTCGGCCTCGAGCGAGCCGACTTTCACACAAGGTCACGGGGATATTCTGCACTTGCGCTCATACCTCGTGTTGTATATTTCACCATGCCAGAGATTTAAACACTTCTACAACATTTAGACACTGGGTCTAACACATAACCCTCTAGAGAGTGACAAAACCTATGTCACAGGCCGTCTCTTTCTCGGAAATAAAAACGTTAAGCCAGACAACAACAGACTTCGACACCCTTAACCTCGACCACGGTAGACTAGTCCAACTAACTTATCAATGGAGTTGACATACAACCGGTGATGTGTAAATGGGGAAACCATCGTATAAATAACCTGTCACGTTGTACTGCTTTCTTCGAAAAAAGTCTCTCGTGTGATCTGGACTCATGCTGTGGGTAGAAAAGGGGGAGGGGAGAGTGGGTAAGGATCAGTTCTAGATGTTTCGGGGTCGTTAAAAGCTGTGTAGTAAAAAAACAGGCGACATCAGCGCTGATGTAATTGGAGGCAAAGCAAATTGACCCCCCTCTGACGTGGACGAGTCTGAGAAAGTATGAATATAAGTTCAGACAGTGTGTAAATGGGTCGGGAAACATGAACAGGACCAGTGTGCTGGCTGACACTATTGTGTCTTGATAATGTCTGCTACTTTTAATCTGATGTTGGACGAGGCACAACGGAGATAACTCTCAACATTGTGACTCTTAAAACTGAAAATCATGATACAAATGCACTCAATTTCAGAATATCTGGACAATCATACCCCCCCCCCCCCCTTTTCCCTCGCCATGCCAATGGGTCGCCACCCCTCCCCCAGGTTGGAGACCACAGTACTAGATCAGTGCTTCTCAACCTTCCTAATGCCGCCACTCTGTATTACAGTTTCTCATGTTGGGAAACCCCACCCATACATACATATATATATATACATACATATATATATATATATATATATATATATATATATATATATATATATATATATATATATTCGTTGCTATTTCATAACTTCAGTAAATATGATTTATGATGGTCTTAAGCGCGACCCCTGTAAAAGGGTCGTTCGACCCCTAAAAGGGTTGCGACCCACAGGTTGAGAACCGCTGATCTAGATTAAATTCTTTCACCACAGTCATCACATTTCAAACTGGCATTGCAAACTTTAAATACTCCGGTACTGTCATCCAGTCACTCCTTCCTGACCTCGTCTTTTGCTAGGTATAACTAAGCCATTCAAACTGAAAGATTAAGCTTATTAAAATATACACGATGTCTTAATTAGGGTAAGAACGAATACCATATGCCCGTTTCAGCTCACAAATCAGTAATTGCTCAAAGGGTGTATTACTCAATACTGACTAAAATGTTTTTAGGTTTGAATATTAGAAAACAAATATTTTCCTTTTTTTTTTTTTTCTCCTAACATTAGTGACATCATTATTTCTGCAATGGAGTTAAAATAAATCAGTGAACCCATTAAATTTATCTTTTTTTTTTTCGGGGTTAGGAAAAAATATATATATTGTTATAGATAAACTTCATTATGATAGGCTTAGGGATATATGAATAAACTAATTAACGGAATGGAAGTAGTGCTGTGATAGGCACAGCCAAACTGGCAAACATGCAGAAAAACAGACATAGAGAAACAAACATACAGGTAGATGACTATGTACACAAACAATGTAGGTAAGTATGCAGGTAAGCAGGTAAGTAGGTATATATCATGTAGCGGGTCCTTTGCAAAACGTCATTCTCATCACAGTCTGCCTAAACGAAACTCGGTCTGCTCTCAGCTCTCCCGCCTCATTATTTTCATATTCAAGCAGTCACTTATATCCTGTGCCTATCATCGTGTTGGTAGGCCCCTGCCCCTCCTTCCTTGTACCCTGCCTTCTGCTACTATTTGTTTCCAGTCCACCCTTAGACAAATTTGCAAGGGGTCTGTCTCTCTCTTTCCAATTCCTTATCCCCGCTCCCCCACCAACAACCACCCTAAACTCTCGAGAACCACACAAAGATGTGATCTTTTTAACTATCTGTTTTTATATTATTTCAGATAAAGTATTTTGTTAGTTACAAGCCTGCATTAAAAAAAATAGCAATAGTGATAATAATTAAATATATTATTATTGTTGTTATTATCATTCTTATCGCGCACTTAATTCAAGACCTATGCCCTTTGAGCCCTTGTACCAGCAAATTGTGAGAAACCCGGTTATTTCTTTGAAGCACCCATTGTAGTCTTAAATATCGGACTGACATCTTATCGTGTTGTACGTAGCGTCACAGATCCGCAAAGAGAAACACGTAGCGGCACTGATCGGCAACGAGAAACAAACCTTTCAACAAAAGACAGTACCTGTCACAGGGTTTACTTAGCCCAATACCAGCTATGCTTCTATCTAGACTCTCTGAGGCCTCGGCTTTCTCTCGTTACTGGCGCACCACTTATTTCTTCTCCACAATCTGGCAACCATGTCTCTAAATTTGCGATTGGTGGCCCAGTAAAGGAGAGGATTGACGGCACTGTGAGCATGTCCGAGCCATAAAGCAAAGGGCAAAAACTGGACGAGGCCGACCATGTCCCATTGGTCAATGAGAAGAGACATTATATTGTAAGGCAACCAGCAACAGATAAATAGTCCAACAAGCAGAACGAGAATCTGTGCCGCTCTCTTTCTGCAGAAGATGTAGGTGCCATTGTTGGCGCCAGACGACTCAGAATTTGTGGCGTAGAAACACAGCATCTTGCCCACGTTTGCGTAGCAGACGACCACGATGCTGACTGGAATCACGTAGACAAGAAAGAGAAGCAACCAGCCGAACACTTGCCTGTCATGGTTATTAGGCCAGCTCTCGATGCAGAATGTCATCGGGCTCAGGTTGGGCATGTTCAGAGTGTCAATTATTCTGACGTATAACTGTGGCGACATAAAGACGATCGAGGTGGACCATGTGAAGGCTGTTAGAAGGATTGCGTGAAGTCGGGCTGATTTCCAGTGCGTGTGGGAGGGATTCTGAATGAACAGGTATCTGTCGACACTCATCCCAGTCAGTGTGAAAATCCCAGTTGCCACAGCGACGCCTGTTGGAAGAGAGAAGCAGTAAATAAAACAATTAGTGTCTGCATTGCATTATCTTTTTGTTTGTTCTAAGGCAGTCTAAAAGTAATAGGCAAATCATTCTCCTCCTCATTTAAAGGAACGCATCTGCGTTATAGGCGAGGAAACAACAGTCCGCATAAAAATAAGCCAGATCTGTAACACGAAAATGCAGGTTCTGGAACAAGATTAAAATCCAGAAGTGTGTGAACAACCAAATCTTTCCGCCGGAGTTAACAGCCGGCCAATGCGGTAAAACAGAAGATTCTCCTCATCCTCTTCTTCTTCTTCTTCTTCTTCTTTTTTTTTTTCTTTTTTTTTTCTTTTTCTTCTTCTTCTTCTTCTTCTTCTTCTTCTTCTTCTTCTTCTTCTTCTTCTTCTTCTTCTTCTTCTTCTTCTTCTTCATCATCATCTTCTTCTTCTTCTTCTCCTCCTCCTCCTCCTCCTTCTCATTCTTCTTCTTCTTCTTCTGTTTCTTCTTCTTTTTCTTCTTCCTCTTCTCCTCCTCCTCCTCCTCCTTCTTCTTCTTCTTCTTCTTCTTCTTCTTCTTCTTCTTCTTCTTCTTCTTCTTCTTCTTCTTCTTCTTCTTCTTCTTCTTCTTCTTCTTTTTTTTCATCTTCTTCTTCTTTTTTCTTTTTTTCTTTTCCTCCTCTTCCTCTTCCTCCTTTTTCTTCTTCTTCTTCTTGGAATCATTGTTCAGCTCTTCTCTGACACGTCAAACTATTAGCTAGCAGACCTTAAACGACGTGAAAATAAAAGCCCTATGACTATGTATACCCAAGACTCCACATCGATAGTGCAACCATGAGCACATTATATCGATCTTTACATGTAACTGCAGATTTCTAGCTGATGCCGCTGGAATGAGACGTGTTAGGCCTTCATTGATTCAGGACCACGTCATGTGAGGTCAGTTGACCAGTTCGTTTTCTCGTGGCCTTGACACCTTAAGCAAATAATTTGATAGCCATCTGAATAAACCAGCGGGAACCTAGAGCCTATATAGATTAATGATATCACACCAAAGAATGGAAACTACAACTTCGTCCTAACAGACTAGCACTCTAACCACTGTGCAACAGTTTCTGCGTCCACCAAAATGTTCTCATCTGTATTTCACCGATATTTCGTTCTTTGTCTTAGTTTACATGCTAAAATGGGAACAGATCGGGAACTTGATAATAATGGCTACGTTTATTTCTGTTTCTTCTTTTCGACATGCTCAAATATGTAGACCATGGATTCCATCCATATTTAGAAGTGAACGCTGAGCAGATTCTAGAGCAAGGAATGTTGGTAACATTAGGTCAAGAGTTATTTTTTGCTTCTATTGTCTGTCCCAGATAGGTGTTACCTTAGCAAGAAGCAAAGTATTATGGTTCTTTTTCACGTCTTTCTACTCTCCCAAAGTTTTCTCCACTTTTCGAGACAAAGGAACTTGAGTTTCTCAATGACCCTCAGAGCTATTGCAGTGGTAGCCTAGCTACCTGAAGAACCTCACAAAGGTCAAGGGTCGAGACGTGAGTGTGGCTCGGCCAGTCGGCCACAAATCGGTTTGGACTCTAAAAAACATTGTTCTTGACAGGTTATTAAAAAGAAACTTGGCTCTCAAAAATGTGTAATTGCCCATGCTGTTGATTTTTTCTTTTTCGACTAAAGAGTATACCAGGTTACTGTATAAACAGTTAGAAAATTGCTAGGTTGATGTAATAACAAAACGGATGCAAGGGGCTGCCTTGTCTTGAGGCATGGTGTCTGCCTCGAGTGCTAGAGGTTCCGGGTTCAATCGCCAGTAAGGGTTGGGATTTTTTTTTCAGGTGGACTTGGACTTCTAACTATTCACTCTGCTCTATGGGTAATGGAATCAGACGCCCGTGTGTATTGTTGCGCACGTAAAAAATCCCTTAGCAGATGTAATTTGAAAAAAAGTAGCCTAAAGGTGCTGCCAAGGCACACATTTTGAGTTACAAATCTACCCAAAGTATTTCAGGATCCTCGCTGAGGCTACAGAGCCTGTGCACTGTGCTGAGCTTCTTCGGACTCAGACATGAGTTAGAAGAAAGAACAGAGCACATTGGTTACTATCTGTGTGCCATGATGTTGATCCGCTGTTCAAACCTTGAACCTCAAACCTTAGGACGTATGCAAGGTTTTCAGACAATTGTATCATTTAACTGCCCCCCCCCCTTCCCCCCCCCCCCCCCCCGTCCTCTTTCTCTGCTTTTTCTCATTCTTCTTATGCGTTTCTCTTCAAAAGGGCGGCTGTGTTGTGATTTACAACTAGGCTGTGATATCTGCAGCTTTCGGGACACAGCATCTAATTTAAGAAAATCTCTAATTAGTCGCCTTTTACGAAATACTGCACTCCGTGAAGAGTGACAAGAAGAGGTCCCGGGTAGTTAGCGTCCTTTGGATTTTTTTCATAGGATATGCCAGTGTATTAAGCAGCTTCCGTGGCTCAGGCGTTGCGAGTCCGACTCGCAATTCCAACGTACCACGATCGAAACCCACTGCTGGCTGCGTGGATTTTTATCATGGTATGTGACTTCGCAGGTCGGCCCAGTCCAACATGGATACCAGGATGTAGTCCTGGGTAAGTCAAGACGGCCGGCGTAATGGTGACTACATTACCCACCTAGTGCCGATTGGTCTGTAAAAATATCGGTGCTCTTCCCATGTGCCCAATGCACCTAAATGCGTGAAAAGGGATCTTTACTTAACAACTTACTTGATGCCAGTGTATTAGAAAATGAACTGATGTATGACAAGCTAGATGTTGAAAGAGCCATCAACAGCAACATGAAGTACTTTGCCAACTGGCGTTGGCGATTACGTTTCTCTAGTCTCCTATCTACAATAGCGTTATTTTCATCTGCCGACCCTCCCCCCTCACCTTCAACCTACTCCCCTCCCCTATTTCCCTCATCCTCACCCCCCCCCCTCCCCTCCAACCTATTCTACAATTTCTTTTCTCGCCCTTCAACGTGCAAGGACAAAATACGTTTTCTTCAATTTCCTCAGATATTCTGTCAGAGCCATCATCGATTGCAAATCCTTGCAGGTTAAAGCTGTTTTCTTTTTTAACGTCGTTAAATGTGTCACACTACAAAAGGCGTACGTTCGTTGACATCTCGATTCCGTTTTAAATCACGTACAGCGGATATAGTATAGATCATTAGCGACAACAGGAAATCAATTACCCGAAGTTATTTATATTGTTACGCTAAATCCATAACAATGAACGACTTTCATTAATATAGACAGGCAGATTGACTGAATGGTTGTCAGATAGACCGCTGTACAGACATAAGAACTCGCTTGTGAGTTGATGGATGGATAAACAGACAGACAGACAGACAGACAAGTAGAGAAGTAGGCAGGCAGGCCGGTCGGTAAGTTGGAAGGTAGGTACGTTTATAAACTGATAGACAGACACACCGACAGACCAACCCACTTACAGACAGACAGAACGAACGATGTAGATGTAGACTACAGATTTCATCCATATTTAGAAGTGAACGTTGAGCAGATTCTAGAGCAAGGAATGTTAGTAACCTTAGGACAAGAGTTATTTTTTGTTCTTATTCTCTGTCTTAGATAGGTGTAACCTTAGTAAGTAACAATGTAGAGTTGACCTTTTTCACGCCTTTCTACTCTTCCGAAGTTTTCTCCACTTTGTCGAGATAAAGGAACTTGAGTTTCTCAAAGACCCTGTGAACCATGACAGAGCCTCACGAAGGTCAAGGGTAGAGATCAGACTAAGAGATGCTTCCCGGTTGGGGAAAGGATTTAAATGCTGGGAAGATGTCTATGTCTTTATAAAACGTTTAAACGCCAGGTAAACAGAGTTTGTCAACTGACGACAACAGATACATTGTCCAGTGTTTTTGTAGGTCTTATTAGACTGTTGAGTATCTGTGCTTATTCAAACTGAAAAACATGCTAAAACCAGAGATGCAGGGCCAGACGGCGCAGTTAGTTCAGAAAGGTGTCACAGCTGCGTCTGAAAACTACGGCTCTATGCACAGACATACACAGATACACAAACAGACACACATACAGAGACACACGCACACGCGGAAATTATCAAAGAGACACACACAGATACACATACAGCTGCAAACACAGACACACACAGGCCCAGACACACAGAGATAAACACGTAGTCACACACACAGACATACTTACATACACATACACATACATAGACACACACAGGCACACACACTGCCACGCACATACAGACACACATACAGACACACACACTGATACACATACACAGACACACGCACACACACACACACGAACACGCACACAGACAGACACACACACATAGACACACATGCGGACACCATACAGACTCCCACACAAACAGACGCCCACACACAGAGACACACATATACGCACACAGACACACACATAGTCATACACACAAACTTATAATTACCCCTACATACACTCATAGATACACATAATAATACATACACAAATACGCCTAAACATGCATACAGGTCACACATATTTGCACACATACATATCATACACACTTTATTTAATTATCAACTGATAATGCAGTATGGATTATTACCTACACTTGATGTGGCAAATCATCACTAGTAATCGTGAAATGGAAGTTTGCGTTTAAATGAGTAGGAACTCTCTGTATTTTCAGACCGAGTGGAAGATGGTTCTATAAAAGAGCAGCAGAATTTGCTAAACGTTTTTTAAATTAATTAATTCTAGGCTTAGGCAAATTTAATAAACGTAGTGGCTTGCTATTGGTAGTATTGGGTTGACTCAATCGGAAGATGTAATTAGGAGTATTTTAAGATAGGATTTTGTAATTGAATTTGGCCTTGTTAAAAATTAAATGTTTACTACATGGCCGAAGTCTTAGATGCCCGTAAAAAAACATTTTTCTGAACGTAGCTTCTATTGGCGTAAGGCCCGATTTTGTAGAGAACTCAGTCGTTTCATATTAGATTTGGAGCAACAATCCTAAAATGTGGAACAATAGTCAATATGCTTTTAGATGTAGGATACGTAAAATATTTTACGTGTATTTTCATCCAGAAATTGCTGAATTTTGCCAAGTTGATAAAATTGTGTTAGTTTTCTTGGTCATAGCATGAACATGGGAACATGGGAACTCCAAGTTAAATGCCTGTAAATTAAAACACCAGGATCGTGGAGCGCCTGCCGAGTGCCGGGCAAAGTGAGTGATGACAGATCAACACACAATAACCAGTACAACCAATCTTAGCTACTTTACTAATCGTAATAACTAACCAGCTACCCACGAAAAACGCTACACAGAACCTATCTCTGTCGAACGCTGTATAACACAGAAGTACTGGTACTGTCTAACGAAACACATTGTAACACTGACTATCGGTCATTATGGTCTAAACACAACACACTGCAATCTATCGGTCGAAGCCCGGCTCGCTGCGTAGTTGGCTAAACCGGATTTCGCGGTGACCGGGTGACGAACCTCTTGTGGTCCGGGTTCACGCACGGGGGTAGGCAGAAAGCCACATTTCTCCCAGATTTGCGGTATTTATCATAAAATCAAGGCCAAAGGGTTGCGATACCCATAATACCGAGCCTAAGGGTTAACAACTCATGGCTTCTGGATACTAAAAAAAAAATCTATTGGTCGAACTATCACAGGTCTCCTGTCACAAGCCTTGAAAACAACTCTCTCCAGTTCTCGCTGTCAGCTGGTTTTGTTTCAGTCCTCATTTAAGACCCTGCCCTTAAGGGACTCGTGGCTTCGCAAGCGAACTACTCAGTCGGTCATGATTTCTTACCGTCTTCAGTTAGTCTCGGTGAACTCTGGGTCAAGTCCCGGTCATGTAGATGCAGGCAGAAAACATTCACTACTATCATACAGTATGTCCTATACTCATACCAGACTAGCCTCTAACATACACAACTCGTAAAAGATAGGTAGCCATTTTTAATTCTTCTCTGCGACGCTCTAGAGGATAAGCAGTAGGTCAAAAGAAGAAGCAAGAAGATAAAAAGTTGCACTGTTTCTTGCATGCCTCTTGTCCTTTGCTAGTCTTCTGCTCCTCAGCACGAATGATGTTTTATGGCAGTCTTGTCGCCACATTAAGCTTCTAATACAGGAGTAACTGTCTTGCGCCGATTGTTCAAAGCGCTCAGATCTCACTTCATTAGAGCTTGGTCTTGTAGTCATCACCTAGTGGTGTCCTTGCAAGCTCTTTCTGGTGCAAATATACCAACTTTCCTGTCTTGGCAGTGGTAAAACGTCGCAAACTATCTTGGTTTGGGCACATGGTGAGACATGATTCGATTGAAAAGAATGTTTCAATGAACACTGGGTTTGAAATAGTCGAAGAAGAGGAGGACAAAGAAGTATCTGGAATGACATTATGAAGAAGTCGATAGGACTAAGTTCTCACATACTTATTCATCAAGCGGAAGACAGAGAACGAGGGAATGACATTATCAAGAAGTGGACAGGACTAAGTTCTCACAAACTTATTCATCAAGCGGAAGACAGAGAACGAGGGAATGACATTATCAAGAAGTGGACAGGACTAAGTTCTCACAAACTTATTCATCAAGCGGAAGACAGAGAACGAGGGAATGACATTATCAAGAAGTGGACAGGACTAAGTTCTCACAAACTTATTCATCAAGCGGAAGACAGAGAACGATGGGGGTTGTGTGTGCTCATGCTTCCCATCAATAACCCCCCCCCCCCCCTCTTCCTCCACGTTACATCAACTGTCTACCAAATATGTTTGAAAGTGAAGGATCGAGAATAACCCATACGCTAAAGTTCGAGGACCTCTGCTGTAAAGTTGTCACACTGATAGGCAGGGTTCAGTTTAAAAAAAAAAAATTTCATGTTTGTAAAAATCTATAATGCGTGACACAAGAACATGTAAAACACCAGGCATCTCACAACCCCATAGAAATCAACCTGAAATTTAGGGGGGAAACATCTACATGTATGAAAATAATATAATAGATGTTTTTTACTGCAGCATTTACTGAATTGATGCAGTGTCGATTTCGAGTGTTTGAAAAGACGTGAAACAGGCTGTTTGATCGTCATGAGCACAGGTAACTTACACACCCAGTTTATTGATCAGCATACAATATTTCTTCTTCTACCTTCTGTTGTCATACTGTTTATGCTGCGAAGTGTTGCAGAGATGAGTTAGATGTAGTCTCCCGTCTGTTGCTAGTTGTCTAGATGTATACAAGTCATATTGTGTTTCCCAAGTGTCTCTTCTACTCTCTCCACCCATTTCTTTCTTAGTCGGCCTCTTGCCTTGTAGCCTGCTGATCTCATAAAGCATGCTCTAGCTGCTGGCTGATTTTGTTCCATCCTCACTAGAGGATCAAACCATTTGATTCTTTGATCTTCTATGACGTCATTCACAAAAGCTGTGCCATGTTTTGTTATTAGTTCTTCATTGGGAAATCTTGTCTCTTTATGTTTGTTTTTTCCCGCCGCATTTCTTAAACGTCTCATCTCACATGTTGTATATTTGCATTTATGTTTTCTTTTCTTTTTTCTAAAAATGTGCATGTCCTTCATTGATAGCTCAAAGCTGGTATGAGTAGCGCAGCTGCTTTGTGTGTGTGTAGGTGTGTGTGTGTATGTGTGTGTGTGGGTGTATAAGTGTGAGTGTGTGAGTGTGAGTGTATGAGTGAGTATGTATGTGTGTGTGTGGGTGTGTATGTGTGTGTGTGAGAGAGTGAGTGTGTGAGTGTAAGTGTATGTGTGAGTGAGAATGTGTGTGTGAGTTTGTGTGTATGTATGTGGGTGTGGGTGTGGCTGTGTGTGTGAGTGAGTGTGTATGTGTGTGTGAGTGTGAATGTGAGTGTAAGTGAGTGTTTGTGAGTGAGTGTATGTGTGTGAGTGTGGGAGTGAGTGTGTGTGAGTGTGTGTGTGTGTGTGAGTTTGTGTGTGCGTGTGTGTGCGTGTGTGTGTGTGTGTGTGAGAGAGAGTGTTTGTGTGTGAGTGACTGTGTGAGTGAGTGAGTGAGTGAGTGAGTGAGTGAGTGAGTGAGTGAGTGAGTGAGTGAGTGAGTGAGTGAGTGAGTGAGTGAGTGAGTGAGTGAGTGAGTGAGTGAGTGTGTGAGTGTGTGAGTGTGTGAGTGAGTGAGTGAGTGAGTGAGTCAGTCAGTCAGTCAGTCAGTCAGTCAGTCAGTCAGTCAGTCAGTCAGTCAGTCAGTCAGTCAGTCAGCCAGTCAGTCAGTCAGTCAGTGTGTGCGTGTGTGTTTGTGTGTGTGTGTGTGTGAGTGGGTGTGTGTGTTGATATCCGGATGCCTCAAAATAGGCGGAATTTTGCAATTTATGTTATTGGCCTTCTGTATTATGTTTTCTATTTCTCTGTCTAATCTACATCCTATGTGAATACAGTGCCTGGGTACTTAAGCATACAATACTGCAGCACCGTAAATAATTTTTTTTTAATTGATAACATATAGTCACACATTAGGTTGGGTAATACTACTGTCCCAGACACTTGTTATTTCATCCTTCCAGGTTCAAATTGTACGTAGTTTAGAGTACCAGTCTTTGAGTTTGAAGGAGTTAAAATATTACTACAGTGGGACATGATGACTTACTGTAACGATAGGGATATAATTATTAAAAAAGGGAAAAATATATGACTAACGTAAACAAGAAAGGTAGAAAACAAACTGGGGAAACGAATAAAAGTATAGTTAGCTACGAATGGATGCGGATTCGAATTACTAATACAGTTTTCCGTCTGCGTTCCGAAGCATAAATTTTGGAAAAAAGGGGGGGGGGGGGAAATAAGCCCACAGCCTCCATATAAGCACATCATAAAAGCGAAATAATTAGGTAGGTTCAGTAGATAAGTTGTACCCCATCAGGATATCACACAAGCAATAAACACCCGGTGACACAAAGTGACACCATGCGAATGAGGATTACCCGTGGAGAGGTCAGAGAAACCCCATATTTAAGACCCGGCTATATTTAGGGCTCCCGGCAAAAGCCAGGGAGGGGCTTCAAAAAAAAAACTAACAATTGCAACCCATAACGGAATAAACTCTTTTTTTTTTTTTTTTTAGTGGAGTTTCCTTTGAAGTTTCATTTCATCTGCCTAATAGGCGGGAAACCAAAAATCTGCATAAAGTTAAACTAGATGTGTGTAAAAAAATAACAAATATGTAAATAAAAAAAACTCAGATTTTGGAACAAGACCAAAGTGCAGAAGTGGAAGAACAACCAGAATTTTCGCCGAAGTTTACAGCTGGTGAACACGAAGGAAAAAAAAGGGGGGGGGGGGGGGGGGGGGAGAGAGAAGACTACAATCTTTACAAGTTGTTGGCAACCCTGAGCAGTAAGTACGATATGTACAGAGAGCAGCATTTCCTAAGCAGTAGACAGCACACTCTTTAGCTACTATGGAGATCAGGAATTTGTTTTGCTGAACACGCATCATTGGTTTCGATCAGATGAAGTGAGGCTGTATGTGCGTGACCGCCTCAAGTGAGGCTGTATGTGCGTGACCTCCTCAAGTGAGGCTGTGTGTGCGTGACCGCCTCGAAACCAATGCACAGGAAAAGTCAGAGAGAAAATAAAACTATTGTGGCGCAGCGGTTAGACACTTGCATATAGACTTCAAGGATTCCAGGTTCGACTGTGCATTCAGGCAAATTGTTAGCAGTTAACCTTAGATTCCAGAATTCGCTTCCGATCTCCTCCTGAGCAGGTCGTCACATGTATTTGTTCTAGTTAATGTAACGACGGGTAGCTCCCGCGGGCTTTTCCTGTCTCGCGTCTCCAATAGCTACATTCAGAGTATGCAGTTTTTTCAGTAAAAAATTATTTTTCATGAAACTGAAAGCCTCACAGCGTTTATTCTGTCTTATGGCATTGATGACGACTCTGGTGTCCATAGAGGGCCCATTTCTGATAGCCGCACTGCCAGCCAAAGCGTCTGCTCTCTCATTGCCTTTCACACATGAAGATGATTTTGCGAAACGCTGCCCGCTGTATCATTTTTCCCAGCGTAACTGACTCTTTATGCTGAGTAATGGCACCAATTCTGTTTTCAGAAAACAAAATCCTGAATTTTTTGTAATTATTATTGGGAAAATTGAGGGGGCGGGGGAGAAGGGGGGGGGGGGGTCCTGAAGTTGTCTTATCCCTCAGGTACCAGTGAGACTGAGATTATGAAAATTAATCTGGCTTTCTCAAATTATATATCTTCATCTTCATAAGCTAGAAACTAATGACACTTTAAGGAGTGTCATAATTAGCCCGATTATTTGTGTGCGTGTGTGGGTGGGGTGGGGGGGAGGGGAGGTGGAGGTAAAAATACTGCACAACATACAGAGATCTAAATCACACCTACCGGATACTGAGTAAGATAGTTGCAACAAGATTTCTCAAAATTATCCTACTTTCAGCTTCCTGAATTGCAATTATGCGTTTTTTAAAAAGCAAGTTTGTACTAATGCACTCCTTACATTGCTCTAGAGTGGGTAAAAAAAAAAATTATACAATAAACTAGAGAATTGCACCTCGTAGAAGTACACGTGAAAGTCTTCGATCGGGTAAATCGAGAAGAATGATTAAGAACATTGAGTAACTATCAGCATTTCATTATTATTTGCAGTGCACCGCACTGTAATGTTTTATGTATCGTGTGAGGGGGGGGGGG
>CAJHNH020001176.1:0-192776 GCA_905116865.2 Candidula unifasciata
TTTGCAGTCTATATTTTATATAATTTTTCTTCTTTCTTTGATTTTATCCCCTTTTAATAAGTCTTTTTTTTTTTTTTTGCTTTTTTTACTTTTGCCCCACCCAAGGTGAATATTTGTTTTTTTCCCGTCTTTTTCCCCACTTTCCTTTTCCACAAATTTTCTGCAAAAAGCATAGGTTTTTATATTCTCCTTCTTCTAAATATTCCCAAAACTACACGGGGAAGTTTTTTGAATGGGTTTTCCTTTCTTTTGTAACTGTTCTTTTCCCCTTTTCGTTTCAGTTTTGCTATTTTGATGAGACCTTTGTTTTTGTTTAATTTTCTTTCTGTTTTCTTTAATGAAATTTTTTGAAAACACAACTATTTTTGGCAGGTCACATAGCCCATTGGGATTGCCTTAATCAAGAATTCCCCTTTTCCCTGAATTTGGTAATATAAAGTAAATCTGGCTCTTGTGGAGATATATTCCTTTTGTACAAGTGTAAAGTGTGAACCCTTATGAATATTTCCCTTGCGTCTTATGTCAGCTAGCCCCATTAACTTGATTTTCCTTTTTTCCATAATTTCAATAATCTCTTCTGTTTTATTTCCCAGGCCAGCGGTGTTAAGTGTTGCAATCTTGTATTTCGCTGTTCTGTCTCGTAGTCCCTTAACATTGCCATGGTCAGATACCGTTTGATCAGTCCGTTTATATCTCATTTTGATTTTTGTAGCGGTAAAAAATCCATTGCCGGCTTGCTAGGCCTGTCGCAACTTCACCAGAGCCCCGTTGGCCAGGACGTTTCGGGGTGACCCAGGGTGGCCTTCATGGCTACCGTAGCGGTCCCGTGGCACGAGGCCACACCATACTTCGCCCACACCTAGCAATCCCCTACTTTGTCCTGTTACCACCTCTCACGACGAGGACGTGGGGTTGGTCTTTGAGAGGCATTTGCGACACCTTGACACCTTGCGACTGCATAAATCACGGCATATCAAGAGACTGAGCGCACTTTGGCAGGGCTGCCAATCGTCGGATGAACTGCGACGCCTAGCGACATAAGCAGATGTTGACAAAAGAAAGAAAGATAACACACATTATATATATGTTAGCAATATAAGGATATGCAGATACGGGTTGTCTGTGTTTTGTTTTGAGAAATTTGTTGTGTGAAAATAAAGACAGTTGCGACGGCAAAAGTCACAATTTTAGATTTTAAATTCTAAATGCTCCTCGTATGCAATCCAGGGCCCATTTATAGGAAAACAAAAATAATGAATCCCCTGGCCCCGCCCCCCTCCCCTAAACGAACATGTAAGATTCGACTAATTAGGGGTTCCCATCGAAGTCGTAGCGCATCGGTCTAAAAGGCAAGGAAACAACAGTCTGCACAAACAAGCCAGATATGTAAAAGGATGTGCACACAAAACTTATATTCTGGAAAAAGACTTAAGTCCAAAAGTGGATGAATAACCACCAGAATTTACCGCCGGAGTTTACACCTTGTGAACGCGAAGAAGACAAAATTCCCGATTAAACAGAAAGTCGACAACCCCCCCCCCACCCCCCCCCCCCCACCCTCTCTTCAAAGTAGTAAAGACCCATTGAGATGTTGGTCCAAACTGTGTGTCATGTACCGAGCTTTGCGATATAAGAAGGAATATATACTGTATTAACATCAAGTGTATCCTCAGATGGAGTTTCATCCTGCTATCCTGGCGTCACATCCGGTAGAAAGAGCGGGATTTTATATCACTCCAAAGTACTCTAGAGTGCGTCCTCCAGCAACAGAAATTATTCCAGACTCCCGTAAGTATATTATATTAGTTACAGTTATTTGCGTATACTTTACAGAGTGTTGTAGAAACAACCCCAGTACTTACTGGCTGTTTTGGTTTTTCTAGGCACATTTTACATTTAGTAGCTTGCGACTGCGTACTCAACGTTCAGCACACGGTATGAGTACCACTGTCGAAACCAACACAAGACGGCCTGCTGCCAAATCGCCTGCTGCTGGGATCGAACCCAGCATTACGGCATTACGAAGTGCGTTCGTAACCACTAATCCACATACGCCGACAAGTATAATAGTATGTATAATAAATATCAAGAAATGTACTTTTTGGACACTAACTTCAAGCACGCATAATAAATAATTGATTCAATATATTTCGCTGATTGGTCTTTAAAAATATAGGTCAAGCCCTATATGCCCTATACGCCCAAAGGAGGGAAAAGAGACTTTTACTTTACTATATTTCATTGAATCATGACAAACAAACTTTTTGGCCAAACACTTTATTCGACTGCGCCCCCCCCTCCCCCACCCACCACAAAAATTGCAATTTTTTTGCGGTGTCGGCAGGGGGAGTCTTTGAGCCTGAGGGTTTTGGCTGCATGGCTAGTGCTGTCGCCACGACTGTGCAGGTGAGGATTTTATTTTGCCCCAGCAGAAAAAATCCCCAGCCTTACTAAGGATTTGAATCCAGGTCACTCAATTCATTTTACAATAGGACGAAAAAAAAAGTATAACTTAAATCGACAGTATCAGAGTGCACGAGGTATTTAACAGGTATCGAATTTACATATCCGGGATCTATTTTCACCGACGATTGCAAATTGGATAAAGAAATTAACAAATGATGCAGTAAAGCAAATCAAATATTCGTACAGTTAACTCATAAAATTCATGACTCTCTTAAGATACAAAATAACTGCAAAAGCAGGAAAAAAATAGCATCGCTTATTATGCATGGTTATTCCAACGCCGTCTCTAATTGTGCCTGACAACTAAATGACGTCACTTTTTGAAAGGAGTCCCTCGGAAACTGGTTATTGGAAGCCCTTTCCATGTGTTGCATCGTGTGACATTTTAATGTGCTCACGAAGTTCTGTGTTCTAAATGTATTCGTATTACAAATCGACAAGCGAATATTGTGAAGTGGATATACACGATATTGCTTTTATGCTGACTGTGCAATAATAGTGCAACTACACTGTGGATAAACAGTGTCAAGATTTTTCGGAGCTCTGGGTAAGTGGATGAAGAAAATATTTATTTTACTAACTAACCTCTCACAGCAAGTCACTCTTTGCCTCTTTACTTATTATTGACTAACAGTATAATTATATGTTGTAGAAGTACACTAATAATTTTAATCCTCAACCATTTTTCTTATGTTTCGCTGTAAACTCTGGCAGAAACTTCTGGTTGTTTATCTACTTCTTATGCATATTTAGAGTTGTACGGTCTGTGGTAATTTTTATAAATTAGCTTCTGCTTTGCGAACACTGGCTGTAAACTCTGGCAGAAACTTCTGGTTGTTCATCTACTTCTGGGCTTTAGTATTGTTCCAAACACTGTTTTGAACAACGGGATCCGGTATCTATATGGGGAATTTTTGTGTTTCTTCTTCTTCTTCGCGTTCACCAGCTGTAAACTCTGGCGGAAGGTTCTGGTTGCTCGTCCACTACTGAACTGCAGTCCTGCACCAGAACCTGAGTGTTGCGTGTGCATCAGTTTTACAGATCTCATTCTCTTGAATACAGACTGTTGGTTCCTTGCCTCTCCGGCAAATGCACTCCGACTTCAAAGGAAGCTCCCCAATTAGTCGACTCTTACAAAATGCTTTTGGGGGAGGCAGTGGGTCTATTCTTGTTTTCCCCACAATGGGTCCCCGGAACCCACACGGGAGATTTTTGTGTTTGATATGTGTATGTTGCACAGAATTTGCAGTTATATGGTCTTTTCTTAATTTGCTTTAATTACCTTTAAAATAATATACCATTCAGGATACTTATACGCGTTGTTGCATGCAGTATCCAGAAATATGTGTGATGTATTTTTAAATAGTTACAAAAAATTTTTGCAATGATAAGGAATTGATTTCATCCACCAAGATGAAACTGGACAAATTTGTTTGTGCTGTTTGTACCTTGAGGATAAATATAAGTACTGTTAAAAAAACTGCTCTGGGTGAAAAGTTATTGCACATATCAATTTCATATTGACTGTGCTTGTTCACTAATTATTAAATAACAGTATAATTATATGTTGTAGTAGTCTACTAATAGTAATAATAACCATCAATCATTTATATTTATGTTATATATGACATGTGTATGTTTCATAGCAGTATTTTTATGTACTTAAATTGATAAAGTACAAATGTCACCCCTCCTCTCCCCCGCCCCCCACCGCCCGGCTCCTCTGATGCAACAATACCCTCTCAGAATCAAAGAGTTAGCACTTATATTTCTTTACTTTTTGCTGGAATAACTTTCAGTTTATATTCAAACGTTATTGATGTTTATGATCATGTTGACTGTAGCAAAAGCATTTATGTTTGTCTGTAAGAGCCTTTTTGTTATATTTAAATAGCACACTTATTTACCTTAAAAATGACGTATAGTTCTATAAAATATGTCGAAAATTAATGAAACTGTAGTTTAATTTGTGTATACGTCTGCTAGATAAAAACTGTGGACGCAGAGGGACTCCTTTCTTGCACAAGAACGGGAATCCCCGTTGACCTGTTTGGTCTATAAATAGAGAAGGTCGTGGTTATTCATTACGCTGAAGAAATGAAAATTAGTAACCATGGAAATTAGATTTTGAAAAAAGACTTGTAAGAGTGATCAAAACCAAGCAAATAACAGCACGCTGCTGAAAATGAGGAAGGAGCATTTATCTGAATGCTACGAATGTCTGTTCTTAACTCAGCTAAACTCAACAAAACAATTGCGTTCTTCGTGAAATGTCAGTTTCGCCTTTTAGTATTTATAGTTTTATCTGTTCTGTCACTGAGTGCATTGTGATTGAAATATATTGCTATATGTCAACACTGGCAAATCTGTTTTCCGTTACAGGTAATCCCTCGCTACTTGAAGATCCAGCTCTTCGTCAACTTTCAAAAGTAAGTTCACTTGTTTTTATCATACCTTTAGGAATTTGCTGATTGATTACCTAACCCCCCCCCCCCCCCCCCCTCCTTTCCAGGTTGCCAAGTGAAGGGTTGACACACAGCGCCCTACGAGCCACATTTTTGATGTCAGTCCAAAAGGACAATTTCAAGATACCAGTTCTTTCAACATTCTCACAATTGATAGTTAGGGCTACACCATTTACGAACCGGGTGAATATTACTGTCTTGATTTGGTAGGCGATGTTGTTCGAGAGGAGAAGCAATATCATGCGTATCGGGCGGATGATGTTAGTCTCCTATTGGTATAGACGAACATCAAGCCAGCCATCTTTACTTAACAAGATATTTACGGGTACCGGCTTTGTGTTGAGTCGACTTGTGAGCTATTGTCACTTTTTCCCAAATCCTTTCGGAGAGGATTCGAGCCCAACACCTTCGGATAGGCAGGCGAGCGTATTGTGTTCGATGAATGTTCTTAACATGCTAATTTCGCCAGCTGTATGCTGATCCTGAAAAAGCTGCCTCTACGTTGATTCGGTTACTTCTAGACATACTGTCGTTCTGGACAGAGATGAATTTCCCAGAGTCGATACCATCCTGATGCAGTCACAGATTCGATAGGCAGGTTACTTTCGTCCACTTGCCAGACCATCGGCTCCACGAAATAATATTGCACTGTGAGATAAGAAAGGTAGGCGCTGCCATAGTAGCCAGAAAAATTGCTTCAAGGACACACAAGTGGCATCACTTAGAGCCTTCAGTATAAACCATGACACTTGGGAGGCTGCTGCACTAGACCGGAACACATGGCGAACGACTATCCTAAGAGGGGCAGCGACTTGCGAGGCATCTAGAAAAAGGCAGCTGAACAGCGAATGCAGGCTAGAATGACCCCGGAAAACAGGCTCTTTACAACGCCTTCTCCAGCTGATGGTGCATGGTGATGACGTCATCAGCTTTACGTGACGACACTAAACCGGGTTAATGATACGTTGTTTTCACTCTCACAGTCCCCTTTGTGTGTGTGTGTTCCCTGCCGTCCCCTGAGTAGATCCTTCCGGGACCGTACTGCTTTTTTAAGTCACCTCCAGACTTACAGAACTCAATTATAGTTTCATGACAGACGAACCTATTAAAATCCATATTTATAGCTCTGCCGAAGAAACCAGGCACTTTAAAATGTGAAGACCATCGCACAATAAGTCTTATGAGTCACATGACTAAGATTTTACTGAGAATAATTATGAGAAGAATAAGAAACAAAATTAAACCAGAAATCAGCGATGAACAATGTGGATTTGTAGAAGGAAAAGGTACAAACAATGCCATATACATCCTAAGGACATTGTCAGAAAGAGCTATAGAAGTAAAGACTGATTTGTACATATGCTTCATAGACTATACAAAAGCATTTGACTGTGTGAAGCATGAAGAAGTAATCAAACTGTTAGAAAAATTAAACATTGATGGGAAAGATCTAAGAATAATAAAGAATATGTATTGGCAGCAAACAGCAGCTATAAGAATTAACAACTGTATGGTACATTTCAAAGCATAAAGAGGGGCGTACGACAAGGATGTGTACTTTCACCTGATTTGTTTTCAATATACAGTGAATATATTATGAGATCTTTAATTGATATGCCCGGAATCGTGGTTGGTGGGCACAATATAAACAATTTAGGTTATGCTGATGACACAGTCTTGATAGCAACAAGTCAGAAAGAATTACAGGAAATGATAGACATTGTGGTGTTAGAAAGTGGAAGAATGGGCCTCAGTTTGAATAATGGGAAGACAGAAGTAATGGTGGTATCAAAGAAACAAATTATTCCTAAATGTGTAATAAAAGTCAATGGTGTTATTTTAAGACAAGTACAGAAATTTAAGTATCTGGGCACATGGATAACATCAGATGGAAGATGCATAACTGAAATAAGAAACAGAATTGGACAGGCAAAAACTGCATTTTATAAAATGAAAAACATCTTGTGCAATATATCCTTGTCATTGAGAGTTAGAAAAAGAATTCTTGCTTGCTACATACATCCAGTTTTAACATATGGATGTGAATCCTGGACAATCGGTAGGCAGGCCAAACAATTTTTAGAGGCTTCAGAGATGTGGTTTTACAGAAGAATGCTTAGAATACCTTGGACAGCCAAAAAGAGCAACCAAGAGGTTTTAAAAGAGGCGGGAGACCGAAGACAACTTATCACTGACATCAGAAGGAGACAGTCATCATTTTTCGGCCATTTTATGAGAAGAGGGAAAATAGAACATGTTGTGACCACTGGAAAGATCTGTGGAAGGAGGGATAGAGGAAGACAACGAGAGAAGATGCTTGACAGTCTTGTTGCATGGCATGGAGGTGTGTCGGCACACGAACTGATACATGCTGCAGGAGATCGCGGATTATGGAGAGGCATGATCGCCCACGCCAGTCGGCAAGGCACCTGATGATGATGATCACAGACGAACGAAAGAGTTGTCCTCCTCACTTGTGATGGACAAACAACACAACACACACACAAAACACATACAAATAGAGAGCACTGGGAACATCACGACACAATCAATTAGTGTTCAGACCACCTTCTCCGCATCCCACAATCAGCACATCTTTCTGTAAGTGATGTCTTACTGTACGGTGGTTGAATATATCCCTTTTCCAGACCATTAAAGTGCAAAAGAAAAGTACAATTCTACCTAGTGACTGAGATTTATGAGGATAAAGAGCCTCAATAGCTCACTGGCTTGAAAAGTGTTTCCTTGCCTCATAGACCTAGATTCAAACCTAGATTCGTTTCGGGTCGCCATTTGGAAGTGAGATGGGGGCGGGGTGGAGGGGGGATTTGGGGATAGTGGTAAAGGCGAGGGAAAGGGGGGGGGGTGTTACTTATCGCCTAGTTAAACCACAGCTCATATACTTCTTAGGTAGCTGGCTATATGAATGCGTTTCAAAGAAAATTTCCCAGAGGAAACTAGAAAACGGTAACATTTGAGTTTTTTTGGGGGGAAAATAAGTGTATCAGCTGGGTCGGCTCTGTGGCTAAGTCGATGCGAACGCTTCGTAATGCCAGGATGCCGGGTTCAATCCCAGCTGTGGGCAATGCACCTTGCGTTGGTTTCGACAGTGGTATCAAGAAAGCCGACCGCCCAGAAAGCAATGGCAAACTACTGGACGTAAATTTGCCTAGAAAAACCACACAACAGCCACGGGCTGTTGGAGTTGGTTCTGCAACGTCCTGCAAAGGATAGGCAACTAAGCTCTGCATCAGATGGAAATACGGTTAGGAAGAAAATTGACCACCATTATGTAGTTTGGAGCATATATTTAAAAACCTGTCACACCAGATGGGTTACTTAGGTCATATTTTTGTTAATTTTTACTGAGATAACACACAGCTATTAGAAAACCATTGCAACAAATCAATAATTTAGACTCATGGATACTTTAGCCATTTCTTATCACGAACAAGCAAATACTAAGGGGTTTAAAATGAAAACCTTAAAAATGCAATGTAAATTACAATAACTATGCCACTGTCTTGTAACCTGCCAATATTGTTGTTAAAGATGTCAAGAGTGTTAAGCACTTGATGCCACGGTGTGTCCTGAAACGGTGACATCAAGATGGCTGTCCTACTTAGGACATGCACCAAAGAGGAGCAGCGTTCTGTTACCTTTTTTTTTAATCATAGGGGAGAAACCTTTAGAAATTCATAGATGAATGAAGGTCCAGTTTGATGATGGATGATTGCCAGGAGTGGGATAGAAAGTTTCCAAGTGGCGTGACTTCTGTGAGATACTGTTGACGAACGGTTCAGGCGCACATCATCACGGCTGATCGCGAACATGTTAACGGCTGCTACTGATCGTCTGACAAAGCTCTTCAGCGAATGGACAGGTACTTTCATTGTCCAGAGTGCAAACATAGGCCTAAGCTTTCATTGGTTATAACGTATCAGCTGATAAACCACTTTCGTGCTCAATTTTTCTGTTGATATCAAATATATATCAGATTCCATTTTAAAATTATTATAATTTTTAGCTCTGCCCCTATTTATCACATGTTGTGTACACAAAAACTTTGCCCGCTGTAAACATTTTGCTTACTATACCAACATATTACACGTGTTTTAATGCTCTGCCTTGTATTGTATTGCTTTGCCTTGTGCTTTATATTGCTTTAGTTATACTGAACAGGCTCATCCTGAATAATTGCTGAGATTTTAAACTATTATTATAAAATAAGTATTTTATAGATATACACAAGTGGCATCTAAAAATTTGCATAAAAATTTAGTTTCCTGTTCCCTTGTGGACCTTGGGGTTTAAAACAGCAAAAATATAGCACATAGAGGAAGGCCCCGAAGCCATTGTTCATAATGACCTGCGACTGTTCACTTAAACATGTAAAATGCTTTGCTGTCCTTTTCATAACGAAACAAGCAAATGTAGCTGGGAACACTACAAACTGAAGACACCGGCATCATTCTTACAGGCATACTTACTGCAGGTTACACTAGACTATTCTCGTTGCTTCAGGTGGCCCACTTCTATATCGTACCGTACAAACATCGGCTTAAGGGTCGTCCATTGGCTCACCGGTAGACGACTTCGTCGTCGTCGGGACAGTATTTAGGTCTGTCTCTTTTGATCGCTTCAACACTACAGCAGTCCTTTTCAGGGCTCTTGGTGACGTGCAGTGCTAAGCCATTTTGTATGGCGCACATAACCTGGTCACAATTGTAACCTAAAGCGCCCCCTTTGGGGATGCTGGCTGAACATGACGAAGTCTTTTTTTTTCTCTCCAGCAAATCACCTTTAGGTGCACCAGTTATAGCTTCTTTGAGTGTTTAATGGGGTATCTTGTATTGGCTTCGTCCTAAAATGAGAAGCAGTTTTTTGGTTATTTTGAAGCCCCACACTGTCGTCGAGGCTCTAAGTAAGTAGATTTTACTCCACCAGGACATAACTCAGAGCGATAAACAAACGGTGACACAAAGTGCCACCATGCGGATGAGGATCACCCGTGGAGAGGTCCCGGAAACCGCGTTTAACCATGAGGCTATATTGCGGCCTCTGGAAACAACCAGCGTGGGGCTTTAAAGCTGTCAGGGCTCTAATATAATCTAACGGTTAAACAGGGTTTCAAGGACTTGAGCATTGGGGAATTCACATACGAATGGAGACATTTTGTGTCATCGGGTGTTAATCCCTCATTGTACGGTCCTGGTGGGGTTGGACGTCACTTAAGGGGTATCTGGGAACTCCCTGGTCGGTCTGTTATCCAGATTGAGATGGTTTTGATCTCAACATGATAAACATTTCAGTTTCAGTCAGTAGGACAAACCGATTCATCGACAACAGCATGGTACTTTTCTTATTACAAGCGTTGTGTGTCGATGTTTTAGTAAAACTGTGCGCATTTTATGCTTTTTTAAAATTGTGTTGTGGAAAGCTTTGATTGCGTTAACCTAGACCTTCTCTGTTTAACATGCTATTTTATAAGTGTGCGTAAAAATAAACAAGCAAGGAAAGACTATCTGCTCCATCTGCTTTATCAAACATTTATGTTCATGCAATACTTTTGTTTCATTTGTTATGGTGTGTACATAAACAACATTGCCTTATTAATATTATTCCCAGGGGGGCTGCGTGGTCTCGAGTAAAAAAAATTCCTAGGCAGTTGGACATCGAAAAGAGTAGCCTAACGGCGCTGCCCGGGCAAAATTTAGAGTTAAAATTACACCCACAGTATTTCAGGACCCTCGCCGGTGCTGTAGAGCCCGTGCACTGTGCTGAGCTTCTTCTGACTCCTTCTTGAGTTAGAAAAACAAATGATCACTCATGGGTTACTACCCGTGTGCTATGCTGTTGATACTTTGTTTAAACCTTCACATCTATTATTATTCCCAGTCAAATGACTTTTAAAGTCAACAATCTTAGCTTGATTAGGCAAACATAATTATTCGTTTAGGGTAACAGTCCTGCTTGCTTAGACTGTTAGACCAACACAGAGAGTTGAACTTCCACATATATTTTGCTAGATCAAACTGTTGCCGGTAACCTTATCTTTTAATTGTTCTAACATATTGGTTAGTTTTTCTAGCTTTAGTTACACAAAGTCTGCACAGCATGTTAACTTTCTCATTTACCCATTCATTCATTCATTCATTCATTCATTCATTCATTCATTCATTCATTCATTCATTCATTCATTCATTCATTCATTCATTCATTCATTCATTCATTCATTCATTCATTCGTTCATTAATTAATTAATTCAATAATTCATTCATTCAATTTAATTAATAGGTCTGTTTTGTCTGAAGGTATAGAGTCTGAATCGGCATGGAGAGTAGAAATTTTTATAAAAGATGCATTCTCCCAGGACAACCCAAAGAAAAAGTTACATAGAAAAAAAAACAACTACTAGGGTTATATTGACCACAAAACGCAGTTAGAAACTGAATGCGCCAGAGTACACAGTAAGTAGAATAAAAGACCTTTCTCCACGCCTTCAGGCGTATTGGGCATATAGGGCTAGTCCTATATTTTATAAACCAATCGGCACTTGGTGGGTGATGTGGTTACAGCACGCGGGCTGTCTTTACTTCCCAGGATGCACCATCAGTACCCGCATCCACGACCTTCCGATCCGCAGGCGGGCGTCTAGCCGCTACATCACGGTGACTCTCCTCAGAGTACACAGAGTACAGAAATGGCGCCAGGAGTAAGAATAGTAGATCAACATGGAGTACTACCATAAATAGGGTGCTGAAAGTGAGACTGTGTGACTCTTCGTTTGCTGCTGAAATTGGAACGGAGCGCTTATGGGGGTGTCCCGAGTGCTGTGGTGTCGATTCTTAGTTCAACATTTAACTTAGGGTGCAAAAACTCAGAAAATCAAGATAACAGCAGCGAGATTGTTGAAATCCAAGCTTGGCACACTTTTTAAGGGTCATTGATTTGGATTGCCATACGCCCGCCATTTCCCTGACACTCAAATGTACTCATTAAAATGGTAGACATATGGCAACCCTATTACTGACATCATGCTAGAGTAAAAGGGAAGGTGGTATCGCTTTAAAAGACAAAAATACATTGATAAAGGCGCTTATAATCAAACATGTTGGTAATATTATAAAGCACCCAAAACAACATGCCATGGGTTTATTGTGGGAAGATATAAAATCGAACGAAAAGTATATCAGCCAGCTTCACAATATAACAAACATAAACAAAACGTGAACGTTGTGGCTATGGAACCTTCTTCAGCACATACATGGATTAGAAAACACTAAACAAATACCCAAAATCACTTATCTTCGTATCTCGTGGCAGACAGGACTAGATCAAGACAATTGTCTGGCGAGGCACGTAGGGACGAGAAAATTAATATCCGGGGATATGAAAGGGGCCGTCATTCGAGGATAAGAGAAAAGTGTGTAGGCACTTGTGTTTATTGCAATCAGGATGCACAACATTAGGAAAATTGGTAATACCACACCACATTTCTATGGCACTCCATCAAAATATTATCAAACATACATGCAGGTATTAGTAGGCAACAAACATTTCTGACAACACACAATGAATCAAATATACAAACACCTAATGAAATTTTACGCAACACCAGTACATTTACGGATAAATTGGGAGTACAAGTAGAAAGTAAAGGACTCTTTTCCACGCCTTCAGGCGTATTGGGCATATAGGGCAAGAAATATTTTATAGACCAACCAGCACTTGATGGGTGAGGTGGTCAACACCATGCCGGCCGCCTTTACTTCCCAGGACTGCACCTGGTACCCACTCAAGGCTGGGTTGACCTGGGAGCCAAGGTCATTATTGAAGAAAGCCAGGTTCCGTCAGGAACCGAACCCACAACCTTCCAATACGCAGGCGAGCGTAGAATTGGAGTACATTACTATATTAAGGATTACACAACCACCTTTTCCGACTTATTTAATATACACATAGCACCAAAAGCTAGGGAAGTTACATACAGACTACTATTTAACACGACAGCAACAGCAGCAAGAGAAGCACGCACAGCTAAACAGAGAATACCCTGTAAGCTATGTAGACATAAAACACAAGAGACAGAGAAACATATATTCTATGCATGTCCAACAGTAAAATCTACCCGTCAAGCCCTAAAAGAATTAATACAAACACAGATACACAAGATGACCAATATTTATATTGCAATTTCTCTCAACACCACACCCAAATCCAGCAAAGAAATACATAACAAAATACTAATTAAAAAAACAAAAACCCAAGATTTAAAAAATCTGAACCCAAGGAGTGGTCCAGTATAGAGAATTGGTTTGGACATGCAGAAATTTGGCCACCTTTAGGTGAAGAATTTACAAGGCATGTTTTATTCTTTACATATTCAAACATAAAATGCCGAAACCATTTCCGCTTGGACTTTTATTTTTATTCTTAATAATTAAATTATCTTTTGAGCAATGGCCACCTTTACTTTCCAGGACTTTACTAGGTAAGTGTTTTTGACTGAAAAAAAATCTTGCTTGATGTGAATTCGAACTCCAGACCTTCGGGCCGACATGCGAGCGTCTAGTCCCTACACCACCATGGCTCTCCAATAAAAATAATAATAACGAAAATGATGTTGTCCCTGTGTGAATTCCAGGGCCCCGTTGTGTGTGTGTGGGTGTGGGGGGGGGGGGGGGGGGCAATAGACTCCCTGCCCTCTTTGGAACAAGCATGTAATAAGAGTCTACTAATTAGGGATGTTTTCATCGAAGTCGGAGCACGTCTGTCTGAGAGGCTACGAAACAACAGTCTGCATACAAATAAACCATTTCTATAAAACGGCATGCATACAAAACTCAGGTTTTAGAACAAGACAGGTCCAGAAGTGAATGAAGCAGTCAAAACTTTCTGCCGGAGCTTACAGTCGGTTAACACATGAAGAAGAAGAAGAAGAAGAAGAAGAAGAAGAAGAAGAAGAAGAAGAAGAAGAAGAAGAAGAAGAAGAAGAAGAAGAAGAAGAAGATGATGATGATGATGAGGAGGAGGAGGAGGAGGAGGAGGAGGAGGAGGGAAAAAAACATGATATTTATATGAAGTTAGTAAAGCCACCCTGTACTATTAATGCCACCACAACACCACTGAATCCTTAACTTACTCAGCGTGTGGTCTCTACAACATATATAGGTTTCAGTCTGCAAGCATACTCAAAGTCAAACAGACAGAAAGCTCGATATCGCCATCTTGTCCATGGCCAGGAACTTTCCCAGAGTTCACTGATGAAGAAATTTGATGAAGCTCAGTGCAGACGACAGTCGGCCACAAACGTGACTTCGGACAGTGCTCACATCAGGAGAGATGGGCAACTAGGCACAGACAGGTCTGGAAGATGTAACGTTGTTTTTATTTTATGTGGATACGTAACCAATCAGATGGGTTGGTCATGTAACAAAATTGGCATCAGACAACGTACCACAGAGAGCAATGTTATACAGATACAGTAGTCGATCATGGAGAAAATGGACCGCAGAAATATTAGACATTGAAAAGCACTTTATATGAAGCGAATAGAAGGGCACGTTCCAGAGATTTTTTCCTGTCCTGACGCCGCGAGAAATAGAGAAAAGTAGAAGAAAAAGACGTTCCTTGTGTGTTTTTCAGGGTCCCGTTGGGGGTGGAGGAGAGTTGGGTAGGAAAATAAATCCACTGTCCTTTAGCAAGTAGATAGTAAAAGATACGATCAGCTCCAGCAATAAGACCGAATAGGTCTTTATTATTTCAGGAACATTATGAAGATTAAAAAATGAGCCATTAGAAAATAGAATAAAAATCATAAAATATTCAATTAATTATGGTGCAGGTTAATTAAACTGTAGTTTAATTTGTGTATAAATTTCTCGATAACAATGGTGAGCACAGACCGGCCGTGGACCTGCCTAACAAAACGGGAATTTTCGTAGACCTGTTCGGCCTTACTGCTGGAGATGGCCGAAGTAAAAGTCTACTAATTAACGGTTTGCTACAATCGGATCTTTTGCACCGATAGGTGTAGTTGGAGTACACCTATCTGTGGAGCAAGGAACCTGTCTTAATACAAATTAATCAGATATGTAAAACTAATATTCTGGGAAGAAGGCTGCAGTCTAGAAGTGGATGAATAACCAGAAGTTTCCTCCAGAGTTTACAGCCGATGAGCACAAAAGTTTTTTAAAAAGAAAGAAGTCAGACAGACATACAGACGGATGGACGAATGAATGGTTGGATGGAATAATGGGTGACGGACGGACAGACAGACAGACAGACAGACAGACAGACAGACAGACAGACAGACAGACAGACAGACAGACAGACAGACAGACAGACAGACAGACAGACAGACAGACAGACAGACAGACAGACAGACAGACAGACAGACAGACAGACAGACAGACAGACAGACAGACAGACAGACAGACAGACAGACAGACAGACAGACAGACAGACAGACAGACAGACAGACAGACAGACAGACAGACAGACAGACAGACAGACAGACAGACAGACAGACAGACAGACAGACAGATAGATAGATAGATAGATAGATAGATAGATAGATAGATAGATAGATAGATAGATAGATAGATAGATAGATAGATAGATAGATAGATAGATAGATAGATAGATAGATAGATAGATAGATAGATAGATAGATAGATAGATAGATAGATAGATAGATAGATAGATAGATAGATAGATAGATAGATAGATAGATAGATAGATAGATAGATAGATAGATAGATAGATAGATAGATAGATAGATAGATAGATAGATAGATAGATAGATAGATAGATAGATAGATAGATAGATAGATAGATAGATAGATAGATAGATAGATAGATAGATAGATAGATAGATAGATACAAATGATCGCTAGTTGAAATGATCGACTTCAAATAATTATGTTTTTATTTATCTCAGTGCAAATAAAAAACCGCGATGGAAAAACGCCACGAAAGAAATCCGCCAACACTTGCTGGCAACACGTATGCAGTTGCCTAGAGCTCTACCCAAGTCCGAATTCATTGTCTACGTGTCTTCAACTCCAGGTCAGTGGAAGAATTACACGCTTAGTTTTGAATAGTGGGTATTGGGCTGTTTTATTGGCCGGAACAAGTCACAGGTTTAAAGTCCAATCGACACAACATCATGCTGGACGCCTTTACTCCCTAGGACATTTTCTGCTACCAATGTTAGGCTGCGTCGACCTAAGAGCCAATATCAGTTTTGAGGACTAAGAAATCGAATCAAAAACATTCGGAACGGTAGGCGAGCGTCAAACCACTATGTTGTTGTTATTATTATTGTTGTTGTTGTTGTTGTTATTATTATTATTATTATTATTATTATTATTATTATTATTATTATTGTACTGAATGTCAAACAATGTACTTGAAATAATATTAAATATAAAGTTAACAAATACTTCTAAAGAAAGTAAATATACATGGTTAAATGGGGCCTATTAGCCCTTTACACAATTAGAGATTAGATGAGGAGGCTGTTCTCCCCCTCCCCCCCCCCCCCCAACCTACCCCATGGGGAAGGGGGCGATGAGGATCAAGGAAATGGAGCCTCTGGCTTCGGTGCTTATGCTGAACAAAAATGCCAAACTGCCCACATTTCCCCCGATTATCTCAGACAGTCTTTCTGATCCTACCCTGACTTGTTATATCTAGCCAGGAAACAAATTACTCATTCTTTGAGACCACATGCACTAACACGAAACTTATTATCACAGGCTTGGTAACTGTTATTCTATGGTAGGACAGACGCAGTCACTTGCCTAATAACTGTTTTATTTTAGCATAGGTCAAATACAGACATGACAGGATAATTAAGGCAGACTGGTATCTGTTTTTTCTATGTGAAGTCATTTCAAGTCACCTGAAGTCGCTGGATTGATGAATAGAACAAGCCGTTTTCAGCAAAGAGCTTACTTTAGTTGTTTGGCGGTGGGGGAGGGAGTGCGTGTGTTGTCCACGAAGCATGATCCCTCACTTATACTGCTCTGCTAGCTGTAAAGGAAAGGTAACACAAATACGTTTGGAACAAAGTAGGTTGCAAATACTGTCGGATCAGAAGAACAGTTCTCTGTCTTCATGTCGGACCTTTCCTCCTATACCACAAGGGTCTGATCTGTCTGCAATATTAGGTTGCCTTTTTTCGTCCTGAGGTTTGAGGTTTCAACAACGGATCAATTTCATGGAACACGGGTAGTAACCCATAAGTGCTCTGTTCTTTTTTTGACACAAGTTTGAGTACGAAGAATCTCAGCACAGTGCACAGGCTCTGTAGCTCCGGCGAGGATCCTGAAATACTTTGGGTAGATTTTTTACTCCAAATTTTGCCTGGGCTACAATTATCGATTTCCAACCGCCAAGGGATTTTTTTACGTGCGTAACAATGCACACGGGCATACGATCTCACTACCCAGAGACCGGGGGGGGGGGGGGGGGGGGGGGGCAATTACTAGAAGTCCTAGTCCACGTGAAAGAATCCCAGCCCTTACCGGGGATTGAACCCGGAACCTCTAGCACTCAAGGCGGACACCATGCCTCGAGACCACGCAGCCCCCTTCCCCGTGCTGAGATGAGGGTGCTATTTGTGGACATATTCGTTTCTTGTTTACGCACACAGATTTACAAGAAGAGCGCGAGTTCCTGGAAGAGGTCACCTACCCGAGACTTCTAAAACTCTGTGAGGACCAAGGGTTGAGTTGTCACGTGATAGACTTGCGCTGTGGGTCAGGGGTGTTGCCCAACGACCTTGAAACGTTTCACCTCATTGAGAAGGAACTACAGCGATCTAGGAACGAGTCGATTGGACCATACTTCATAGTAAGTAGATTGTTTTATGAAGTAGGAGATTAACTTATGAACTACGTAGGTGAGATTTTGAACAAGTAGAAAACTTAAAAGTTGCTGGCCGAACGGTTAAAAACGATAGGCTCTAGTGCGATACAGCCAGGTTTAAATCCTTGATAAGGGAATTTTTTTCTGTCAGGGGCAAAAATCAAGAAAAAAATCCCATTTCACTGCACAGTCCGTGGCGACAGCACTAGATATGAGAGGAAAAATGGAGGTGGTGGGGCTTCCATCTCCAAAATGTTTAATGGGATTGAGGTGTCCTTTGATCCTAACGCTGAAGCAAAATTAAGACTAATACTCTCTCTCTCTCTCTCTCTCTGTTGGTAACATGATGTTTAGGGGAACAATCATTTTCAAAGCCAAAGGGAATTAAAAAATGAACAGAGAGTAGTAGTAGTACATTTTACCTCACTAGGACAAGAGCGATAAACATCCGATGACACAAAGTGCCACTATGTGGATGAGGATCACCCGTGTAGAGGTCCCAAAAACCCCTTTTAGCCATTAGACCATATTTATGGCTACGCTATATTGCAGCCCCTGGAAAAAGCCAGAATGGCGCTTCAAAATAACGAAAAATTTCATCCCACAAGGAGATGATGTAAGATTTGAACAGAGAGCGACTTCGTCTCAAGACAAATTGTCTGCACCTAGTACCATGCGTATAGAAAGCAACTTGTCATGCAACACACCATTTGGTGACATAATTTATGACTTTGTGTTTGGGAAATCAAGAAAACAAGCTTTAAGTTGTAACTAAGAGTCCTTTAGAAAAGTGTATAATATAATTCATGTGATTTTGCAAACACGTTCTTTATTCTTTAAACAAATATCATCCTCATGTGGCAGGTCGTTCGCAAACGTCGCCACGGTCTGCCTAAAAGAAACTCAGTCTCTCGCCAATTCTCCCGCCTCGTGTACTTTCATTTTCAAGGAGTCACATATATCCTGTGCCCATCTTTGTGTTGGCTGGCCACTGCCCCCTTTGTCTGGTACTATGCCTTCTACAATTATTTGTTCCAATCCGTCATGACGATTGATATGACAAAAATATTGCAGCTTCCGATACAGTTTGCTGTTTTCTAGCCAATCTTCCTTGATGTTCAAATCTTTTAAAATTTCATTTTAGTGGGTGGGGAGGGAAGGGAGAGGGGGGAGGGGGGGTTGGGACTGTTGAACTGCGTTCGCCTCTCCCCGTGTTGTTTGTATGCCGTGGTGAATGCCATGAACTCATTGAGATGTCCTGATCCTAACATGCCAGTCTCTTGTGGGTCATACGCTGGACGACCAGGACCTGCCAGGCTTCCTGCCCCAGCCAGCCTACGAGCTCATCAGGAAAACGTTGATCAAGGAGAAGATTATTGGAGTCGAGGCTTTCGATGATGTTTACAGACTGGACTCCAACCAGGTGCCACCCGTCTACATCAAACAGGTAATAATCTGTCCACATTATCTCGAATATTTCGAATTTCGAATATCTTGGGTCACTGGTTACCAACAATGGTGACACAATGAAAGAAATTAAACGGCGACTATCAATTGCTCTTCAAAGACTAAAACAACTGAATAAATTATGGAATTGTACAGATAGAACTACAAAGGTAAGATTTTTAAGAGCATGCATCTTTCCCATTGCAACATACGCCTGTGAGACCTGGACACTTACTAAACAAGCGGAACAGCGCATAAATGCATTTGAATATAAATGTTACAGACAGGTTCTAAGAATATCTTGGGTAAAGAAAAGAACAAATGCATCCATACTTCAAGAGCTGAATATTGAAGAGGGTTGGCTAGTAAAGACAATAAAACAAAGAAAATTGAAATATTTTGGTCACTTGAAACGTCATGGAAGTCTAGAGAGAACAATAATGGAGGGGTATATGCCTGGGAAGAGAGGAAGAGGAAGGCCAAGGAGAAGATGGGTGCAGGATGTGGCAGATGATCTCCAGATGGGTGTATCAGACGCAGGACATCTTGCTCAGGATAGGAAGGTTTTCCGGAGGGTTGTTATGGCAGCGAGGTTCCGCGAGGGACATGCTACTGAATGAATGAATGAACATTATCTGATTAGTTTAAATTATATGTGGAAGTGTGGGTTCCGGGATCCCATTTTTTGGGTCCACTGCCCCCTAAGTCTACTTAAGTCGAACAATGCGACTAATTAGGGACGTTTCCTTTGAAGTGACAGTGCATCTGCTTGAGAGGGTAGAAACCAACAGTCTGCTAACAAATAAGCCAGATATCTTAAATGAATATGAATGCTCATTGGTTGGGGGGGGGGGGGGGGGGGGGGGGGTGGGGGGGGGGAGGAGAGGGTTGTGATTTCATGAAAAGGGTGGGGGCCGAGAATAGACCCACTGCCTCCATGGCAAGCATGTCGACTAATTAGGGGTTTCCTTCAAAGACTGAGTGCAGTTAGCAGTATAGCTATTTCGCTATAAGCCAAAAAGACAACGGAAATAAAGGGATACATATAACACTTGGAGAGAATTAGAGGCATATGAATAACATACGGGGTTGGGGAAGGGGGATGTGGTGTCAGTTGCAGGAGCTTTCAACGGTTAGGAGAGTAAGGTGTGGGTTTGTTGCGGGGTTGCAACTCCAGATAAAAAAAATATAAAGAAGTTAGCTGCATATAATTTGCAGGATTTCGCAAAACACACCCCCCCCCCCTCCGTACTTATTGGCTTTTGTGTGAGTTTAAAAGGCAATATTACGTTTAGTAGTTTGTCACTGCTGACTGGACGTTACGATGATCATACCGTTGTTCTAACAAATCACATGCAGCTGAAATGAATCCCAGTATATCAAGATTGTGAAAACTATGTTCACAACCCTTAAGTTCTGACTATACAATTACGAAGACATTTGGTTATTTCTGTGTATTTCTGTGAGGTCCTTGGCTTCTAAGAAGACCCAGCCTTTAGTGGGTACCTGGCGCAGTTCTGGGAAGTAAAGGCTGCCGGCATCACCCACCAAGTACCGATTGGTCTATAAAAAATATACGTCTAACCCTCTATTCCCAATACGCCTAACGGCGAGGAAAAGAGGACTTTAAAAAAATAAAAATAAAATATTTCTGTGAAGTTGCGATTTCTAAGTATAATCTAAACCGAGCTCGGCGTTCTACAGCCTATCACAGCGTTGGAGGAATACACAAGCGTGGAGGAGGTGGTGACTCTTCTCTACAGTGCCCTCACACAGGCTGTCAACGTGATTTCCAGGATCAAGGACACAGCACAGGCTTCTGACGTCGACTTCTACAGATGGTCAGGTGAGTCCGCAACAAATCAATGAATCAGTGATTAAAAGGGTTCGAATAATCTTCTTCTTCTACTTTGCGTCCACTCTTGCGTAAAATTCTAGTTGTTGTTCATTTCTGTGCTGTAGTTTGTTCCATAACTCGTTTTGGGTGCACATCCGTTTTACAGATCCGGCTTATTTGTATGCAGACTGTTGGTTCATCTCCTCTTAGTCACATGCACTGTGACTTTGAATTAAACACTCTTAATTAGTAGGCTTTTATAACAACATGCTTGCTGGGGGAGGATGGGTGGGGGCAGTATTTCTCCCCCCCCCCCCACAATGGGGCCCACAAATCCACATAGAGAGTTCAAATAAACAAGACACAAACAAAACGTTGTGCAGTTTTTTTTTTTCTCTGGTGCATTCTGTAGCACATCAGCTGCATGCTACATGATTAAGTCATGATACAATTAAATTAAATGCCTAATACAACACACAGAGTGACTAGAACACTCAGCTATGGGATTGGAACAGACGCATACAAAATACAAACGAACGTATCGACCAAAGTCTTTATCAACGGACTACTAAATACAACAGACATTGTGACAGGAAAACTCAGCGGACAAGACAACAGAGCTTCTAAGCAACCAAGGTCAACATGAACCAAGAAATCCGCAATGGGGAGAAAAATATGGACATACAATGAAGCATAGGAGTAAATCCTTTTAACTGACACGTACAGCATAAATTAGAGCGGCGACAGCGCAGTGGCTGGATGTGTGCCTGCCGACCCGAAAGTGTCTTGGGCTCGAATTCCAGTATAAGTAAAAAAAAAAAAAGTAAAGATCCCTTTACACGCCCTTAGGCGCATCGGGAATATGGGAAGAGCACCCATATTTTTACTGACCAATCGGCACTCGGTGGGTAATGTGGTCAGCATTACGCCGGCCGTCTTTACTTTCCCAGGACAGCCCATCCTGGTACCCATTTGAGGCTGGGTCGACCTGCGACGTCCCATACCACGATAAAAATCCACGCAGCCCACGCAGGTTTCGATCGCGGTACGTTGGATTACGAGTCAGACTCGCAACGCCTTAGCCACGGACGCCGAAATCCTAGGTCGAGTCGGGACATGTCCTGTGAAGTTTGAGGTTTGAGCAACGGATTAACATCATGAATAATCCATAAGTGCTCTGTTCTTTTTCTAACTCAATTATGAGTCCGAAGAAGCTCAGTCCAGTGCATAAGCTCTGTAGCACCGGTGAGGATCCTGAAAAACTTTAGGTAGATTTTAAACTCCAAATTGTGTCTGGGCAGCGCCGTTAGGCTACTTTTTTCGATTTCCAACTGCCAAGGTGTTTTTTATTTGCGCAACAATGCACACGGGCGTCCGATCTCACTATCCAGAGACTAGGGGGAATTACTAAAAGTCCAACCAATCACACTAAAGTTTAGAAATGAAGTAAAAACGAAGAAAATTAGCAGATTATGAAAAAACAGTTTTCCTGTAATCTTTATTAGTATACTTCTCCCTCTTCTTTTACGTTACTGTTTATACTTATGCAGTAAAGAGAGGAGTTATGTGTAGTTTCCTGCAGTGTCTTTTCTACTCGCTCCACCCATATTTTTCTTGGTCGACATCTCGACGTGTAGCTTGCTGTTATTATGTAGTGCCTTCTAGCTGCTGGCTAATTTGTTTCCTTTCTGACTAGATGACCAAACCGTGTGATTCTCTGATGCTTTTTGAAATAATTTTCAGGTACTGGCATTGTGCCTATTATTGTTCTTAGTTCTTCTGTGGTGACTCTGTATGTATCTTCTTGTTTGTTCCGCAGCATTTCTTATACCTCCCATATCACATGTAATTTTGCGTGTATGTTTTTATAGGACTGTCCATGACTGGTGTTGACCGCAAAAAGTTCGTACCAACAGCCCATTTATCAGCCGATTGTTTTGTATTCATGTTTTGCTATTTCAGCTGTTGTTAAAGAAATAGAGTGCGGACTGATATCCACTCCCATTCCTCGCCACGACACTCTGTGCTTCATGATGGATTTAGACAAGGACCAGGACACCGAGGAGGAGCAGGGGGATGACATCACACCAATACAACGTCTGAGACTTGAAGTCTGTCAGCACTACGAGCGAAATCCTGGCAGGCACAGACTGATTAGCCTCAACAGTGGGACAAAGAGTATGCAATATCTGAGGTCAGTCGACTAAGTTTGTACAACTCTCAGGATATAACTAACTCTATTGTAGGCATCCTCAAGATCAAGTACTGCCACTACCATCTCCTGTCTTTTCTGAAACGCCTCAAAAAAATCAAAAGCAAAAGTAGCTGCATTTGACCAGGTATCTTTCGTTGGCTGGTAAATATCCAAATTTGTTGGCAGGAGCTTTTCCCTTTTCCAAAACATTTGTATAGTAACAGCAACAATCTTCTCTAGCACCCTGCCAAAAGTATTTTCTAGGGTGAAAATCCTTAAACCGCTGAGTCTGGAGTGATCGTTGTCTGGTTTTGGAAACGGGATTAGGTAGCTGTGTACCCATTCCTACGTCTGCATCTACTATAGCCTCTGAAAAAGCATTTCTTTCCGCAGTCCTGTCCCATTCTCTGTTCCGTGCATCGAAATCCCCACAAAATAGAAGCCTAGTGCCTAGGATTTCTTCCAACTCTTTGAGCTGGTCCTAATGTTCCTTTATGACAAGAGAATTGACAGTAGTGTAAACATTTACTAATTCTGTTTTGTGCCCCTATTATCTATCTGTATACCACGAACTTCTGTTGTACTGTGATACCACTGACTCAGGTCAAGAGCCACATGCTTCACCCCATTCTTCACCAACAGACATTGCCCATGTCTTCCCTATCCGGTAGGATTTATATAACTAATATATCCAGGACACTCTTATCTATGTTTAATTCCTGAAGCATTATGATTTCAAAGTCATCAATCAGGTCCTCTCTGCCAGTCACTATGACAATTCCAGCAACACACGCTAACTTGCTTTAATCCCAGACGCTCCGTTTTTCGCATCTCTCCGAGTTCAGACTCTCTTATTCTGATGCCTTCTTCTCTCTCTATTCCATTGTCTTCCGTTGTCACCTAAAGATGATGCCATGCACAGAGCGCGTACTCCGTAGCTCCGGCGTTGATTCTTAGTAAGTACAAAATTCATAGAAAAATTCTTTTAACGCAGGAAGTAAACGATCACCCTAGTATTGCCTGCTTGCTAGGGAGGAGGCAGGGAATGTCCTAAAGGAATCCATACACCTAGCGCCGCCCCATCCACTAACCAAACGTTCCAGGTTTACGACTGTATAGACAAAATCCATTAAGACAATAAGCACGTAGGTCCACCTTGAGCTTAAGGTGTTTTTTTTTTTTTTAATCGAGGTTGTCTGCTCTAAATCCATTGTTTTTGTGCCTGTTCGGTTACGCACAGCGGTCTTGACTGTGGAAGGGGTTTCTTGATCAAGGGACTTACGACTCTTTCACCCTAAAGGTACAAGTACTCATAGGGCTAGACCAAGCTCTCAAACGAGAAAGGCTGTGGGTGCTCCACTACGCAAGAGATCCGACATCTACAGCCCTGGATCTCTCTGACCCGTGTGTATTCCGGTGCAAAAGTGTCAAGTAAGGGTGTTGAGACGGATCAGGTTTACAGGTCGCAAAAACATCCAGCACTTAAGAATTGTAATAATAATAAAGTAACAGTTAGCGTGGAAAATCTCGACAAGTGTGCTTCTTCTTCACTTCCTCTTTTACCGCTGTGGGTGTCGAGGGAGATATTAGGTTCTGTTTCTAGCTCTTCTGGCCGCCTCGACCATAGGCACATCGTGCTGTTGTAGAGTTTCTCTGATGTTATATTTCTATCTTGTTCTTGGTCTACCTTGTGCTCTACGTCCTTCTTCTCTTTCCATGTATGCTCTGTATGGTATGGTGTCACAGGGCATTCTCTCTAACTGGGCAAACCATTTCACTTGCTGTCTTTGTATGTAATTTAGAATTGGTTTTGTGCCGACTTTTTCTCTTATGATCTCATTCCTGATCTTATCTCTTATGGTCACTTCTACAGCCCTTCTCAGACATCTCATTTCCGTGGTTACTAATTTTCTTTTATGGTTTGTTGTGAGTGACCATGTCTGGCACTGGTAGCACAGAGTTGGAATAAATATGCTTTGAATAAGATGTCTCTTTGTGCTGATTGGGATTGTCTTATGCTGTAAGAGGCGGGCTAGCTGTCCCAATACTTGGTTTGCTTTACTGCATCTAATGTCAATTTCTTTATCCAATTTCCCATCTTCGGTATATGTAGTTCCCGAAAAGTGTGCTACTGTGCCTAATTTCTGTAGACTTCCACAGAATGTGAGGTGCTGTTAAAAAGATACGCATTTTTTGTCATTTGCAGGTCTATATCAGACGTTATTGAATCTCGCATTGTATCGCTTTTGAGCACTCAAATACAACGCCAAGAATACAACATACCACAACAACTTTCTGAGGGAACCGAAGCCCTTCAGCATGTTCGATTAGCAACCAAGCATCCACAAAAGATTATCGGTAATGAAGACACCATTTCGGCGATCAAAGAAATTATAGAGCGGGCGGACTCAGAGCCGAAGATTTTATTACTCTGGGGCCAGAGCGGCTCTGGAAAATCTTCTATCATTTCTAAAATGTGCAGAGATTCTGTGCAGTGGCAGTCTGGACGCAAGGTGGTGATTCGGATCTTGGGAACCACTTTGAGGTCTTCCAGTTTGTTTAGAGTGCTCGAGAGTTTAGTTAAACAATTGACTTTTCTGTACTCTCTCAATACTAAGCTGCCCCAAGACATGAACCTTCAGAAGGCAGTGTCGCTGTTTTGTCAAACACTTGAAGCAGTCAGTGCTAGGAGGGAAATGTATGGGAGTCTCCTTCTTGTACTAGATCAGCTTGAGATGTTGCCTGAGTTGAATGCACATCATCTTCTCTGTATACTGAACTCTGTGACAGCAGGTATTACGCTGGTGCTAACGCTTCAAACGCCACATCCACTGTTCAGCATCTTGAGATCAAATAAAAACGTTCACACAATCTCTACAGCATACATGGACAAGAATGATTTCTGTATTTGCTTACAGAACAGTCTTAAGGTCATCAGTCGTTTGGTGACAGATGACCAGCTTCAGTCAGCCATGGACGCTCTACCCCCAGACATAACCCCATTGAACGCCCAGTTGCTGTTTTCCCTAACTCGATGGTGGCAGTCACATACTCTTGCAGAACTGAAGCCTCTCTCAGACAAACCCGAAGTGAACTTCAACATATTTCTGGAGTTAACTGAGAAGCAGCTAGGACGAGCATTCACACGGCACGCCTTATCAGTTCTGGCCTCTGCTAGACACGGACTGGCAGACCACGAAATCCTCCATCTTCTTTCTAAAGATTCCGAGCTTCTAAACGAGATCACAGAGGAGAACAAGGAGATTGTTAGTGTGGTCGAAGGGTACCCGTATAAGCTTCAAATATCCCAGCTCATCTCTAGACTAAGTCCGTTTGTAAGCAGAGTCAAGCTTGAAGGAGAAACCGTATACCAAATCCAACCTAGATCGCTCACCATTGCCATTTCATCGAAATATCTCAGCGACAGTTTCTTTCATGATGTTCATTTTCGACTTGCAAACTTCTTCCTGTTTATCAGGAAAGGGCTGCTACTGAGCTCAAAGGAAATGTCTGAGCAAAGTCATAAAGAACTGTCCAAATGTCACTGGCGAATGTTACGATGCATCCCTTACCACCTATGTCACAGTTCGGACGATACTGCTTGTGTCTGGACAAGATTGAAGGACAAAGTATTCTACAATTTTGCCTGGCTCATCAACGTAATTTATTTTGGCTGTTTCAATGAATTACTTGATGATATCAGTTACTGTTTAGATGCCGTTAGCCTTGACCCAGATATTCAGTACTTGCAGCAGATACTGATATCCGCCCGGGCAACGGTCACGCACAACCCACTTTCTCTTGCCGCAATATTTGCGAATCTTAACATCAAGAACTCATATCGTGAGTCGGACTCTATGGAAGCTATAGTGAAGGAGGCACAATTATGGTTGAAGCAAATTCAAGTCCAAACTTTGGTACCCATGTCTTATACTTCCACAAGAATCGACAGACTCCTGATCGAGGACAAATGTATGCTCAATATTTCTGATGTCATATTCATCAACAACACGGACAAACTGCTGATTCAAAGAATGAGAAATGTGTTTGTGTATCACATGCTGACACACGAAGAATTTCTCCTTGATGCTCTCAAAGATGACATCGATTCAGTTCATCTCGTTGATGGAGTAAACGTCGTCATTCTAACAAAAGACAGCTTTTGTAAATTTACAGCACAGGTGTACTGTCTAGAAACAGACACACGCATAAGAACTGTGTCATTGACAAATTCAGCCATACTTTGGCTTGATGTTAGGTCTCTCCAGATGTCATACATTTCTGTCGGTTCCAGTATTAAGCGGGCTGATTTAGAACGAGGATCTGTGTTGAATGTTCTAACAACAAGGATTGAATGGGCAAGTGCGTGTATCTCTTCAGGGAAACCAGATACAGTCTTCACCGTTACTGTTGGTAACAAAACAAGGATCGAAGCAACGCCTTTTCATGATGTTACCGAGACAAAATATATAACTTTAAATAACACATCGCCTAATACACTCTGCAAAAGTATGTTTTCTACGAAAAATGGAAGACACCTAATTTATGTAACAGAAATACGAGCAGTCGTGATAGACTGTTCCACGTTCACTGTCATCAGTACTTATACTTACAAAAACTTACCAATCATCAAAGCAGAACTTTCTAGAAGCCACGAGCACGTTTTCCTCGCCTTCGCCAAAGGTACCATCATATGCTATGTACTGCATTCAGGCAGTCAAAGTATGATCGCTCAAATTAATTCTAAAGCACACTTATCTCCAGACAACCCAGATGAACCCGCCCGACCTGCAGCAGACAATTCACCAGATCGTCACCATCTGACTGAGATCTTCACCTCGCTCGTCACATCCGAAGACGACCATTTCCTGTTTTGTGGAACCAATCAGGGTCACGTGTACGTGGTTCATGTACCAACAGGGCTGCAGTTGGTAGACATTACCACCCAACAGCAGTCTATCCCCAAGATTGTCTATGTTACCAGCAAGAACCACTTTCAGCACATTATCACACTTGATGTGGAGGGGACTGCTCTACATTGGAATTTGAGACCATTACTGAAGTAGGTATCAATATGTCGTGTGTACTATCGTGTGTGTGTGTGGATGTGCGGTGGCGTAGCGGTTTCGGATTCGAAGGTCGTGAGTTCAAATCCGAACAGGGCTGCACTTTTAAAAAAATGTCTCTAAAACTTCGAATCCACAGCCTTACATGGGTACTAGGTAAAGTCGTTGGAAGTAAAGGCGAATAGCGTGTTGTCCACCACATCACTCACCGAGTCTATAAAATAAGGTCAATCACTATACGTACGAAACACATAAGGGCGTGGGAAAGGGCAGTTATTGTTGCTGTCCTTATAAACCAATTTAGTGTCAATAACGATAATAGAAATGATGACATCCATTGACAAGACATCAGCAGCTTTTGATAGCTAGAACAGAATGTGCAACTCTAGATTGTTTAGTTTCAAAACCAAATTACGTAATTTTAGTTCTAACATCATTTTAATTTTAACAAATGTAAGTGAAATTTAAGAACCACTAAGAACATAGGATGAAAGTTAAATGCATTCGAAAAATATTGTCTGAGGAAAATCATTTTAAAAAAATTGGACGACTTCAAAAGGAGTGAAGCAGCGGCTAACCCAGCAGTTACAACGTCGGCTCTTATGTAAAGCGAGCCCTATTTGACACTATAATGGCACAACATGATAATGAATAAATGAAAGAACAATAATAGATGCGACATAAGCATCCGTGTCGCACGTCTGTTCTTATTTCAAAGGTATCGGTTAATTTTCTCTTATGAAGAACTGAACTCAACATGTCTTTATATGTTGCCTAACTCTTTTGTATTTATGCCATAAGTATCAGTGCTTTGTATACCTGTAAATAAAGTATTCATCTGGCTTACCTATGTAAGACGTAGGTTTTAAAATGTTATGTGAATGTAGGAGTTATCAATATGTTCCGTGTAGGAATTATGCACGAATCTCTAATGAGAGATAAAGGAAAGAAGAAGAAAAAGAAGAAGAAGAAGAAGAAGAAGAAGAAGAAGAAGAAGAAGAAGAAGAAGAAGAAGAAGAAGAAGAAGAAGAAGAAGAAGAAGAAGAAGAAGAAGAAGAAGAAGAAGAAGAAGAAGAAGAAGAAAAAGAAGAAGAAGAAGAAGAAGAAGAAGAAGAAGAAGAAGAAGAAGAAGAAGAAGAAGAAGAAGAAGAAGAAGAAGAAGAAGAAGAAGAAGAAGAAGAAGAAGAAGAAGAAGAAGAAGAAGAAGAAGAAGAAGAAGAAGAAGAATGAGGAGGAGGAAATTTGTTTTAAAAAAAGAAGAATTGTGGAGCGCTCTCATCGTGTGTATATAAAGATATATATAAACAAATGTCCACAGGCAAGCAAGGGTGATTCTCCAAGACTACATCACTGACAAGGACCTGTACAAGGAAGAGGAAACAAAATTAGACTTCAACAAATATTTCACCATCTACGAATCCAAAAGAAACAACAGAATGTTCCTTAACGGCCCAGATATCAAATCCTTTTACCAAATTCCGTCTTCTGAAATATTTTCCCATCTGGGCAACTTGGATCCAGCTTTTGGTGTGGCCAGTGACTGGGAAAGAACAGGTAGGTACGTTTGCTTCAGCTGTTGCAGCAAGTTACTTTAACTGTTTCTATCCGAAACGATTGTCTCTATAAACCAATGAAAGTTACTTCTAAAGATGTTTGGGTAATAACTTAATTATTTTTTAATGTAAAAAGTGTAAAGGGGATGAACAGACGTATGATGTGATACTTTGCACTGAATGAGCTGCTGAGTTGCGTGCGACGGCGACACAGGCAGACAGTTTTTTTTTTATCAGCTGTTCGTACTGGTGGCAGAGCACTTATGGTTTATAACCGTGTGCAATGACGCTGGTTCACATCTCCCGAATTTACCTTTACTAGGTCATTTAGGTTTAAAGATTTGTGTATAGAAAATATTTTTCTTTGCACAATATCCACGGCAAGTTGCAATTTATCTCTGTTGAGCAGTGCCCATACTAGGCAGTTTGTCCTAACCAGTGTGCTTACAAAGACATCCTTTGCCTAGCACAGTTGAACTGTAGACCAGTACTGAAAATATTTCAACTCTTCACCACTTTTATCCATCCCCTGCCTGACATGACTAAACATAAACATTTTCTAATACTTGAGAATGCGACCTACTCGCCACAGTTTAACGGTACATTTAGTCTCATTACAAAGACACATAATCTTGACACTTGGTACTCAACAGGCGCAATAGCTGACCTAACTGAGAGTCTGAGGGCCCTAGCGTGTGCCAACGAATTGAGCGGCATTATCCTGACAGTGTCCGCAGATTTCAGGCTGGCCAAATGGAACCTCCAGAACGGCAACCTGGTGTGGAGTAAAAAACTGCAAGGTTCTAGAAAAACTATCCATGAAATCGTCTCGGTCTACTTCGATCAGGCCATCTTACTCGCGCAGACGTCGCCAGTCAGTGATGGCTTTGATATATCGGTAAGTGCTTCAACGCAAATCGTGTACATTTTAAATAGACATGTGTGTTTTAAAACGAAATGTGTATTGTTCTCTCTTCCTATTTAATGTGGCTTACCAATTCTTCATTAAACATACAGGCCAAAGGAAATGTTGGGAGCCCTGCCACCCCCCGCCCCACTCCCCCCCCCCCCACCCCAAAAAAGTATGGAGAATATATATATATATATATATATATATATATATATATATATATATATATATATATATATATATATATATATCAGCTGGCCCTATTCACGTTTCCCGGCCCATCTACACACTTTCTCTGTCTGGTCTATGTCAGAGAGGTGTCACGTTGTAGTTTTCTTCTAAAAGTCTCTCATGGGACTTGGGCTCAGGCTGTGCGTAGAGGGGTTTAAGTTAGGGCCAGTTCTAGTTGTTCTGGGGTCGTTAAAAGCTGTGTCGCTGTGTAATATAGAACACGCGACATCCGCATTGATGTAATTCTAGGCAAGACTACGTGACACCCCTCTGACGTAGACCAGTCTGAGAAAGCACGAATGAAAGGTCAGCAGCCAGTGTGAAGATGGGCCGGAAAACGTGAGCAGGACCCTTAGTCTTAGTCGAGGTTTCACCATCACTGAAATCGGGTCACCCCATACTTGCTCCATTCCTTGTGCCATTGAAAATCAAACGAATTGTCTTTCACTGTCCCATTTGAAAAACTGGTGAACAAACAATTAGTCCGGACACACTCCAGAAATATGCGCACGCTCTAAATGCAGATGCCACTTGCTAGAGGCGCCAAAACCAACAGTCGCCACCAGAAATGCAGTTTGGCGTTGATGGAAGTACACGGTCACAATGAGATGGCTTTACACGAGTAGAATTATTACATAAGTTATTTCACCAACCCACACATAAACTAACTACCGGGCAATTTGAATAACACGACACAGTCGCTGCACAAATAAAAGGCATTCCACAGAAAAAAAAATCAGCTCACGGGGCTCCACCAAGCACTAACCTCAGCAGCTCATGCAGCGAAACCGCAAGCTACAGTCCATATGGGGAAACTGCATTAGCCCCAATTTTAAAACACCCTGCTGTCCCAGCTGAGATAAAAAGACAAATTATAAATACAATCTTTATACCGACATTGGGTTATCAATGTCAGACTTGGACATTAACAAAAGAACATGAGAGAAGACTAACCACCTGTGAAATGAGATGTTTGAGAATGGCTGCGAATAAAACCAGAAGAGATCGAGTGAGAAACGATGTGATTACAAGAACTATTGGAACCATACCCATCGTTAAATTTATTGAGAAGCAAAGAATGAAATGGTTTGGTCACCTAATGAGAATGGAACCAACGATGCCAGCATCAAGAGCATACAACATGAAAATCGAAACAACAAGAGGCAGGGGAAGACCAAGAAGAAGATGGATTGAAGGAGTCACGGACAACTTGAGACTTCATAACATCACGGCATATGAAGCGACTGAGCGCGCCCTGGCTCGGTTGCCGATCATCTGATAGACTGCGACGCCTAGCGGCACAAGCAGATTTTGACAAAAGAAGAAGAAGAAGCATTAGCAAAGCGCTGTCATAAGCAAAATAACTTCGAAGCGATACATTCTGCCATGCCTAATCCTCCACTTTGCACCGGAAATCCATATATATGTATGTATGTATGCATATATATATATATATATATATATATATATATATATATATATATATATATATATATATATATATATATATATACACACGAGAGTATATACCGTCTCCACAATGAAAGTTGGCTACAGCTGGGGAATATTACGAGTTGAGGCTTAGTCTGTTCCACTGTGCTCCTCGACTACTCTGGTCCGAAATCATGAGAACGGCGTTTTAATCCTACCGCCACGGAAATGAAACTCTAGTAATTGAGGATCATGAACTTGTTAGATTCATTCACCAACATGTCAGTTAGGAAGCTGTACAGGGTGAGTTACACATCTTATGGCAAAGTATAAGGCGAATTAGTGGTAGTACGTTGAGGACGTCTGTTCCATTCGGAGATACATGGAAGAAGGAGGAGGAAGTCGAGGAGGAGGAGGGGAATAATAATAATAATAATAATAATAATAATAATAAGAAGAAGAAGAAGAAGAAGAAGAAGAAGAAGAAGAAGAAGAAGAAGAAGAAGAAGAAGAAGAAGAAGAAGAAGAAGAAGAAGAAGAAGAAGAAGAAGAAGAAGAAGAAGAAGAAAAAGAAGAAGAAAAAAGAGACTGAGAAGAGAAGAAAAAAGAGAAGACTGTCATTTAAGTCAGCATTCTTATCATCACTATACAACACTTCTGCCGTTAAGCCTCGTGGGAAGAAACACGTTGCGATCCAGTACACACTGACTGGCACTGGCTATTGTCAGTGAAGGTGTAAAGTGTCTGTGATGTTGTCGATCCATTTTTTCGTGGCTGTCCTCTTGCTCTTGTAGCTGACATTCTGAGATGTAGGGCCTGTGATGGTATTTGATGTTGCCGCACGCTAACAAGATGTCCCAACCTCTTATCTTCTCGATGAATCTAGTACAAAGTGTTGTTCCCACAATCTGTCAGATAGTCTCATTATTCACTCAATGTCTAATGATCATTTCAATGTGGTCTCGATATTCTATAAGAGTGCCCGCTCTCCTTCTCCCCGACTTTCCTTTCCAGGCAAATATTTCACAATGCTTTCTCTTACCGGTTCAAGGAAGTCATTTCATAACAGGGGATTTTTATTTGTAACATTGTTTTAGTAATCAAATGTTTGGCTACAATACCACCACGATTACAGCAGCAATAGTAGTAGTAGCAGCAGCAGCAGCAGCAGCAGAAATAACGATAATTATAATTGCAACCATGGCGATAATTTTTCGTAGGTCATTTACACAAGAGAAGGCCAAAGCAAAATAATGACCCGCCACAATGTATTCAGTTACTGGATATCCTTGGACAGAAGCTATGTTACGCTGGAGTGCCAGGATTCTTCTCAGTTGCCAGGTAAGAGAGGAATTTTATGCAGAATTTCGTCAGTGTGCTAAATAACTTTGCCAATACATTACATAACCTTGTCAGTGCAGTACAACATTGTGTTAATGCAAAACAAAACAATCACTGTACTGAAAGCACTGCAGAACTGTGTCAATGCACTGCAGAACTGTTTTAATGCATTACTGAACTGCGTCAATGCACTACATAACTTTGTTAATGCACCACATAACTTTATATGACATATACTGGGAGCAAATATCAACAGTTAGACACAACATCATCGCCTCACCACATATAGAGATAAAAAGAGGAGTACGACAGGGATAAGTGCTATCCCTAAGTCTTTTTAACTTAAATACAGAAAACATTTTGAAACAAGCTGAGGAATAGCCTGAACTGAATTTTAGTGAAAGAACAATATACGATCTGGGATACGCAGATAACGCAGTGCTACTAGCAGAAAGCGAACTGGAGTTACAAGAACTAGCTGATAAAGTTAACAGGCGAAGTGCAGAGTATGGCTTAGACACATTTAAAAAACAAAAACTATAGTAATTAATAGGGCTGTACCGAATCCCATCCGGCTTTAACTAAAGATGACCGTGACCGAATAGTGATTTTCACTATTCGGCCGAATACGAATAGTGGGAACAACTATTCGGCCGAATACGAATAGTGTATCATCATCATCAGGCGCCTTGCGGACTGGCGTGAGCGATCATGCCACAATCTCCTGCAGCATGTATCAGTTCGTGAGCTGACACACCTCCATGCCATGCAACAAGACTGTCAAGAATCTTATCTCGTTGTCTTCCCCTATCCCTCCTTCCACAGATCTTTCCAGTGGTCACCAAATGTTCCATTTCCACTCTTCTCATAAAATGGCTGAAAAATGACGACTGTCTCCTTCTGATGTCTGTGATTAGTTGTCTTCGGGCTCCCGCCTCTTTCAAAACCATCGCTCGCTCGGCCGTTCGTTCGATGTAATTTAAACGCACCTTCATATTCTCGTTAGCAATATCTTCAAATTTGATTTGGGCGAAGATACCCTGAAAGAACGAAAAATGCATGATCTCTCTCTCTCTCTCCCTCCCTCTTTCTCTCTCTCTCTCTCTCTCTCTCTCTCTCACACACACACACACACACACACACACACACACACACACATTGGCATTTTATGCAGTTTGTACCACGCAACCGAGTAGCAGTTTCCCCCGCTACGACAGACTTAGTCAACAGCAACGATTGTGTTAATAAGAGATTTATTTCAGTCCATCACAGTGTTTGCAGAAACAGGAGTAAGGTAACCACTATTCGTATTCGGCCCGACCGCAACTATTCGGCCGAATACCGAATATTTATTAGGTCCACTATTCGGCCCCGAAGCGAATACAAGTCGATTATTCGGTACAGCCCTAGTAATTAACAATGGAAAAGAACGGCCAAAAGTGAAGATCGCAGTAAACGGAACAAGTAACAAGTTTTTTCTAACTAGGACACGTAGTAACAGGCGATGGAAAAAGTGAAACAGTAATTAAAAAAAAAAGAGAATAGGAATGACTAAAACTGTCTCCAATAAAATTCGCAAATTACATACAGAGAGACAAACAACACTCTAAAAATGAGAATCGTTAAATTTTATGGATACCCAATCCTGCTACGTGGTTTAGAAACTGACAATGAACAAAGCAACTAAAAAATCGAATTGAGTTTCCTGGAAATGTGGGTATACAGAAGAATATGTCATATTTCATGGAAACAAAAATAGTTCGATACAGAGGTTCTGAGGAGACTACACATGATAGATGCTGAAAGAAATAAAGAAGAGACAGCTGGGATACTTTTGCCACATTAAAAGACACAAAACGCTTTTGATGACCATACTGGAGGGAAAGGTCGAAGGCAAGAAAGCAAGAGGTGGGCAACGATACAAGTGATGGATGGGCAGCAGTCTGAAAGAGTGTACAACCAAGACAAGAGACAGGGCATGTTGGAGATCCACTGCAGTCAACCTTTAATGTGGAGATGGTATCTGACTGACTGACTGATTGATGACATAACTTTGTCAATGCTTACCTGACTGATTGATGACAAAACTTTGTCAATGCACTTCATTACTTCGTCAATGTATTAATACTTTGTGAATGCACTATATAACTTTGTCAAACACTACAGAATTGTGTCAATGCATTACATAACCGTCTAAATGCATAGTAGACCTGTTTAAATGCACCGTAGAACTTTTTCAATGCATTGTACCCATTACAGAAAGTAAACACGTTCATAGTCATGACAGAGTAGCACATGGAGAAGGGGAGAACAAGGAAGTAGAAGTCCACCTCGTCGAAAAAATATTTCTGATTTTTGGTATATCATGGACTGGTATTTCGGTTAGTTGCTGTATTCGCCTGTCTCATATGCAAGTGAATCATGGACTGTTTGCAAACTAATGAAAAAAAAAAAAAAAACATTTGTAAGTGGCATTAAAAGGGTTTTGTAGACGAATAAGAAATTGATGTATTTATCTCTTTGCCTTTATCTCTTGCTCTCTTTCCATAAATTGTACTTGTTACGAATTTATATAGTGAACTCAAAACTGATTGACGTTTAACCCAAACCAAGCGATAAACACCCTGTAACACGAAGTGCCACCATTCGGATGAGGATCACTTGGGGACAGGTCCCAGAAACCCTGTTCAGCCGTTATGTTATATTAGGGTCCCCGACCACAGCCAGGGTGGCTCTTTAAAAAACACACAAAACAAAATTGCTTTCCTTATTGGGACGGCGATAACTACTTCTCCTAGCATGAACTATTAAAAAAAAAACACTGCCCGTCTACGTCTAGTTGTTCTAATAAGTTTACGATTTTCACATGCCTGTAAGAAAACAGTAATTTCAAAATTTTGTATGTTTAATTTCCAAATGATATATTAGAACTAAATCGTGTCTTGTATTTAAATAGGAACCGTGCTATACTGGTGGGATCTGATAAATGCAAGAGAGCTGGTTTGTAAATATCAGCATTCACCACATTTTGACAAGGACAGAATGCATCAACTGACATCGTTCTCACCAAGCCTGCAGAGTTGTGTTTCCTTGGTCGTTCAAGCAGACGCAAGATTGAAACCTTGTAGCGACGCAATATCTAAAAGTCCAGATTGTAATTTGTATTCAGTGGGCGATTCAGATGATAGGCACCTACAAGGAAGGTCGGGTGAAGATTCTGATATTTTGAGAGCCAGCATTAAAAGCAACATAGATCTGAAACTAATTACACCTAACGCTGAAAGGAAGTGCATGCAAGTTACATCACAATCAGAAAGCAATGAGTTAAAGAATACGCCAGCCACAGTTATTTCAGTTGAGGAAACGCAATTTCCTATGACGGAGCATGGGTGCACAGGGGATTATTCAAACGAATCCGAGAACACAGAAAAGGCAGTGGTGCCCTCGGAGACAGCATGTTCAAGAAATGACTTGACGCGTGTATATTGGAGCCAAATACATGAATGTTTAGAGAGCTGTGCTTCTGGCAGTGACAAACAGCAACATGCAGGAACCAGTAGTGAAGAGACAAGACTGCAGCGTGCAGTAACCAGTAATGAAGAGACACGACAGCAACATGCAGTAACCAGTAATGAAGAGACAAGACTGAAATTTCCTGAAATAAACTATTCACGAGCTGGAAGTAAGGCATCCTCAGTTGCTAGCAAACACACAACAGATAACATTCAAGTTGGAAAACGCGGTGGTAAAAGGAACACTGAAACAAACGGAGTTAACAAGGACAAGACCAGCACGTCTGCAGTGTCTAGCCATTCAGAAGTCTGCCTGCCTGTACATGCTACATCCTTCTGTTTTGTTGGGGAACAAGAAATACTTGTTGGAACTCAGTCGGGACAGTTGTTACTGCTAGCAGTGCCTTCCTGCCAGCAAGTACTGGCTCTCGGTGAATCTGGTCCCAAATATGCTGAGGAAATTACACAGGAGTTTCTGACAGATGCGCCCAAACCTCACAAAGATGCCGTATCTGACGTCACAACGTCGCAGGACTTAAGCATCATCGTCAGTTCAGATCGTACTGTAGTGTGCCTGTGGAATGCAGGAGATAAGACCCTGGCAATGAAAATCCAACTCTACGATGACCAGAAGGTAAACTGTTTCTGTAATGAGCCAGTTGTATGCGTGTGTATGTGTGTTTTAGCAAAGAACTGTTATCGCAGCTAATACTTCTTTGTGTTATTCCACAATCCACATCACTCGCCAGAATGATAGATTTGGGAGTTAAAATCGGCATAGCAAAAAACGAGACACAGCAGAGAACTTGTTAATCAATACAGAACTGGTACTATCAGCCACCCGACGTTGGGATTCACACTGAGGGAAGGATATGAGCACCTATAGACATGTCCGGAGTGCAATGATAATAACCCAACTAACTAACTAACTAACTAATTCCATAATTCAAATCTGTAAAATCAGTGTTAACATTCAGCCCTCACCTATTTGTCTTACATTTAGTTATTACTCACTGCTTGCTATGAATGACTTAGTTTCATGTCTCACATAGAGAATAAACCCTATCTAGCCAACACACTGTCACTTTTGCAATTTTTTCATAACCGAAAATGTGTCAATATAAAGTGCTGGCGCGCGTTTCCTGGGTTGAATAGTCCAAATGCCTCACTAACAAGCATGTCGTAAGAGTCGACTAATTTGAGGTTTCCTTCGAAGTCAGATTGCATCTGACTGAGAGGCAAGGACCTAACAATATGAATAAATGTAAGTCAGATCTGTAAAACGGATGTGCATGCAAAATTCAAATACTGGAACAAGACTAAAGTCCAGAGAAGGATGAACAACCAGACTTTTCACCGGAGTTTACAGCCGGTGAATGTGAAGAAGAAGAAGAAGAAGAAGAAGAAGAAGAAGAAGAAGAAGAAGAAGAAGAAGAAGAAGAAGAAGAAGAAGAAGAAGAAGAAGAAGAAGAAGAAGAAGAAGAAGAAGAAGAAGAAGAAGAAGAAGAAGAAGAAGAAGAAGAAGAAGAAGAAGAGGAAGAGGAAGAAGAAGAGGAAGAAGAAGAAGATATGCCCGAAAAGACGATGATGTAAAAAAGGTCCTTTACCATTTTTACGAACAGATATTCGTGCCGTCGTGCTTTGTTCATATGAGTTGACTTTGAACCATTTCTGCTTCCCAGATATCTCAGATGGTTATTTCTAAAGATGCTGCAATAATTGCCATAGCAACGAATTCTCGCACGCTTTGCCTGTGGACACCAATAGAGAGACGACAGATTGCCAGTTACAAAACAACATTCGACATCACCGACCTGCAAATGACGTGTGATTGCCGCAAAGTTGTTGTTCGTGGTCTTGGCCCCAAAAAGAATCAGATTCTAGAGGTATTTGACATTGTAAATGTTGACGACATTTTGAACAACGTTGTCGGCAGACGGCAGCTGCAAGATCTCGAGAGGAGAGAGAATTTAGCCAGTGAAAGAAAGACGAACAAGCTGCAAATAGAGAATGGTCAATAGGCTTAAAACCTAGATGTCGTTAAACAGCCAGATTCAGTGTACATTCCCAGATCTGTAAAATGAACATGCAGGCAAATATCAAGTTCTGGAACAAGACCAAAGTCCAGAAATGGATGAACAACCAGAACTTTTCGCCAGAGTTTACAGCTGGAAGGAACTAAATGTTCTTTCCAGCCCCAAGGTACTTGGCGGTGATGATGATGTTCGAAATATTTTTAAGCTAACACGAACGGCATCTGTACTTTGTATCAACTTCATTTTCTCTCTCTCCTTCATGCTCATACATAAAAATATCCAGCCTGACACACACACACACACACACAACTTTTGACAACATGTAACATGAATAGCTTATTGCATACCTCCAAGGGTCGGCTCTGTGGCTAAGTCGATGCGAACGCTTCGCTTCGTAATGCCGGGATGCCAGGTTCGATCCCAGCTGCGGGCAATGCGCCTTGCATTGGTTTCGACAGTGGTATCAAGAAAGCCGAACGTCCAGAAAGCAATGGCAAACTACTGGATGTAAATTGCCTAGAGAAACCACACAACAGCCAGGGGCTGTTAGGGTTGGTTCTGCAACGTCCTGTAAAGGATACGCAACTAACAACAACAAAAAAATACCTCCAAGAAAATGGATGTGTGTGTGTGAATAAGCGGTACACATGCGTGTGAGTGTATATACAGTGCATTATTAATGGGTTTACCTTTAAATTTATACATGCTGTAGATGTGTCTAGGGAAGACAACAATGCCAGTTGGCAAAAACAAGATGATAATGATGCCACAGATAGTTTAAACCTGACATGAACCAAATCTAAATAAACATAACTATCACTTTGTTTGCAATTATGTATGTGTGTGTAATCTGCCTTCAAATTATTAATTTTAAATATTATTAAAATCAGAGGGACTAGTATAAACTCTAACCTGTTAGGTGGCCAGATTTTGGCGGTGAACAATTTTAAATGTTGAGGATGGCGGTCATCCATTATTTGCTGATATTGTCATAGTTATGGTTTCTTGAATTCATCCTATTTTATGTTCGTAATTTTCCTCAGGCATTGGTTTTCAATTGCCTGTAACTTTGGTTTCATGTCTTTAGTGGTTCTCTCATTTTCACTGGCAAATATAAACACTAAAAACACACACACACTCATTATAGATACAGTTTAAATATTTTATTCAGGCTTTTAGAAGCTGCCGATATCTTGCCAAGACATGTTATACATTCTTTCTTTGTGTGTCTCTTAAGAAAATGGTTCAGTTTCTTTAATTCTATTTGTCTCATGTTACAACTGCTTGATCTATTATTGGTATTTTTAATATATAATTGTCTTTTTTTAACCTATTCGTAGTACTCTACTACGTTATAAAAATGTGTACAAGCGGGACATGAATGATACATGTATTGAGGTGGACTCATAGGAACAAAATGCCATGGATCGTGTTGTGTTGAAAGGGCATATCGGGGAAGGGAATGAGACTGAAGGAAGAGATGATTGCAGAAAGGATAAAAGCTGCGCGTCTGAAAAGAAACAGATTAAACACAAATGTTGACAACAATGGTCCTGAAATCCCATGCTACCATAGTGGAAGACTTTTTTTGACACGGGTGGGTCTTGCTAGTCACACTCACCATCGCCAGGGGCTGTGAGTCTCATGCCTCCTCATAGCGCAATATAACACTATCTTCTGGAAAGATGGAAAGGTGCCAGTGATTGATTTGTAGCACATATTTTTTATGTAATTTTTCATAAATGTTTTTTTTTTCTTTGCATCTCCTTTCTGTGTTCTTCTTACTTCTGCCTTTCTAACCCCAATGGAGCATTCGCCCTCAACCAACACACGCCAGGTCGTTCTATCCTACGTATCGCATGCAGCTCTCCCCATGTCCTTTCTTATCTTTTTAACTTCTTTCTAGCTCCCTTATCCCTGTGTTTTTGGTCTTCTTTATTTCTATGCCCCTGTTGGTTTCAATGTAAAGACATTCTGGTTATATTGTTCTCAGGTTTTCTTAACATGTGTCCTATCCAATGCCAGCGTTTTTTCTTTACCTCTTGGTCTATCGGAATCTGTTAAGTTCTCTCCCAAAGATCTACATTAAGTGATTCTATCGTACCATTTAATTACCTCTATTCTGGGCAGGCACCTGTTAATGGGTGTTATGTAGTTTACTAGATATTGCCTTAGATGTTCTCCTTACTTAGCAGAACGATATCACTGGCAAAATCGAGATCTTCCAACTGTGTTTCCCACACGTCAATGCCAGTGTTTCCAACACACCATCTTTTCAATACCCAGTCAATAATTACACAAAATAACATTCATTTAAGTAAAGTAAATCAGGAGGTGAGCCAACTCAGGGAGAAAAGAATTAACGATACAAATGAAGATAGTCTGAGGAAGACATCTGTGGAATGATCAGAGCTAGTAAAGGAAAACAGCTTTAAGCAGAGTGGCAAGCTTCACTGGAAAGGTTACGGGTAGTGGGCATACTTGTATATTTTATCCAGGCTAAGCCAGCGTAGTAGGTAATGAACAGGCTGACACATTGGCTGGATCTGCACCACTTGGTGGGGAACTGATACATGTCAAGGCAGATGTAGTCAAGGCCCTTTGGGATAAAAGCAACGGAGTCAGAAGCGAAACAAGATTATTATGGCCTGGAGAGAATGAGGCACCTGGGTGTAACCAGAGGGTCTGGCCGGCTTACTGCACTCAGAGGAAAGGCAAGGCGGACATATAATTAGATTACGACTGGAACCATCAGTATTGAAACTCTGCACTGACTGCTGAAGATGAGGACGGAGTACACATGGGAATGCCTCGAGTGCTGTGATGTCAGTTCTTGACTCAACCCAACTCAAAGGATAACATGTTGGGATTAGGTTGAGTTAAATGTCTGAGGATGTGGTTATATAGATGAATGATGAGAACACCCTTGACCAATGATAAAAGAGCCTTGAAAAAAAAGTGACTCACAAAAAAAAAAACTGTTTGCCCACATCAGGAGGAGGCAATCTACATTGTTTGCTTATGTCAGAAAAAGGGGGGAAAAACTGGAGTACATCGTGACGGTAGGGAGAGCTGGAAGGGAAAAGAGGCAGGGGAGACTGAGAGAGAAGATACTGGGCAGTTAGGCAATATGCCAAAAGTGACTGAAAGCACACGAGACAGAAGGTTGCGATAGATGTGACTATCAACCCCACATGGTATAGACGATATAAGAAGGGGACCCACGCAAAAAAAAAAAAGATTGAAGAAGGATAGAGTGAGCTAACATAACAGAGGTTCTGGAGAGACAAAATTAAAAAAGAGTGTTGTTGGGGGAAAAACCAGCAAGAGCCAAATTAAAAGGCAGTGCACTCATAATAGCATCTGTGGCTTAGGTGTTTCAAACGCCCTTCATAATGCCAGGGTACCGGGTTCGCTCCCAGCCGTGGACAATTTGTCTGGCATTGGTTACGACAGTGACACCGGGAGCTGACCATTCAACGGCAATGGCAAACTACCGAACATAAAATTTGTCTAGAAAAGCCACAACAGCCAAAAAATGCTAGGGGTGGTTCTGCAACGTCCGGTAAAGGATACGCAACCCATAAAAATGATACTGGAGGGAATTGCTAAAGGCAGGAGAGCAAGAGACAGACAGTGGTACAAGAGATGGGCTAGCAGCATTTTGAGAGAGAGTAAAACCAGGACAGAGAAAATACTGAAGATCCATTACAACAAACCTCCTTTGTGGAAAAGGAGCCTGACTGAACTTAGTTATGTACAGCAACTGCCTAGGAATAAAGAGTACCTGCATCTGGTTAGTTAGATAGTTTTCAACAGATTATCCTCTCTGCACATCAGACAAGTCCATAAGCGCTCAGATCCCATCCTCAGCATATTCCTCAGTGGTGGGAACTGATAACACCAGTTCTGTGTTGGTTTACTATGCTTCTTTGCCTGCCTGTATATCGCTAATCTTTGGCCACATCTCTTTTGACCTGAAGTTTGTGTAATCTTTTGAGTGTTGCCGATTCAATGTCGTTTCCTGAATCATCTTCTCGTCCTGCCTCCTTGACAGCATTGAGAATGTCGGCCCTGCCATTCCTTTTTCTGTACCTACCATGGCTCTGCCAGCTAGCCAATCCGCTCGTTCATTCCCTCTTACCCCAGAGTGTCCTGACACAAAAATTTAATTCCTTTCAGACAAGATTTCCTCAGCGACTCCAACCAGTTCTTATACAACCAGTTTCTGTCTTCTTAAGCATGCTCATGAAATCACTTAGAAAGCATGGACAAATGTTGGGTCTCTAGCCACATCACTGCTTTTGTTGAGTACTTGTATTTGTTGAGGTGTAGTAAGAGCACTGGCCTAAAGACATGTATGTTCTTTTTTTAAGAGTGATCGGCCAAAAGAAAGAAGAAGAATTACTCAGTTAAAACATTTTAAAATCAACAAACATGTTCACATAATGGATAAATATTTTGTTTTAAAAATGTCCAAGTAATGTCTACTTAATGTTTAAGAACAGACAAAAATATTCACAAGATATATCAGAACATGTCTTATAAAAGTTACAAATATTCAGTTGATTTATAAATTCATGTTTTACAATAAATAAACAGGACTGTACATTTTCATATATAAAAACAGTACTTTAAAACAGTAGTTTATATGATCAATTGATTATTAACAGTTTTAAGATTTAACACTCTTCCCCCCCCCCCCCCCCCCCATCCCCTTTTTCCTCCAGGAAGACGCCAAACCGTCACTTCTCAGCTCCGTCAAATTCCTTTTGTCCCTTTTCCGACTTGCCTATACTGATCTGTTTACGCGATACATAGTTAATACTACTGACTGTTTTCGAACCTGCGCTTACATTTCGGAGGTCAGGATATGTATGTGTTAACTTCAAATAACATGGGAGGGGGGAGGGGGACGTCTGAGCCAAATAGTTTTTTAAGCTAATTTGATGTCAAATTTCCCCATAAGCCTCAGTGATAGAGGTCATGGGAGTAATGGTATGTGTTACCTGATACATATGTTTAAGGTCCCAGGGAATGTATTCCATTTAAAGTTTTACCCTGTTTGTGTTGACTTCATATATCGTTATTTACTTCATGAACAACAATAAAATGTAGTTAAATAAATGTTTATCAAATTTACTAGTGGTCTGTGTAAATATTTTTTCCAGGATGTTTTTGTTCTGAAATTATAACGGGGCGTGCCTCATTTTTTTTTACACTGCCCGCGGTGAGCGGGTTCAAATTCAGCATCTTCAGAAAAAAACCATGTGAGATATTTGGGAAGCAGCAATGGTTCAAAGTCAACACATACGAAAAAAGCAAGAAAGATACGAATATCAGTTTGTAAAAATGGCTCTTAGGGCGTATTTTCTTTTTCTTCTGTGCTGTAGGAATACAGAATAAGCCATTAATAGAATGTCTAAAGTTATGCTTTAGGTTCAGATGGAATAGTTTGATTAACAGATGGTTGTTACACATAATTCACAGATATGCCTAGAATCTTCCAGAAGACGTGGTAGTGCATGTGCTAGATATCTGATTTCTAGGGGGTGCTAGGTGCTAGGTGCTAGATGGAAGATGTATAACTGAGATAAGAAATAGAATTGGACAGGCAAAAACTGCATTTTATATAATGAAAAACATCTTGTGCAATATATCCTTGTCATTGAGAGTTAGAAAAAGAATTCTTGCTTGCTACATACATCCAGTTTTAACATATGGCTGTGAATCCTGGACAATCGGTAGGCAGGCCAAACAATTTCTGGAGGCCTCGGAGATGTGGTTTTACAGAAGAATGCTTAGAATACCTTGGACAGCCAAAAAGAGCAACCAAGAGGTTTTGAAAGAGGCGGGAGCCCGAAGACAACTTATCACAGTCATCAGAAGGAGACAGTCATCATTTTTCAGCCATGTTCTGAGAGGAGGGAAAATAGAACATGTTGTGACCACTGGAAAGATATGTGGAAGGAGAGATAGAGGAAGATGAGAGAAGATGATTGACAGTCTTGTTGCATGGCATGGAGGTGTGTCGGCACACGAACTGATACATGCTGCAGGAGATCGCAGATTAGGGGGAGGCATGATCGCCCACGGCAGTCGGCAAGGCACCTGTTGATGATGATGATAAGAGGTAAGGTGTCCGCCTCGAGTGCTAGAGGTTTCGGGTTCAAACCCTGGTAAGGGCTGGGATTTTGTTCTCGTGGACTTGGACTTCTAGTAATTCCCCTTGGTCTCTGGATAGTGAGATTGGGCACCTGTGTGCATTGTTGCGCACTAAAAAAATAACTTGGCAGTTGAAAATCGAAAAGATTAGCCTAACGGCGCTGCCCGGGCAAAATTTGGAGTTAATTTGGAGTAATTTTTACTTTAAAATATGTCTGTAACAGAATCTATCTATATCCAAATGGATGGTGCTTTTGCCTAATTTCACAATTGTCACTGAGGATACAATATGGCGGTGGGGTATAGAAGCTTAAACAGCATTACAAGGCCAGGTGCAGTGCTTTAACTTTGTCATATATGTGCCTGTATATCTAATTTGTTTTTCACATGACTTTTTATTTTTTTGTTAACTGACTATTTGAATTTTTACATGACTTTTTTATATGACTGTTCTGGCCCGGCTCTCTGTCGTTGTTGGTTAAACCTGACTTAGCGGTGACGAACTCCTAGTTCCCGGGGGTAGGCAGAAAAGCCACATTTCTTCCAGATTTACGGTACCTATCATGGAATCAAGGCCGAAGGGTTGCGATATCTATAGTACCGAGCCAAAAGGTTAACTACTCATGGTTTCTGGATATAAAAAAAAAAAAAATGACTGTTATGAATTTTAAATGACTGCTTTGATTTTTAGATGATTGCTGTGATTTTTAGCTGCACATTTTGTTTTCTATGGGCCCGTTTTTGATTTTCACATGACTATTTTTAGTTGTACATGACTATTTTCATTTGTACACACTGTTTTGATTTTTACACGACCATTATTGTTTTTTATATGCCCATGTTGCAGAATAAATATCTCTGTACCTCTGTGTGAACAGCAATAAGGCAAATGTCTTCTTAAAGAAATAAATAAACAATCCACACATTTTTTTTTAAAGTCAATGAGAAATACATAACCAACACTTAGTTGCAGACAGGAAACTTAGTTGCAGACAGGAGTTGCTTCATCGCAAGCAGCTGTCACTTTCAAGTTATACATCTAAGGGCTTCATGTTATCACTACCATCCTGTTGTGCCATTATACATCACACAGATCCCCGTGTGGGTTCCGGGGCCCTATTGTGGGGAAAACAAGAATAGACCGATTGGCTCTCCAACAATCATGTCCTGGGAGTTGACTAATTTAGGGTTTCCTTCAAAGTCGGAGGGCATCTGCCTGAGAGGTAAGGAACCAACAGTCTGTGCAAGTAAGTCAGAGGTGGAGTTTACAGCTGGTGAACACAAAGAAGAAGAAGAAGAAGACATCACACAGTGCTCACGGTCTAAGCCTTCATTCCATTCTATCCTATGCAATCATCATGATATCAAGGATGCAGTCCAGTCCAGCAGCTTTGGCTTCTCCCAGTTATGTTTATCTCATGGTTTCTCTTGGATGTCCTCACTTCTTCAATCCATTTGTTTCCCATTTATATGCCTGTTTGGCGATTCTCTATCCATTTTTCCTCATGATGTGCTCAAAATACTGCCATTTTGTTCATTCTATAAGTGTTGTTCAGACATGTATCATTTCTTTGCCTCTCTTGAATTCATCAACCTCATGTGGGTTCCTGGACTTCATAGTGGGGAAAACAGAAATAGACCCACTGCCTCCCAACAGGCATATCGTAGGAGTTGACTAATTGGGGGCTTCCTCCAAAGTCGCAGTGCATCTGCTCGAGTGACAAGGAACAACCAGCTGCAGACAAATAAGCCAGTAAATGGTTGTACATGCAAAACTCAGGCCCTGGCATAAAGCCAAAGTCTAAAGGAAACAAAAAACCAGGACATTCCACCTCAGCTTACAGCTGGTAAACAAATGAGAAGAGGAAGAAGGATTCATCCAGTCTAATGCTAATTAATTTCCTGAGGTATTTGTCTAATATAGTTCATAAATAATGATATCTGACAGACTAAGTATTATTAACAATAATGGTGATTATTATATGAATTGGATGAGACACATCATCCTCTGCTCTGTCCTGTTGTGCCACTATATGTCCCATGAGGCTCACAGTCTAGATCTTCATTCCACTCTATCATGTGCAATCCCCCAGTGCTTTTGGCCTTTCTCCACAATTTTCTGTTCAAGGTTTCTCCGGAATGCTCTGCAATCCATTTTTCTCCCAATGCAATGCTTGTTTGGTGATTCTCTACCAATTTAAGAACTGGATGAGGCATGAGGAAGTAAGAAAAATATACTTTAGTGAGAGGTAACTATTCAACATACTGTGAGTGTTATGGCCCCAAAAGAATTCACTGGTAGGGGGGAAAAAAATCAAATTTTTCCAATCTAGAGAATAAAGACTGTCCTTGTTAAATAATCTCAAATGACTTCTGATATTACTCTGGCCATGTAGCAGTGAAAGAGGCTTGTGGAATACTGAGAGTTAGCTACTATTCACTTTCTTTCCTCTCTCAACACATCCCGTTTCAACAAATTATTACATATGCAGTTCAATAAAGAGATAATAGCTCCCAATCCATTACTATCATCACAAGTTGGCACATTGCTGATCTTCAATACTGTTGTTTGCCATCTTTTCTCAAAGTTTCGCAAATCTCGTTGACTAACCTCACTGTGGGCAAACTGGTCAAATCTAACCAAAGTTAAGTACAGTTGTTTGTTTAAAACCATATCATCTCTATATCAACAAACACAAAGTTTAGTTAGCAACAAAAACTAAACATAAATCTAAATTTTTTAAATATTTGTAAAACATATGTTCAAGGCTGCATCATGACAGACATTATGAAAATGGCATTGGCTCCCTCCTAAACCTTGCCTAAAATTGGTACCAAGAAATGTCCTGCGAAGTAAAGGTGGTCAGGGTGATGTTAACCCCATTACAGATCAAGTGGTCTATAAAAATAGGAGCTGTGCACCATATTCCGATGTGCCTAAGGCACAAAAAGGGTCCAGTAGTCCTTATTATTTGTAACAGAAAGAAAGTTCATTCACTGGCACCTTTCAGTCTTTCTAGATGATAGTGTTATATTGTGCTATGAGGACACATGGACTCCCAGCCCATGGTAATGGCGAGTATAACTAGCAAGACCAGCCCGCGTTAAGAAAAGTCTTCCACAGTTACTGAATGGGATTTCAGGACTTCTGTTGCCAACATTTGTGTTTAGTATGTTTCTTCTCAGATACAGAAACTAAGTAAAAAAGCTATTTCCATGCTCTGAATCATCCTGGTCAGAAGAGGCTAGTCCCACAATTTTTAGACCACCTGGCTCTCGAGGAGTGGTGAGGTTGTTATCATGCCAGTCACCTTGATCATTTTCATATTTTTTGGGGCTTCCTCTCTGCCCCAAAAGTCCTTTCTTGTTTCAGAGAAGGAAAAGTCTGAATCTGCAACTCTGGACCTAGCAGGCTGATGTTGCACATGGTTCAACCTATGGATTGTGTTATTAAGGATCTCAGAGAAACACACACACACATATATACACACACACACAGAGAGAGAGAGAGAGAGAGAGAGAGAGAGAGAGAGAGAGAGAGAGAGAGAGAGAGAGAGAGAGCGAGAGAGAGGTTGACTAAATAACTACATCCACATCACTGCTAAAATAGCAATGGAAGAATTCGGAATAAATATTGGAAGAGGCAGACAAGACAAATGAGAGGTTTTAACAACATGCACAGAAATGCCAATGTTAGCTGCAGGATGATGATATGTGAGAGGGCCATCAGGAAAAGAATGAGCCAACAATATAAAACAATAAACCTTTTACATAAAACACATTAATGCCTCAGTCGGCTCCTTGAAACCTCCCAATGTGCTTCCAGCCTATCTTCCATTATGATAAAAAACAAGTTTTTTATTTTCAGGATTGGGATTCTGGGTCAGATTTTCTGACACAGTAGTTTTTTGGAATCCCCAGATCCTCTTCTAGTTATCTCACCATAATTCTGTAATCTTTTTTAACTGCAGCTGGTATTCATTCAACATTTTCCTATTTTCTACTTCCTGCAGGCTGTATAGAAATGGGATCACTTCAAAAGATTTTCAACCATCTTTAAAGCATTTTTACTATACTTTTATTTGTGATGCACTCATTGCTTCATCCCAAAAAACCTGATGAACCATCCAAATAGTCTCTGCAGAGTAATGTTGACACTCAGCACAAAATGTCATGCAAATTCCCTGCTCTGCTTGATCAGATTTGAATACGTTGATGGCATATTGTACAGGTGCTCACTAAATGACGTACTGGTGCTCACTAAATGATATTGCACTGACTGATACAGAGACATCATCGCTGCTCTCATATACACATGACAGACACTCTATCTGGCTGCCAAGTTATAAAAATACAGTGCAAACTGTTCTTTTTTCATAATAACTAGGGCTTGAATTTTTTTTCTTTTGACAGCCCTAGTATATGTTGACAGGGAAGCATAAGCTCCTATGGACATGTCCAGAGTGCCGTGAAGATAACCCAAACCGAAACTTATAACTCACTATTCAGGTTGGTGTACCAGCCACCACGCGACCACTGCTCTCAACAAAATTAATAAGGCAGCAGAATCTCTCCTAAAAATCTTTCTTAACAATGAAGGATACTTTGTACCAATGACAGTTGTTGCTAGTGTGTCTCCTGGTTCTGTCAGCCTGGCAATCAAATTAGGGAGCTCCTCCCAACTACTTTTATCAACGAATGAAAACAAATAAAGAATTCCATCCAGTTCACTTTTACACGCCTGCAAAAATGAATATGCTGATATTAGAAACAATGTCAGAAACAAAAGTTGTGAGTTATGTTCCTTGATGTAACCCACTATCCTACCTCTCTAGCATACTTCCTGTCCAGTATCTATTTCCTGCATTAGGAGAAGGTTAGTTGCGTATCCTTTACAGGACGTTGCAGAACCAACCCTAACAGTCTCTAGCTGTTGTGTGGTTTCTCTAGGCAAATTTACGTCCAGTAGTTTGGCATTAAGAGAAGACTTCAAATAAAAACCTTAAAAGTGTAAAAAAAATTACAATAACCATGCCATTGTTTGTCAATACTGTTGTAAGATATGTCCCATCACAGTGCAGACGAACATGGTGCTGACATAATGACAGTTTTATGATATGCACTCATATACTTTTACTATGCATCAAAGAGAAGCAGTGTTTAAAAATTTTTTTTATTTAATCAGTGAAGGGGTTCTCACATTGAAGAACATTGTGACAACTGGAAAGATAAGTGGAAAGAGGGGTAGAGGCAGACCAAAAGAGATGATGCTGGATGGGCTGAAACGATAGCATGGAGGGATATCATCAAGAAAGCTGTTCCAGGCAACCAGGTATTGTGATCTGTGGAGACGCATGAGTGCCTACTCCAGTGGGCAGGGCACATGATGATGATGATGAAGGAGTGAATCCTATAGAAATTTTTTCAGCAAATGAAGGTCGAGAATGGTGATGCATATCTGTTAGTCCAGCAGGTGTATATCTGCTATTTTGTCTCTCCTACTAATTTCACTGTTGTTTTAACTCATTCAGTGGTCCACAGAGTTTATTTTCCACTGTTGTTCGTTTTTGGCTAAAAGGTTTGCCTTAAATGTGTGTTTAAAATTCTATTACCATATTTTTCAGTGTATAAGGCACACTTTTTTGTTCTCAAAATTAGGCTGCATCTTACACAACAAAGGTAAGTATACATATGCTTTTATTTTTCACAATTACCCACACTCTAGTTTTTCCTTTCCAAGATCATGGAATGCTCTGCCTTCAAGTGATAATGATTCAACCTATTAATCAGTCATAGGGAGAACAGGATCACCTTGGAAGTGCATGGCTGGGGAACCCCCTAAATGTTTTGTAGGTAGCAGTTTTTCATTTCATCATTCCAGAGCTGTCTCACATGAACACCAGAGGGAAAGAGAAAACAGGGGCCCACAAAAACAACATGGAGACGAACGATGGAAAGTGACCTGAGTGCGGCATCTTTGACATGGAAAACTGCACTGAAGATTGCACAGGACAGGAAAGCATGGAAAGTCCTCTCTGAAGCCTTATGTGCCACTAGGCATAACGAGAACTGATGATGATGATTCCAGAGCTGTGTTTGCATCAGCTCTTGTTTTTACTGGTGCCGTGCCTGAATATGAATGAGAGAGAGAGAGAGATGGCGAGAGAGAGATATGGCGAGAGAGAGGGAGAGAGAGAGGGGGGGGGGGAGAGAGAGACAGAGAGAGAGAGAGATTGAGAGAGAGGGGAAAGAGAAAGAGAGAGAGAGAGAGATGGTGAGAGAGAGAGACAGAGGGGGAGAGAGAGACATAGAGATGGAGACAGACAGAGGTGGAGAGACAGAGTGAGAGAGAGATAGAGAGACAGAGGGAGAGAGAGACAGAGGGAGGTAGAGAGAGAGAGAGAGAGAGAGAGAGAGAGAGAGAGAGAGAGAGAGAGAGAGAGGTAAGAAAGAGGCAAAGGGAAAGAGAAAGGGAGACAGAGGGGAAGTGAAAGATAAGAGAGAAAGATACAGAGAGAAAGAAAGAGAGAGAGAGAGAGAGAGAGAAAGATACAGAGAGAAAGAAAGAGAGAGAGAGAGAGAGAGAGAGAGAGAGAAAGATACAGAGAGAAAGAAAGAGAGAGAGAGAGAGAGAGAAATTCTTAACCTGAGTGGGTCTTGCAAGTCACACTTGCTGCTGCTACGGGTCTGTGATTTACATGCCTCTCTATAGCATAACATAACATTACCATCAAGAAGGACATAAAGGTGCCAACTAGATAACACATTTCATCTATTATCCTGCCTAACAACCCGCTACGCATTTTGACCATTTCAAAACAAGAATGTTACCCAGTTCGCAAATATATAAGTTTTTCAATTTATTTATGAACATTTTAATTATGTGTGTGTGTGCATGCATGCATGCATGTGTGTGTGTGGAAAAGGAGAAGGGGGGGGGGGGAATAAAGCTATGAAATACATTCCATTTCCACAGCATAAAATATATGGATCAGGTGACTCACTAAGGTTACAGGAAAATTTGACAGAAACTTGGCTTTAAAAAGAACATTTAGTTTAAAGAAGCCCCCCCCCCCCCCCCCCCCCCCCCCCCCCCCAACCAATGCTATTTTTAGTTAATATATTCACATCCTGACCTCATAAAAGTTTGCACAGGTGTGAACTCAGCCAATACCATTAACTGTACGCCTAATAAACAGGTCGCTACAGACAAGTCAGAAAAGTGACATTTACAGGAAATTGGCCCCAAACGGAAGTGTCAGTTTTGCAGCCTCTCCAGGTGACAGGCTTAACATCAGCCTCCTGTGGAGCCTTTGGTATAATGATTCCTCTATTCTGTTGTATCCTAAGCAATCTTTTCAATATCATGAAAATCGAGTCCAGTAACTGATCTCTCTTTTGAATGTTTTGCCTTTCTAATCCATTTGTTCCCATTTCAGTGCCTTTTTGGTGATTCTCCATCTGCTCCTCCTTAGGATGTGCCTCATTTATTTCTATCTCCCCATGTGGGTTCCAGGGGCCCCAGTGTGGGGGGAAAACAAGAATAGACTGACTGCCTCCCCACAACAAGCAGGTTGTAAGAGTAGACTAAATAGGAGGCTTCATTCAAAGTAGGAGTGCAAGGAACCAAAAGTCTGCATACATATAAGTCAGATGTGTAAAATGGATGTGCAAGCAACACGCAGATTCAGGAAAAGTACTAAAGTCCGGAGATGGACAAAAATCCAGAAGTTTCCATCAGTGTACAGCTGGTAAACATGAAGAAGGAGAGTTATTTTCATCTTCTTTGTCTTATAAACTAACTAATCTTACATGTATAATACTTACTTACTTACTTAGTCACTCCTCTTCTACCCTGGGGTGTAGAGGTTTACCAGAGATCGCAAGACGTCTCTTTCAGCAGTTTTATTTCTGGCTTTGTTCCATTCCAGTCCTCTGTCAGTCAGGGACTGTCGCATGTTGTCTTCCCACCAGACACTGGGTTGCCCTGGAGGTCTGGATCCCTGGTCCTTAGCCTCCCATGGTGGTCGATTTTCTCCCATTCTGCATACATGTCCAAACCATCGTAATTGTGACTGATCCACTAGGATTTGTAAGGACTGGGTATCAAGATCTCAACATATTGTCTGATTGCGGACTTTGTCCCTTCTTTTCACTTGGACCACCCTTCTCAAATATCTAATTTCTGAGGCCTGAAGCTGGCTTCTGTGAGCTGTTGTCATTGCTCATGACTCACACCCGTAGGTCAGGACTGGTCCTCTTGCCAACTTCTATTTTGCTAAGAAACCTTTGGTTTATGGCCTGGAAGAGTCTTCCCAGCAGCTGCTTTTCATGTAGCCAGCTCGGTCTTAACACCACGTATAATATAAAGCATTTATTTAGTCTCTTATTCATCTGAATAAGTAGATGACACACACACACAAAGAAAACAACATAAGCATTCATGAAGAAACTCACTGGAAAAATGTGGTCAAATTTTTTGCTGGAAACTTCTCCAGTGTCCCAGAAGGTCAAATTCATCAGTACTTTCTTGTTTAAGTGAGCGATCTTAACCGGCCAATAAATCTTTGTCGTCTGGATGCCTTACAGGTTCAAATAATGAAAGATGATTACAATTATGAATTATTTCTGCTTAACATGTTGCTTCTTATGAGATGTATTTTTTTGCTTCAAATTTAAAATTAATAACAAAATAACGTTACCTCCTTGAGTACCAGAAGGTTTTACCGCAGATTCCCACAGCATAAATAACTAACAGAAAAAAACTACCAGTGTACTGTTTTTAAAGTCGCTATTAAATACTAGGGATGCCAGATTTCTTAAAATACTGATACCAACTATGAAAAGGACTAGAATATATTACATGCTGAGTGGGATTCACAGCAGTGCTAATTATGCATCGCACATTGATTGGGACCGAAGGAGTTAATACATTACAATTTCATAATTTGTTCATTTTATTTTCTATTCTTCCATGATATTCTTTGCATTATTCTTGTAAACCACATTGCTGTTGCAAGTTAATGTTTTTCAGCTTTCAATATTACATCAATTGTAATAAAACATGGCAATTATGGTAGGTTGTCAAGCTATTTAATAGTAGTTTTATCTAATCCATGACCAGCAGACGGTTGACTTGTACTAAAGCATGCAACATGAATCTCTGTTTCATTTGTTCAAGAACAAAAAGTAAAGGACTCCAGCTGATGAGGAAGTAAGATTCCGATATGTGCAGGAAATCAGAATCTCAGGTCTGCAGATAGCTAGCTCCCTGTGGTAACCTAAAGGATGCAGCCCATAATGGGGAGAAGATTCGATATATGCATTTGAGCTTGGGCAGTTATGTGTGGGATGTGATGATTCCTTGGGTAAACCCAGTACCAGAGTGCCATGTTTTTATGGAAGCCTCACTGGATATCAAGGAATGCCCATCCTCTGCCCCTAGAGGGTCAACTAAGCTTCACACGGCTGCCCAGGATGGGAACTCTTGGGATGACAGCACCTGTGGATCAGGGGATGATAAGATTTTCAGACATATGAGCTCACACATGTGCTACAAAATTAACCAGGAAGGCTAACCTGAATAATAAATGTGAAAACCACAAAAATGTCCTATGTGAAAACCCCACAAAATGTCTGTCAGTATCCTATAAGAAAACCACACATAATATCAATCGCTGCCGTATGTGAAAACCACACAAAATGTCAATCCCTGTCCTATGTGAAAAGTTTAACAGACAGCAGTCCCAGTAAAAACTAAACCAGAATGGTTAGAATGGTGCTCTGATCTTAAATCATCATAATTGAACACGGGCTAGTTGCAAAACCTCCAGATAATTCCACTATATAGTTATGTGTAACAGGCTCTTTTCTTTAATTTCAGTTAGGTGGCATTGTCATATCTAGGCATGCTTGCTTAATAAATATTTGTCGTCATTAACACTCTCCTCTTTTCCCCAGTATTTTGCCTTCTAGTACTCTCTTTGTTATAGTTTCATGAACTCCCTCAGACCTAAGTATTTACTGGAATAAGCTCAACTTCTTTAAATATAAGAGGTTGTAGTAACTGGGACTGAAAGAGTTAAATGTGACCATGCCATAAATCCAGCAACTTTTGTCATCATCATCCTCCACTTTTGTTGTCAGACATCATGCAGAGCAGTCTCTCCCATTTGGTGGACCACGGAACAAATGTAGGCGTCCGTGATATGATACACACACACAGAAAAAAAACACCTTAATTTGAGAACACAATTTTTGTTGTTGCTATTTTAAGATTTATGTTATAATGAGTTCTTCAGTGTTACTATTACAAAGTATGGTGTCTGTGGCAGACCGTAAAAGACAGGAGGGGTCTGCAGGTCACAGCTAATCGGGAACCACTGGTGCCTAAGAAAAGGTGCTGGTCCAGCACCTGACGGCTGACATTGGCTATTGTCATTCCATGTAAATGTATAATGTAGTAAATCAGTCTTCTTCTCAGATGCACTCTTGCTCTCAAATAAGATCATTGTTGGTGTAGTGCCTGTGTTGTGGATGCATTCTAACAAGATGATCGAACTATTTGATTTTATTAACCTCAGTGAGTGAATCTTTTACAAAGTGCTGTTTCCATGGTCTGTCCGGTAGTATTATTTCTTTGTCATTAAATGTATTGCCCGTGTTTGTATATGTCATGGATGTATTCTAACAAGATGTCCAAACTGTTTGATTTTTCAAGTCTCAATGAATATTTTACAAGGTGTCCCACAGACTTAGAATTCTTAGCACACCGTGAACTAAGAAGAAGAAAAATGTCAACCTCCTGCATGACCTGAACATCAAGGAGAATTGGCTCATAAACAGCATCCTCTCCCAGAAGCTGATGTATTTTGGTCATGATCAAAGCCGTGGTGATCTGGACAGAACGGTGATGACTGTCAAGGGGGCAGTTACTGAAAAACAAGGCAAAGGCAGATCTCCGCAAAAGTTGGATACAGGACACTAAAGATGCACTGGCTATGAAAGCACACAGAGCTGGAGAACTGGCAAGAGGAAGAAAGACTTTCAGGTGTGCCGTAATGAGAGCAACATTCAGTAAAGAACATGCTGACTAATTGATTGTCCCGCAGTCTGTCTGATAATATTTCTTAAGTCAGTCTCGGATAAAAGAAGCTAATGGAAGTAGATCTCTATATACAACAGTAAGAAAGAGACAAACACAGTTCTTTGGTCACATAATGAAAAGAGAGACATTGGAGAACATCGTGAGGACTGGAAAGATCAGTGGAAAAGGGGGTAGAGGCAGACCAAGAGAGATGATGCTGGTGGGGCTGAAACGATGACATGGAGGGATATCATCAAGAGAGCTGTTTCAGGCAACCAGGGATCGTGATCTGTGGAGATGCATGAGCGCCTACGCCATTTTTCAGGGCACATGATGATGAGTCTCTGATAATTAAGTAGGTGGCTTTCATCAGGCAACTCCTCTCACAGGTGTTAATTTTTATTTTACACAGGAGATCTTTTGATAACGTCCACATCTGGCACTGGTAGTAAAGTTTTTGTATATAAAGTAAAGGGCCCATTTCACACAGCGTTTGACCTATATTTTTATAGATTAACCAGAATTTGGTGGGCGTTGTTGGCCAACATACGCAGATAGCCTTTACTTCTTAAAACATTACCTGCTACCCATTTTAGGCTGGGCTGACTGTTAGGTCACCAGGTCAGCATCTAGCAGGTCACTAGGCCAGCAACTAGCAACTGAGTTGTCAGGCTCCCTTGGTATAAATATGCTATTTATAATCTGTTTCTTGGTGGTCTTACTTACCTTTGCATGTCTCAATAATGATGTCAGCTGCTATACAGGCAGTACCTTGTTCCTTCTAGGAAACTCTCCTACTTCTTCTTCGTGTTTACCAGCTATAAACTCCAGTGAAAAGTTCTGGTTGTTCGTCCACTTCTGGACTGCAGTCCTGTTCCAGAACCTGTGCATCCGTTTTACAGATCCGACTCATTTGTATGCAGACTGCTGGTTCCTTGCCTCTCAGGCAGATGTACTCCAACTTCGAAGGAGGCGCCCAATTAGTCGACTCTTACTTTATTCTTTTATGTAGGCAGTGGGTCTATTCTTGTTTTCCCTATAACAGGACCCCGGAACCCACACTGGGACTTCTAGGAAACGTGGTGCCGATAATCATTACAAAGTATCTAAAAAAGGTGCCAGTACTCACCACAAAGTGTCTATTACAGTAGCACTGAAAACAAAATCTTGCTTTAAAAAGGAAAAAAAAAGGTGCTAGTACTGCATACTGTTGCGAAATGCCAAAAAAAAAAAAAAGCCCTGTACATAAGTAATCTTATTTCTATTTCCCTTTTGTATTTATTACTTTTCTCCTTCTTCTTCGCGTTCACTATGGACACCATGAGACGGTCTAGGGACTTCCCTACCAAATCTCAAAGCTGGCATGATGTGGTAAAATAATAGAAAAAAAAAACGAATTTTCTCCAAATGATGTCAATATTCTTTGAAACTAACAGTCAGATAGATTGGGTGGTTCTGTAGCACCTGGTGGTGAACTGATGCATGACAAACTAGATGTTGTAAGGATCCTTCGAGAGCGAGTGAACAGTGCAGAGGCACAAACAGATTATTCTGGTCTGAGGAGAGTGGTGCTGCGAAGAGAGACCACTAGATTTGACCACCGTTCAACACTCAGGAGAAGGATGAGATGGATACAGGTACTATCAGAATTTGAGCTCTGTGCTTGCTGCCGAAGAAGGGGATGGAGCGCTTATTGGAATGTCCCAAGTGCTTTGATGTTGAATTGTAATTCAACATTCAACCTGAAATGAAACAAATCAGGTGCAACAAGAGATATTACCTGCAGTTTCACTGTGCACATCAGGAACTGTACGACCCGACAGATGGGCAACAGTGCTTGTCTTGCCAACAGCCCCTTTGCCCACCACTATTAATTTATAATGGACATCTTCAAGATGAGTGCTAGCAGGCAAAATGGGTCGCTCCAACAAACCTGTGTTGACAAAGTTAATGCTGATTATAATCTTGGGTAGAGACATGAATTCATAACGTCACTACTTGTCATGTGGTCAGTTTTGCACAAAGTAAAACTTTCAACTGTGATAAAAATCTGGTAATGTGAAAATTACACACAAAAGGGTTAAAAACAGACTGTGAAAATAATATCTACATTACTGAAGAGTCTCTTTAAAACAATCATCATCATGTAGCAGGTCCTTTGCAAAACATCGCTCTCATCACAGTCTGCCTGAAAGAAACTCAGTCTCTCGCCAGCTCTCCCGCCTCATGTATTTTCATACTCAAGGAGTCACTTATATCCCATGCCCATTTTCGTGTTGGTCGGCCCTGCCTCTCCTTCTGCATTTAATTTTTACAATCTGTTTCCATAATAAGTTTCTTGAAATAGTAATGTGGTAGTTTCTTTAAAACAATATATTTCCTAAATATTCATTGGGTATCATCATCATGATCATCATAAACCACTTCCGCCGTTAAGCGTTGTGGGGAGGAATAATTTGCGATTCAGTGCACGTTAGTTGCCACTGGCTATCAACCAACTTAATTTCATCAACTATATAAATTTTATAAACCTGAAATGAACATCTTCTTCAGCATTCCAGGTACTAAAGGTTCATTGCTGAGGATATTATCTGCCTACATTCATCTGCATGCAGGTATGTATGTAAGTATGTATGTATGTATGTATGTATGTATGTATGTATGTATGTATGTATGTATGTATGTATGTATGTATGTATGTATGTATGTATGTATGTATGTATGTATGTATGTATGTATGTATGTATGTATGTATGTATGTATGTATGTATGTATGTATGTATGTATGTATGTATGTATGTATGTATGTATGTATGTATGTATGTATGTATGTATGTATGTATGTATGTATGTATGTATGTATGTATGTATGTATGTATGTATGTATGTATGTATGTATGTATGTATGTATGTATGTATGTATGTATGTATGTATGTATGTATGTATGTATGTATGTATGTATGTATGTATGTATGTATGTATGTATGTATGTATGTATGTATGTATGTATGTATGTATGTATGTAAGTATGTATGTATGTTTGTTTGTATGTTTGTATGTTTGTATGTATGTATGTATGTATGTATGTATGTATGTATGTATGTATGTATGTATGTATGTATGTATGTATGTATGTATGTATGTATGTATGTATGTATGTATGTATGAATGAATGTATGTAAGTGTGTGTGTGTATATGTATGTGTGCATGAGGTGTGCGTGTGTGCATGCATGTGTGAGTGTTTGTGTGTCTATGAGTGTGTGTATGTATGCATGAATGTATATATATATATATATATATATATATATATATATATATATATATATATATATATATATATATATATATATATATATATATATATATATATATATATATGCATGTATGTGAGTGTGTATGTATGTGCATGTGTATGCATGTATGTGGATGTATTTATGCAGGTGTGTAAGTAAGTAAGTGAGTGAGTGAATGGATGGGCATGTGAATGTTGGTGTGTGTGGGTGTTTGCACGCGTTAGTGCGCCCATTCATTTTAACACCCATGCTTTTTTTTTGTATTCATAACATGCATATTATTATATGATCATAACATGCTTTATTGATAAAATACAAATGATGTGTGAAAGGTGGGTGTTTGGAAGGGCCAAATGTAAGACGGGCATGCGTGCCCATTTTGTCACCCTTCAAAAATAAAGTTTGTTCATTCGTTCGTCCTGTGTCTGGCCTTCTCTTTCCAGCTGATTACTTTAGGTGTCGGTAGATGTGTCTGTATATTATCTCTGCATCGTCCTCTTGGTCTTGGTCTACTGCCATTCAACTCTTTTTCTAAGCAGTTTTTGTCTCTCTGTTGCCCAGCCACTGCAGTTTATTGGCCATTATCTTGACAGTAATTATTGTTGATTTAAAAGATTATGAATTTCATTGTTGCTTCTCACTTTCCATTCTCGACTGTTTGCACTCTTGACAGCTCAGAATATTTGCCATAAAATTCTATTCCCAAATGTTTACAAGGTTTAGTCTCCTTCAGTTTTATTACCTATGTGAAATGTACTGTCTCTGCACTAACAACACAAGAAAAGACAGTTACGAAAACCAGCATTAGAGAAAGTCGGATTAAGACCATGTCTGGATTATATTAACAGACAAAGAATGAAATGGTTCAGTCATCTAGTGAGAATGCAGCCAGACCAAACTGCATATGAGACTTCTTACAGCAGAATATATGGGAGAAAGGCGAGAGGAAGACCAAGAAAGGGATGGACAAATAGTGCAGCAGAAACCTGCAAAAAGATGAACAAATCCATCACTCAAGCCACCCGAGAAGCGCAAGATAAAGATAGAAAACCCCGACACTGGGCTACAATCTGGTATAAGTGAGACGACAAAAGTAGAAGAAGTAGTTTTATTCCACGTGTACTTGTTGAGAGTTAAGTGATGAGCTAAACACTGACATCACATTACTTGGGACGTTCCCACAAGCACTCCATCCTTATATTCAGCAGCAAGTGAAGAGTTCCAATTCCGATGATTATGTTAAGGACCTGCTGATTGACAATACTGGTTTCTGAACTTGAAGAGGACGAAGAGAGCTCAGAAATAGTCCTTATAGTTAGATTATGTTATGTTATCACAACCAATGATCACTGCACACTGGATATTCCCAAACATGCTCAGTCTGATACAGCAGCCACTCCAAGGTACTTATACTGATTGTTCCCATGAGTGTCTCCTAACTTGGCTTTGAAGATGACACAGACATGCTTCACCAGGCATTACTCCCAGTCCCTATGGTTGTAAGGTTGAGAAACAAATCTCTATACCAACTTCACTATGATAGATGCATGCCCCTTTTTAGGCTTGAGATAACATAGTCATTTTGTACAAATGTGTGCTGTCGCCCCAGTCAAAGTCGGCAGCAATGCTTCCCTCCACTGAAAGTGAATGCATCATACATAATTCTTTTGAGACCAGAAGATTTAGAAGCAGATTTTCTGAGAGAAAGAATTAGAGAAAGAGAGACAGAGAGAGAGAGAGAGAGAGACATACAGAGAGAGAGAGAGAGAGAGAGAGATAGAGAGAGAAAGAGAGAGAGAGAGCAATAATCACTATAAAAATAATCAGCAAACTACTTTTGAAAAGACTTAATATACAGTGGAAGCGTTGCTTTCTGACATGGGGTGTCTGGGATTCACTGTGGCATGTGATTAAAAAAAATGGTGTTGGTACTTAGTGCAAAGTGTCTGAAAAAAAAAATACCAGTATCCACCACACAGTATCTATTACAGTAGTGGTGAAAAAAAAATGCGAAACAAAGGTGCCGGTACCGCATACCTTGCATACTGCACACAAAATAAATAGCCCTGCTTTAAGTAATAAAGGTCCCTTTTCAACGCCTTTAGGGGTATAGGGCATATAGGGCTAGACCTACATTTTTAAAGACTAATCGCCACAAGATGGGTGATGTGGTCAGCATCACGCCGCCCGCCTTTACCACCCGGGACTAGACCTGAGAGTCAAGATCATTTTTAAAAAAAGTCAGGCTCTGCCAGGAGCAAACCCACAACCTTTCAATCCGCATGGGAGCGTCTAGCCGCTACACCACGGTGACTTCCCTGCATAATGTAATAACTACTAATAAAAACAATCAAGTTTAAATAACAACTGCTTGCTACTGAAATAGTTAATAATGTAGTTAAACCAAGACCTGTGATAAAGCAATGATTTACCATATGGCATAAGCTGTTTATCATTCACAGAAAGGCTCCTTAAAACATCTGCTCCCTCCGGAGTCAAAAGCCAGTCTTGAACAAGTAACTGCTCTCGCTGTCCGGAATCCATTTTTGGACAGGTTATTTATCTGTATTTGAGATTTTACTCATTTGCCTAATTATTAGCTTTCCTTGTGTGCATACGCTAAGTACAACCTGAATGACTGGAGTGGATCGTCCGCTGTTTGAAGCCTGTTTCTGCGCATGCCGTTTTATTTATATATAGTAACCTAGAATCCTGCAATACATAAAATGGTAAATTATTTAAATTTATTAGGATTAGCCATTGGTATTAATGTTAATCTTAAAAAAAAAAATTTAAAAAAAAACGATTTTTCTTTTTAGTGTGAGACTGAGCACTGAGTAAATACATTTACAATTTTAGTACTTAATTATTTTTATTCAATGACGTCTCAGACTGAACAGTGACAGTCGTGTCTAAAAATTCACAGCACTCGGGACACTCCTATGAGCACTCTCCATCTTCAGCAGCAAGCTCTTGCAATTCTTTTGTCCAGAGAGCACCATGAAACAGATGCCTCTTCTGGGTTGATGACAACACCCATTTCTGCACACCAATAGAACTGAGCCTTGAGAGGCAGGGGCATGAAGTGTAAGTGCTGTGGGTAGTGGTCTTCACCCCCCCCCCCCCCCCATTTTACCAATTAGTCACTTAGTCTACAGCTGCCTGTAGTTCTTCGGCTGCCTGTTGCTCCCCTGCTTACATGCAAGAACATCATCTGCAAATGTCAATATCCTTCCAACCCCTGGTGCTTCAGGTTCTGCAATCTTGCTTGTATACAAACTGAAAAGTAGTGGTGAAATTGCAGAATCCTGGGGTAGTCCCAGGGCAATATTGCATGCTTCTGAGGTCCATGTACCAAGGCAACAGGCGACTTTACGTGAATGCAGGACAGCTGCTATCCAGTTCACCAGCCAAGGACACACCCCCCTTCTCAATGAGTGCAAATATCAAAATAAAATATATGACTCTATTGTAGGCATCCTCAAGATCAAGAGTAGCCACCACCACCCCCTTTCTGTTCTGAAACCCCTCATAAACATCAAAGACAAATGTAGCCACATTTGACCAGGTATCTTTTCCTGGCCGTTAAAAGCCCAGACCTCTTGGCAAGAGCTCATTTTCTGCAGTTTAACAGCAATAATCTTCTCAAGCACCTGGCCAAAAGCACACTGAAGAGTGATAATCCTGAAACCGCTGAGTCTCAGTTGATCTCTGTCTGGTTTTGGAAGAGGTATTAAATAGCTGTGCACCCAGTCCTTGGGTACTGATGCTGTTCTGATGCTCTCATTGATGTAGAAAGCCATCTGCTCTAAGTCTTCCTCATTCATGTCCTTCATGTGGGCATACCTGACTCTGTATGGCTCTGGCACAGTGTTCTTTTTTCTTTCTGCAAGATATGTTTTATATCATCCACAATAATAATCTCCTGATAGCAATTATCAATAATGGTTTTTGATAGATTATCCCTAACTGAATTTATAAGCTCCCTATCATTATGATCAGTTTGGGCTATAAATCTCTTCAAAATTCTTTCCCTTTCTCTTTGTCTGCTGGCATACCATTATCAGTGTATATAAGCCCTGCTGTGATAGGCCGATCCTTCCTTTGCATCTGTCTGTGCAGCTCCAAAACCTATCCAGTGATTTATTCCCCTCCAATTTAGCTTATAAAAAGTTCCCATTTAGCATTTTTTGCAGTGTTCCCGAACAGACAGGAGACAGTTGTGCAGCACTCGATCTTGAGGATGCCTACAACAGTCAGATATGATATTTTGATATCTGCAATCATGAAGAAGGGAGTTTGTCAGTAGCTTGTGAACTGGATAGCAGCTATCCTGCATTCACGTATGGTTGCCCCTCGCACCTGGGTACATAGACCTCAGAACCATGTAATATAGCCCTGGGACTACCCCAAGGTTCCGCAATTTCAATGGTACTCTACAAGCAAGATTGCAGAACTTGAAGCACCAGGTGTTGGATGGATACTGACATTTGCTGATGATGTTCTTGCATATAGGCAAGGGAGTGATAGACAAAGGATAGCCCAAGAGCTGCCGGCAACTGTAGACAAAGTGACAGACTGGTATGCAGAAATGGTGCTGTCATCAACTCAGAAAAGGCGGCTGTTTTGTGGTGCTCTCTGGACAATAGAATGTAAGAGCTAATGTTCCAAGCCTCACAATTAATAACAGTAACATTAAAAGAGAAAGCAAACTGAGGTACCTGGGTATCACTTTCAATAGAAGCCTGTCCTATAGGGAGGCAGTTGCAGTGAAATGCCAACAAAAAAAAAGACTCAATGCTCTCAAGATTATGACGGCAATGGACATGGAATAAAGAATGCTGTTCAGAATGTTCCAGCAGGTGATCCTGTCGGTGATAGATTATGGATTTAGAATGCTTACCAAATCAAAGAGTCAGCTGATAAAACCCGAACGCATACAGAATGAAGCCAGGTAATTCTGGGATGTACAAGAGATACACCGGTAGTATTATGCGATATTTACTTGTACTGCCAACTATTGCAGACAGGCTAAAAGTTATGCAGGCAAAGTCATTTCTCAGAGTAGCTGCAGACAAGAAGCACCTCCTGCATGAAGCCCTGTTTAGAGCTAAGGGTCACAGACTGAAACGAGGTCTCGGATGGCGCAAGCTAAAGACGCATTCGGACATGTGTGCAGGCTTGATACGAGGAGAGGAGTCAGGTCATGGTGTCTGAACAAGTTTCAGACTTGCATAGGGTTCTAATTACTTTAGGTAGTGAGTGTAGACTGGCCAGCTCGTGCTGCAGAATCAGAAGTTCAACAAATGATTCATGACGGTTTCCGTCCAAGTGATGTGATTATCTATACAGGTAGCTCTGTGTTGAGAGGCAAACGAGGTGCATGGGAGTTCACATCAGAGGCAAATGGATGTCGCTTAGTACAGCAAAGCCTTACATATGATATCACAACATCAAGTTTGAGAATAAAGGTGTAGGCAGTCTTTGCTGACTCACAGAGCATGTTGAGAAAGTTGAAGACAGGCATGCTTTCTGCAGAATGGCAGGCATCACTTCAAAAGTCCATGGTAGTTAGCATCCTTTGGATAATTTTTCTCCAGGTAATGCCGATGTGTTAGGAAATGAGCAGCCAGATAGACTGGCTGGCTCTGCACCACTTGGTGGTGAACTGATGTGTGACAAGCTAAATATTGTGAGGGCCTTTTGGGAATGAGTGAACAGTGCGGAGGCTCAGATAGAATATTATGGTCTGAGGAGAAGGGCCCTGCGAGGAGTTACTAGGGGATCTGGCTGACGCTCAACACTTAGGTAAAGGATGAGACGGATATACAATCGGACAGTTACTAGTGCCATCTGAATTGGAACTCTTCACCTGCTGCTGAAGTTGGGGCTGGATCACTGTCTTGAGCGCTGTGATGTCGATTCTTAATTCAATGTTAAATACTGACAGTATAAGAAAGGATGCCAGGCACAGGAGCGAAAATAATAGTAACACAAATTACTCTGTGCTGATGAGCAGGCCTTGACTGCAGATACAACCATGAATCTCACATCCATGAATGAAGAATGTAAATCAAATAACAAGAGAAGAGAAAAGACAGAAGTAATGTCAATTCGAAGAAAGAAGCAGCATTTAAATATAACATTAGAGCAACATATCCTAAAAGGGCATCTGAGTTTAAATATCTTTAAAAAAACATTTACTGAAGATGGTAAATTGGGTATTCATATTCATTCCCACTTTATGCTACCAGTGCCAGACGTGGTCACTCACAACAAAATATAACAGAAAATTAGTAACCATGGAAATCAAATAGTTTCTTCACTTGGTGAGAATGCCTCCTGATGCTATACCATACTAGGCATATACCAAAAGAGGAGAGGGACGTAGAACAAGAGGCAGACCAAGAACAATATAGGAAGATAACATCAGAGAAACTCTACAGCACCATGATGTGTCTATGGTCAAAGCAGCCAGAAAAGCACGAAGCAGGACCTTATATCCACCTCAACACCTGAAGCGGTAAAAGAGAACGTAAAAAAGGTACCCTGAACCTCTGTTGTACTATGATTATTCATATTATGATTCCACTAGCCCAGTTCAAGCACCACATCATGTGGCATATGCTTCACCCCGCTCTTTACCCGCTCTACCAGAATTAAGAATCGACATCACAGCACTCGAGACATTCCCATAAGTGCTCAGTCCCCCATTTTTAACAGCAAGCGAAGAGTTCCAATTCCGATGGTACCAGTAACTGTCTGATTATATATCTGTCTCATCCTTGGCCTAGAGTTGAGTGTCGGCCAGATCCCCTGTTAACTCCTCTCAGCGCCATTCTTCTTAGACCATAATAATATCATTACTAATGATCTATATGCGCCTCCGCATTGTTTACTCGCTCCCGAAGTGCCCTCACAATAACTTGTCATATATCAATTCATCACCAAGTGGTGCAGAGCCAGCCAGACTATCTGCTTGCTCATTTCCCAACACACCGGTATAACCTGAAGAAAACATCAAAAAGGTTGCTAACTAGCCGGGACCTCTGAAGTGATGCTTGCCACTTCAAAAGCAGACTACCCATGTTTTGGTCATCCAGTAGCCTACTGAGTAAAATTTTTATAAATGGTGTATAACTTTACACAGTTAAATAAATATAAAGTTATTTTGTTATACTAATTACTTGTTAACAAGCTCTGTGTATATGCAAGTGTACATCCAAATGAATCAACAATAAATATAAATAAGTCCGTCCGATCTGTTTTCACCACAACATTGTCCTTAGCAGTTTTAGCAGTCAAAAATTATATGGCTGCACAATCGCACTTTAATTGCTTAGAATCTATTCTTTTTCTTAAGGTCCATGCCGGGGGGCGTTGGTAGTCATGTCTATACATAACTTTCTGTCTCGTGGACCTTCAGTCAACTGTGACACACTAAGAGAGAATGCCTTGTGACGCCATACAGTACAAGATAAACTTAATAAAAAGGGGACGGGTATAGCGCAGAAGGTAGGCCAAGAACAAGATGAAAAGAAAACATCAAAGAAACTCTACAGCAGCACTATGTGTCTATGGTCAAGGCGGCCAGAAGAGCAAAAGGCAGAACCTTATATCTCCCTCGACATCGGAAGTGGAGAAGAAGATCCACTTCATATTGAAAAATTTTTGTTGTAAGTCATCATCATCATCAACGGGAACTTGCAAACTGACTAAGGGCGAACAGGCCTTTCCAAAACTCACAGCATCTTCAATAGCATTTACCAGCTCATGTGCTGACTACCAACACCCCTCCACCCCCCCACCCCCCCCCGCCCAACTTTCCATAATGTGGGTGGGGGAGAGAAGATGTCAATAATCGTTCACAACATGTTCCAGTTTTCCTCCTCTCATACACAAAATGTTGACTCTCGTCTTATGATGTTTGTTACAGTTTCTTTGATCTAATTATCTCAGTTTGAAATATATAACAATGGCAACAAAACATATTAGACAAACAGCACTAATACTGAGAAACAAAAATATGTACACATAAAAAAGTACATATAATATCTATAATATCTTCTTGTCTACTATAAATAATGTCAGGCTCGAACAGTTGTAAAGAGAGAGGGAGATAGAGATAGAGAGAGAATGAGAGAGAGAGAGACAGAGAGAGAGAGAGAGACAGAGACAGAGAGAGAGAGAGACAGAGACAGTGACAGACAGAGAGAGAGAGAGAAAAACAGAGAGAGAAAGAGACAGAGAGAGAGAGATACACACACACACACAGAGAGAGAGACAGAGACACAGAGACAGACAGAGAGAGAGACAGACTGAGACAGAAAGAGAGACAGAGACACAGAGAGAGATATAGACAGAGACAGAGAGAGAGAGAGAGAGACAGAGACAGAGAGAGAGAGACAGAGAGAGAGACAGAGAGAGAGAGACAGAGAGAGAGAGGGAGATTACATTTGAAATTAGATTCATAGACAGAGCACTTGATATATCGAGAAATTAAAAGTTCAGAAATGATGAAAACCAAGAGAAAGTAAGGACAGTAGCAAAGTTTGTAATTCTTATCAGATGTGTTCGGAAATGTCGTACTGGTACTAACAGACAGTATACCACAACAAGCAATGGTATACAGAACAAAGGGGAATCAAAAGAGAGACGGACAATGAAAATCGTTGAACTGAGAATCGACGTCACAACTATCACATAAGCACCCCGTCCCTATTTTCAGCAACAAATGCACAGTCAACAAACACACAAGAGTTCTAATTCAGATGTCATCAGTAAAGGTCTAACTGTAGGCTATGTCCGTCCGGCCTTTCCGTTGAGTGTTAGGCCTAAGTGTCTGCCAGATCCCCTGGTTATTTTTCCTCGGACAGGAATATCTGTTTGTGTATTCGCACTGTTCTTCGCTCCTAAAGGAGCCTTACGATATCTAGCTTGTCTTGTGGGAGAGCGTGTACAGTTCGGAGAAGCAGATAAATTGCCACAGTCTGGTGAGATTGATGCGGGGGGGGGGGGGGGGGGGGGGGGGGGGGGTTGACGAGGTGTTCTGGCCGATGCTCGAGGCTAAGAGGAAAGACGAGATGAGCGTTTATTCAGAATGCTACTGGCACCATTAGCATTGAAATTCTAAACTGGCTGCTGAAGATAGGGACGGAGTGCTTATGGGAATGCTCCCAGTGCTGTGATGTCGGTTCCTGAATCAACTCAACTCAACTCTAGCTTGTCATGCATCAGTTCACCACCAAATGGTGAAAACCAGCCATTCTATCTGTCTTCTTTTTCCCAACACGTCGGCATCACCTGGAGAAAGTATCCAAAGGCTGTTAACTTTCCAGGACCTCTGAAGCGATGCATTCCTGTCCCCACCTTTTCAACATGCTGTGTGAGTTAGTTACAATCATGGCGTGTGTTTACCGCTAGTTCTCAAGCGACAGAGCATGGGAATAACACAGTAATTGGGAGTCCCTATGTTAGCAGCACATAAAAGTCCCACCCGACACCACAATATGTCACATGATCAAGATGAGGTGAGATGAGATCATGGTGAAAGCAGCCTTTTGTGCTTGCTCTCTCCAGTGTCGCACACTGATCCGGTAAAAAAGAATGCTACAAAAAATTCGTTGAATACCATGGACCAAGAAAAAAAATAAAACACCAACATCCTACAAGATCTGAACATCGAGGAGAACTGGCTCATAAACAACATCCTATCCCGAAAGTTGAGGTATTTTTATCATTTTAAGCATCATGGTAGCCTAAAGAGAACAATGGTGGAAAGCTATGAGAGCATACAGGGCTGGAGAATTGGCTAGAGCAGCAGTTTTCAACTTGTAGGACGCGACTCTGTTTGTGTGGTTCGAACGAACCTTTCATAGGGGTCGCCTAAGACCATCGGAAAACACATTTTCATTGAGGTTATGAAGGAAACTATTTGTTTAGGGGTCGCTACAGCATGAGGGAACTGTATTGAAGGGTCGCGGCATTAGGAAGGTTGAGAGGCACAGGGCTAGAGGAAGAAAGACTTTAAGGGGTGCCGTATAGACGGCCACGCTCTGTAAAAGACCAGCTGATTTAGGACGAAGTGACGATGATGATGATAAGGATGATGATGATACGTTTCCTGATTTTATTATTATTATTATTTATTTTTTTGCACACTAAAGCGCACTATGTGTAAATTTTAACTTGTTTGCACCTGATCAGAGAAAACTAAACACAACACTTCAACTCGGTTACAGTGTAAGGAGATAGTTTACGTCTAAAACTGCTGCCATTCATAAGATGACCAAAACAGATACTGTAAACCACACACAGATACTAAGACTGATTTTTACACTAGGATGTTTATTGTTTAGCATTTTCATTCACTGCCGGGGACTACGCAAGGAAGGTACGTGTTAATAAATAAGATCAAAAACTAAACATTACATGCAAATCATTATCCTTATCTTCACATGAATCACTACAGCGCCAGTCAGTAGTCTGTAACTCCATTTGCGAGTTCCAGGACCCTTTTAGAAAATATTGTGGTAGTGGTGGAGGGTGGAAAGGGGGGGGGGGGGGGAGACCATAGACCCATTATCCTCTAACAAGCATGTCGTAAATGGCGACTAATGCTTAAATCAGATGTATTGGGTTGAATGGCGCAGCAATCCCAGCCCAACTCTAAATCACTAAACAAAACACCCATCTCCTTTTTAGGGGTGAAAGGAGAAGGAGGAGGAGAAGAAGAAGAAGAAGAAGAAGAAGAAGAAGAAGAAGAAGAAGAAGAAGAAGAAGAAGAAGAAGAAGAAGAAGAAGAAGAAGAAGAAGAAGAAGAAGAAGAAGAAGAAGAAAAAGAAGAAGAAGAAGAAAAAGAAGAAGAAGTAGAAGAAGAAGCAGAAGAAGAGCGTCAGCAAAAACACATGTACTGAAACCACCATGTTACTTACTGAAGAGGGAGATGGATCGTTTTTGGATAGTGACCGGTAGATTTGTGTGTGTGTGTGTGTGTGTGTGTGTGTGTTTTTTTTTTTGCAGCATTACTTGGGTAAAACCTTGCACAAAGCATGAAACTCCACAGCTCCAGTGACAAGCCACCAGGTGTCTCCAAAAAACCTGCATCAGTGAAAAGAAAGATGGAGTCCACAACTGAACCCACAACTTTCAGAACGGGAGGCAAATGGCTTGTCTCCTTCACCACAGAGACAAATTGTGTTTGCTTCAGGATGCAGGGTCTTGGCTGGTGTCTGCACTAGTTTTTCTGAAGATCAGCAATTTTCAATAAGAAAACCAGCCTTGTAAAAACATAGAGATAATAACATTTATCTCATTATCTCATAAAATAGATGTCAACCCTTTTAGTCCCAGATGCATGTTTCTGTAACTCTTCATTTCCCATGCAGTCATTGTTTAAAATGATGTCTGAGTCTGAAGGGTTCAGATAATAACACTATGGACCACAACAAACTGAAGTAATAGTTGGAACAGGATGGGTTAAAGCTACAACAGGATATGGTACAAGTCACACAGAAAAACATAGCTTGCTAGGCAACTCCGTGGTGGGTAATCAACAGGCAGACAGATTGGCTGGATTTGCACCACTGGGTGGTGAACTGATACATGACAAGGCAGATGTGGTTAAAGCCCCTTTGGGAACAAGCAACGGAATCAGTAGAGATACCCCCTGTGTGGGTTCCGGGGCCCCATTGTGGGGAAAACAAGAATAGACCCACTGCCTCCCCAAAAGCATGTTGTAAGAGTCAACTAATTGGGGAGCTTCCTTTGAAGACGGAGTGCGTCTGCCGGAGAGGCAAGGAACCAACAGTCTGTATTCAAGAGAATGAGATCTGTAAAACTGATGCACACGCAACACTCAGGTTCTGGAGCAGGACTGCAGTTCAGTAGTAGATGAGCAACCAGAACCTTCCGCCAGAGTTTACAGCTGGTGAACGCGAAGAAGAAGAAGAAGAAGTAGAGATACAAGATTATTATGGCCTGGAGAGACTGAGGCATTTGGGTAACCACTATACTCAGAGGAAAGGCAAGACGGACATATAACCAATTTGTGACCGGTACCATCTGTATTGAAACTCTGTGCTGGCTGCTGAAGACGGAGCATGCATGGACATGCCACGAGTGCTGTGATGTCAATTCCTGACTCAACTCAACTAAGCTCCAATAAATGCACGGTGCGTTGCTTGGTACTGAAAGAGTTAATTATTTCTTTGGAGAAAGTGTGAAGAAAAGAGCTGGTCAAATCACCACATAATGTGACCTAGTATTATATTGTTACCTAACTTTTCACACCTTTCGATTGAGTCCATTAGCACCTGTCAATCTGAGTATTACTTCATTTCGGTTTTTGTTGTTTTAAATCCATATTTTTGATTTAGACACAGATCAGTTGATGGCACTGATGATGAAACAGCTGCAAGTTCTGCGCCCAGAGGATAGGGATTCATTTATTGACTTGTGTGTATCCAAAGGCGAGGAATGTACAGAACATCAGATGTCTGGTTCTGGAGCCCTTTTCTCTTACCGACCAGGTGCAGACAGTAAAGCCAAGGTATACATCTTTTTACATTATCAAGAATTCTTCTGCTTTTTTTCCCTTTCTAGTTATTGTCTTGTCGGCTCTGTGACTAAGTCGATGCGAACGCTTCGTAATGCCGGGTTCGATCCCAGCTGCGGGCCATGCGCCTGGCGTTGGTTTCGACAGTGGTATCAAGAAAGCCGACCGTCCAGGAGCAATGGCAAACTACGGGACGTAAATTTGCCTAGAAAAACCACACAAACTGGGATTGGTTCTGCAACGTCCTGTAAAGGATGCGCAACTAAGCTTTAGTTAAATTGTGTGGCTCTCCTGTCAAATCCGGACGAAGAATAAACAGCCGTGGACGAGTTAGTCAGAGTTCTCTCCCTTGGCCGCACTCCAAACAGTAATCGGAAAACAAACGAAATAAACGACACACTTACCTATCATCCTGCGGTTGCGTGTAGGGCTGCGTACGGTTTCGTGAGGCATTGTGAATGGTTGTGTAGTCATCATCATGCGGTTGTTGGGTTAGAGTTAGGGGTAGGGGTAGGGTTAGGGTTAGGGGTAGGGTTAGGGTTAGGGTTAAGGGTAGGGGTAGGGTTAGGGGTAAGGTTAGGGTTAGGGTTAGGGGTAGGGTTAGGGTTAAGGGTAGGGTTAGGGTTAGGGGTAGGGTTAGGGTTAGGGGTCGGGTTAGGGTTAGGGGTAGGGTTAGGGTTAGATGTCAAAATTTTGACGTAGGGTTTGGAAATAGTGGCCGACAATCTGATGTTTGTGGGCGTGGCGCCACTGGAATTCTGCTAAATATGACGCCAATAGTGTGCGGCTGGTGCCACAGCGATAACATCGCCAACCGTATCTGTCGCTACAGTCTTGTCGGGGACATAGGAACATTGGCCGCGTGCACGAGGTACACGGTTGCGTGTTCCTTATCAGACTATGCTCAGCTAGCCACCGCAACCACGCATACTTATCTGTCATTATGGCATACAGGTCCGTGGCAACTAATTCGTGCGTCGTAAGAACGATGTTAGTTATGTGAGTGCGTCTAACTGCAATGTTGCTTGTGTCGTTTGTTTCGTTGTGGCTTTTCCGATCACTGTTCGCAGTGCGCCCAAGGGAGATAACTCTGACTAAGTCGTCCAAGGCTTTTTAATTCTTCGTCCGGATTTGACAGGAGTACCAATTGTCTTACTCTTTCAACATCAGGTTTTGAAATGGCATAAGGTGAAAGCCTTGGTGTGTGCTGCGTAGGTGTTCATATTTACAGCCGCGAATATATTCCATCTATCCATAGCTTGCGTGGTTGACCTCTGGTTCTGCTTCCGTTATGTCTGAGTGGCCGGGCTTCCTGTGTGGTGCACTGTATGGTGGTAGTCTTGACACATGTACAAACCATTTGATCTGTTGTATCTTGATGTAGTTTAATACTGGTTCCTGCCCAACTTCTTTCCTGATATCGTAATTTCTGATCCGGTTTCTTCTATTTACATTAAAGACTTACCATAGATAGACATGTCATCTCTGTTGTGTAAAATTTTCTTTTGTTTTTTGTTGTTAATGTCCATGTTTGGCACCATCACAGTGTTAGTAAAAATGCTGTATTAAATAGTGGTGTCAGTTGTTACATGTTTGTTCTGCATAATTTGTGACATATGTCCAGGGATTTGCTTTATATCATCTTTGAGTTGTCTCTGCCTTGATTCTTCCAATGGATGATATAATACTCCCCAGATACTTGAAGTGTTTTGCGAGCTTGAGTTGCTTGTTTGCTATGCTTGTCTTGATTAGTTCTTCTGTTCCCGCAGTTGTCATAACTTCTGATGTTTCGATGTTCATTTTCATGTTGATATTAGCCATCAAGAATTCATGTCACATTATATGAAAAAAGAATGACTGCTTAAAAAATACTGAATTTCTTGAAATCGAAATAAATTGTATTATATTGCTTTCAAAGAAAGCAATGCTACCTAATTATAACATGGCTATTTATGTTTTTAAAATAATAAAATGTTTCGCTATCAAAATATTGTCAATAGCAGCTGATATAATTGGTAGGTCTTTCCTTGAAGCTGCCTTTAGAAATTAAACATTTTTTGTATAATTTTTTTTAAAATTTGTATAGATTATCCAAACCACTTTTTCAGCTAGTATGTAAATACTCCCTGTATGTGTTCCAGGGCTCCCATTGTTAAGGGAAAAATTAACCCACTGTCTCTAAACAAATGTGTTGTAAATGTACTTGCTGAAATGAGATGTGGTGGATTGAAATAGGGCACAAATCACAGCCTAGCTGCAAACCATAAAATTACTTTTAAGGGTTAAAACTTAAGATGAAGAATGAAGTTGTGTTTGCAAAATAGTATAAAACTGGTCTGAAATGTTGCATTTGTTAAAATTGGTCTTAACATTGGTGTATTTTGCACATTATTTTAAATGATAACATGATTCAGTTGTCTCTTCTTTTTTCTTTGAACTTTTGTTTCCAGTTTTTAAAATATGTGGGAGTTAAGATTTTATATATACATTATATAAATTCTTGCATTTGTATTTTTTCCCCCAATTTGGAAAAACAGATTCGATTCTGGGAAACTTACAAATGTGTCTACAAAAAGAAAATTCAGCAATGTCCAGGTAATTATTGCAGTTTTGAAACAGTGTTGAAAAAAAAAATAAACACATTAGGCCCCTGTATTTATGATGTAAAGCATATTGGGTATATTTGTCAGATTCCATATTTTTAGATCAATTTTGTCTTCTGTATCACATCACCTCCCTTTACTTCCCAGGATGTTACTAATACCTATTGTTAGAGAGCTCCTAGGTCGACCCAGCCTTAAATGGCTACCAGATACAGTCCTGGGAAGTATATGCGGTCAGCTAGATGTTGACCACATCAACCACCAAGTGCCAGTTGGTCTATGGAAGTATAAGTCTAGCCCTTTATGTCCAATACCCCTGAAAGCATGGAAAAGGGTTCTTTAATTTACTTTTGTTAGATTTATCTAACTAGTTGACTTCTTCTTTTTCTTCCTCCTTCTTCTTCTTCCGCTGCTGTTTAACCCCATTAGTGCAAATGCCCTTAACCAATTCATGCCAAGTCATCCTGTGCTATTGCATGCAGCTCACTCCATGTCCTCTCTTTCTTTTTCACTTTTCTCTCCAGCTCCTTTATACATGGGGACAAAAAGGGGATGGGGGGGGGGGGGGGGGGGGTGTCTACATCTGTCTCTGTGTCCCATGAGTTCTGCTGCAAATGCCTGCATATTTTCATCACCTCTTGATTCTCTCTGATTTTTTGGGGTTCTCTCCCAAAGTTCAACATTAATTATTCTATCACGCCATTTATTTCCCTCTGTTATGAGCAGGAACCAGTTAATGAGTGTCTGTAGTTTATTAGTCAATTGTTTTAAGTGTTTTCATTTCTGCTTCAAACAGCAATACTTGGGGGATTTACACACTTGACTATTAAACCAACAGGCAGATATACTAAACAATGTATAACTTCCCTAAGTATAGAAGATTACAATAAAATTATACATTAATTCTACTGTTATGAAAATAGCAGTGCGTTGTTATAATAAAAACTTATGATTTTGTTCGTTTATTTTTATAATGCTATTTATAAGTGTGTCAGCATGATGTTTTACAACTTTTCGCTGAGTGGTCTCGAGGTATGGTGTCCGCCTCAAGTGCTGGAGGTCCCGGCTTCAAGCCCCGGTGAAGGCTGAGATTTTGTCATGTGGGCTTTTAGTAATTTTCCCTGGTCTCTGGGTAGTTAAATTGGATGCTCTTAGACGTATGGGTATATAGTACCAGACCAATATTTGTAGACCAATCGGCACTCAGTGGGTGATGTGGTCAACATCTCGCCATCTGCCTTTACTCCCCAGAACTTTGTGGTACCCATTTAAGGCTGGGTCAACCCGGGAGCTAAGATAATGTTTGAAAAGAACTGATTCCCTGTGGATTTGAACCCACGGCCTTCACCATATAGTGACCTGGAAAGTAAAGGTGGGTGATGTGGTCAACATCTCAACAGCTGCCTTTACTCCCAAGAACTTTGTGGTACCCATTTAAGGCTGGGTTAACCCAGGAGCTAAGATAATATTTGAAAAAAACTGATTCCCTGTGGATTTGAACCCACGGCCTTCCCCACATAATGTCCTGGGAAGTAAAGGTGACCAGCAGGATGTTGACCTCATCACCCACTGAGTACTGATTGGTCTATATGCCCTACACGCCACTGAAAGGGTCCTTTACTTGCTAACCTATTTTACAATAATTCTTGTAATCTAGGATGTTTTCAGAGACAGTTTATTTATGTTTTTAGTTGATGGTGGGTGGACAGAGTGGTCGCAGTGGACCATTTGCAGGGCAGATTGTGAAGACAAAGGGTGGCAGAGTCGAGCTAGATTCTGTGAGAATCCAAAACCTAGCTCTGGAGGAGAACCTTGTGATGGAGTAGCAAACTCCAATAGATCATGCATCGGACCATGTAAAGGAAGTAAGCACCATATGATTTCTGTTGACTGTCATTACTCATCAGCTAGTCTATTGTTTCCTGGATTTTATGTTTAGCCTAAAAACAAGATTATAATTATGGATCTTGCTACAGGTGGATACAGGTTGACATTTTTAAAAAAACCTGGCAACCTCCTGATCTGAGGAGTACATACTTGTGAAAGTGCTGGATTTTTGTAAATGCTGTGTATTTTGAATTGTACAGACATTTAAAGAAAGAAAATTAAAAATTACATGAAAGGCAGATGAAATTTTAATGTTTACCAATTAAATAAAACAGTTTTACAAAATTTTAGTTCAGCTGAGTAAAATAGTTCCTCAAAATTTTAATTTGAAAAAAAAAAAAAAAAAAAACTCAGAATTTTAAAATGTCCAGAATTCATGCAGCAAAAAAAAAAAGGAAACAGTTTATTGATAGCCAGATTTTTAAATGTCAGCCTATACTCATAAACTTTACAGTGTTTTGTGACATTGAAACAGAAAGAGGGCAAGTGGTTTTTCTTTTTATATAGCATATACACACAGTGTTTGGTCACTATCAGCGACTGGGTTGCCCATTGGCTGGCCGGAAGACAACTTTGTCGCTGGTCGGGACAGTATTTGGGTCTCTGTCTTCTTTGATGGCATCAACACAGCAAGAGTCCTTTTCAGAGCTACTTGTAGCAAGCAGTGCTAAGCCATTTTATATGGAGAGAAAAAACCACTTTAGAAATTTATGAAAGATGCGTTAGAATGAATTGTAACCATCCTAATAGACACGTTATAGAAAACTGGGAATACAAACAAAGAATAAAGCACACATTGGTTTTACACTGTGTTATTGAAATTCAGGACAGATACCACCTCCCAGAAAGACATCAAGGCATTCAGAATGTTGCAAGAAACCTACCACCACATGCTCGCTTCAAAGCTCCAGAAGTCCTAATTAAATTGGTAGGTGAGGAAACCAAATAGTCCGACCCAATCGCTCTTATGAACTCATCACTAAAGACCGTTGATTCTTACTCCCAAGAATGGATACATGTTTATACTGATGGATCTGCATTCAAAGCTACCATTAAAGCAGGTTAGTGAATCTACATAGGTTATCCGGATGGATCTGTTGAAGAGATTTTTTTCGCATGCAGGGAATTCTGCTCAAATTATGAAGCTGAAATAATTGCACTGGAAACAGCAGTATACCACCTAAAGACTGTAATGGATGTTTACTCTTCAAAGGCCCAAAATATTGTCATCTTCACCGATTCAATGTCTGCCCTTCAAGCTCTGGAGGGCAGTGAACGCTCCAGAACTGACATAGCCAAAATAATCCTGAATGCTGATCAGCTTATTACCTCATACAACATCAGAATAGTGATGCAGTGGATACCAGGCCACTCCGGCACACCAGGTAATGACAGAGCTGACAGACTGGCAAAGAAAGGAGCAACACAAGAACAACCACCTACAGCGACAACCCTACAGGCAGCAAAAACACTTATAAGAGCTATAAACAAAGAGACTTGGTTGAACAGATGGGCCATGGGAGACACTGGAAGAGAGGTTTATAGACATATGGCTGGCCCTGATCCTAATGACAGCATTAACCATCTAACAAGAAGGGACCAGGCCACCATCTTCAGACTTAGAACGCAACATACTCCACTCAATGGATATCTAAACAGAATACAGCCACAACACTCCCCAGAGTGCCAGCTATGTAACTACCCCTACGAAACTGTTTAACACCATCTCTTTGAGTGCCCAAAACTCAGCAAGACTATAAGAATGCTACTTGTGAAAACATGCAAATTCCACTACATGGCATTCGGCCAAAGGGCAAAAGCTCATGCGCCGCTGGATCGATAACCACAACAACATATGGTGCACATAGCCTAGCCATAATTATAACCTAAAGCTCCTCCTTTAGGGATGCTGGTTAAACATGACGATTTTTTTTTTCGAGCAATGGAACGGGTTTGGATATTTCTAGATCGTTCTGGGACTAGTTGTTTGTTAACCAGTTTTCAGTTGCAACACTGAGGGCCATTTCATTTGATTTGCACTGGCACAGAAACAGAGCAAGTATCAGGAAACCCGATTGCAGTGATGTTGAAACCTCGACTAAGACTAAAACGGGTTTAGCCATCTGAAAGTAGGTCAAGTATTTCATTTTCATGCAAGTTTCACATCCATAATATGGTACTAGATCTGTATTTAAATAAATCACTTGACACTTGATTGGTGATGCAATTAACATTATGCTGATAACTTTTACTTCACAGAATATTTTTTCAATACCTTTCTAGGTTGGGCCTGGCAGGAAATTAAGAGTTCATACATTTGCTGGTGGGTGCCGCCATGAGGTAGCGGCTAGATGCTTGCCTGCGGGTCAGAAGGTCGTGGTTTCAAATCTTTATGGTGCCAGATTTTTTTCATACATGACCTTGGCACTCAGTCGACCCAGCATTAAATAAGTACCAGGTAAAGTCCTGGGAAGTAAAGGTGGATGTAAAAAGTTGACCACATCGCCATTTGAAGGCTGACTGGTCTATAAACCACAAAAAAGCTACACAAGTAAAAAGTTCAAGGTAAACAAGAGGCAAACAATTTCAAACATAACTCAAGCGGGAGAAAATTTTTAATAATAGATGGACAACAAGGGTAAGAGACAGAGAGTGTTGGTGATTTATTGCAGCCGACCTAATTGTGAAGACAGCACCCAGTTTAATTAACTTTGAAAAACAAAATACTTAACAGGACAGCGAGTATTATTTTTGTGAGTGCTCCCAGACAGGTATTTCACTAGCCCGTTGTCTTATAGTAATTAAAATAATTAATATGTTCCAGACAACTATTATTTTCACTCCTTTTTTGTCTTGGATTTTTATTACAAAAAAATTCCATTCAGCCAAAATATGCCACAGCAACGCGTGGCCGGGCACAGCTAGTATATATATGAACATATCGCTTAAAACTGCCTGCATCTGACATGTTAGCCAACAGAATTTAAGTTATGTACGTATGGCATGATGCTGACCACATCACTCACTGTGTGCCGATTGGTGTTATAAAAAAAATGAGCCTAGCATCATACACTTGAAGCAACACAGAAGTAAAAAGAGTCCTTTGCCGACTGTACTTGCAATGCATGTATCAAGTGTTGCATAGTATAGAAAGAGTTACATGGGTCTAAACAGAAAGCCACAATTTTTTTTTGCAGATGCCAATGGTCAGGATGAAGCAAAAGAGTACATAGCACAGACACATTCTGTCTTCCCCGAGCTGGAAAGCTTGTGTATAGAGAAGCATTGCTATTTTGAAAATGTGAAGAAGATAATTAAAGACAAGAGTAAAGTTGTGAGTTCTCTGAAAATTCAAAACAATGTTTTCCTGTAAAAAATTTAAATCAAGTGGACACAAACAATACATTGCACAATTTATTGCCTGGCATATTTCACTGTATCTTGTCAGCTGCGTCACTACAAATATACATCTATAAATATCAAAAGACACCATTCACATTTCATTTAGATTTATTAAGCTTTTTTGTGCTTCATGTTGATGTAAATCTGTAGTTAACACACATGACAGGATACAGCGAAATATGACTGACAATAAATTGTGCAGTGTATTCTCTGAAAATGTTAATGTAAACTAAAATGTTTGTAAGGTTTGGGGAGATATATTCATGATTTATTATAGGAAAAGAATAGTGGAAGGACAAATGGTTGTAGAATGTGGTTTTCAAGACGAACAAACATCACGTCAATAAATGCCTGCAGAAGTCGGATGTGTCAGCTGAATGGCAGAAATATCACAGCCATGCTGTAAACAGGTACAACAGAATTACATCATGGATGAACGGAGATGAAGAAGAAGAAGAAGTTTCATTTTCTGCCAGGGAATGCCGGTGTACAGGGAAATGAATAAGCTGATAGGCTCTTGGGCAGAAACAATGTTAGAGCTAAACAATAGAACAGGCTGTCATGCTGAATACTCTGTGAAAAGTAAGATGTTTACAAGAATCAGGTGATAACTGTGAATCTGCAGTCATGATCACACTGCAAAAGGAGAAGTCAAAATGAGATGAGGCCACACAAGAGCACTTTGCAAGAAGGTTAATATTGTCGGCCACTAAACACTGAGGGGGATAATCCAGGCACTTTGGGGACAAATGGTTTGATATGCAGTGAGGATGATCAGCTGAGTAACTATAGTAAAGGAAATCATTATCTTTGATCCATAGCAGTTTGAAAAAGGACAGCACCAAAAGTTACAGTTTTAATCATTAACTGTCATACCTGGTGAGTGCCATATTTAAGTGTTATGGAGAAAAAAGATTTCAGTATTAACTATAACACAGTCAAGTGTGTAAATATTGCAAAAGGTGAAAACAAAAAGTTAAAAATAAATAGTAAAGGTCCCTTTTACATGCCTTTAGGCATATAGGGCTAGACCTATATTTTTTATAGACCAATCGGCACAAGATGGGTGATGTGGTCAGCATCACACGGGGGCCTTTACTTCCCAGGATTGCACCCGGTACCCACCTCAAGGCTAGGTTAACCTGGGAGTCAGGGTGATTTTTTTTTAAAAGTCAGGCTCGGCCAGGGAGGAACCCACGACCTTCCGATCTGCAAACGAGCGCCTAGCCGCTATGCCACGGCGACTTCCTTGCAAGAAGTAATGTGTTGAAAATTTACATACTAAACTGAAAAATCACTAATTGGACTAAGATGAAAACTGACAAACTGCAAGTTAAATGTCATGAAAATTTAAAACAAATTACAGTTGACATAGCAGGTTGCCAAACAGTCATGTTACACTACAATCAGGAACTCATTTTTCCTAACATTCATGAGCTCATAATGCCATAGATCAGGGACTCCATGCATCCAAATAAACCAGAACTCATGTTGCAATATAATCATGAACGGATGTTTCCATACAGTCATGAACTTATTTTGCCATACATTCACAAGCTCATCCTACCATATATCAGGAACTCCTGCTGCCAAACTGTGAACTCATATGGCCTTGCGTTGCCATATAATCATGAACACATATAATCATGAACACATATAATCATGAACACATGTTGCCATATAATCATGAACACATGTTGCCATATAATCATGAACACATGTTGCCATATAATCATGAACACATGTTGCCATATAATCATGAACACATGTTGCCATATAATCATGAACACATGTTGCCATCCAGTTATGATCTTGTGTTGCAATATAATCATTAACACATGTTGCTATATAACATGAACACATGTTGCTATATAACATGAACACATGTTGCTATATAACAAGAACACATGTTGCCATATAATCATAAAGACATGTTGCTATATGACTTTGAACAGGACAAATACTGGTCTAGCGTTATGTGTGTGAAGTATAATGGGCCATGTCCAGTTAATGGTGGCTGGGGAACTTGGGAATCGTGGTCACAGTGTTCGGTTGAATGTGGCAATGGAGAGATGTTTCGAAAACGAGACTGCAACAATCCCACAACAAAAAATGGAGGTGTATTCTGCATGGGGCCATGGTACGATTCAAAGCGATGTCTGATGAAAAACTGCCGTAAGTTTGTTAACACTAGAAGATTCTTATTCTTTTTCAGCATTCCGTGCCATTAAAGCTAATTGCTGCAGATATCACAAACTTTCATTCATCTCTATGGTTGGCCTTCTCTTTCCAGTTGGTGACACCAAGTGTTTGTAAGTCTGGATATTCTCTCTCCTTCATCTTCTTGGTCTGCCTTATGGTCTACGACCATTCAGATCCTTTGTGTTTTTACCTCTGTGTCATCTGAAATTCTCTCAATATGCCACAGCCATTTCAGTCTATTAGTCCTCATGAATCCAGTAATCAATGGTTATTTAAACAGATTATGAATTTCATTGATGCTTCTTACTCTCCATTCCCCACTGTTTGCATCTTTGATGGGTCCAAAGATTCATCATAAGACTGTTTTCGAAAGTTTTTAATAAGGCTTTATCTCTTTTAGCTGTGCTCAAGTTTCAGAGCCATATAAAACAATTGCTTTATCAACGCTGTATATATTTTGATCTTGGCATTGCGTGATAGAGACTTTGGCTTTAGCAGATGTTTAAAGGCATAGTATATTCTTTTTCCAGATTGTATTCTAGATTGTATTTCATCTCTCAGAATGCTGGAGCAGTTGAAGTTTGCACCCAAGCATTTATATATTTGTTTTAATTTCATTTTATCAACTTGTATGAGGCAAGAGTTTATAAATCCTTTCCTTGTCTTGATATTACCATATATTCTTTCTTATTTTAAGATAGTCAGTGTTTTTACCATCTCTAGTTCATTTTCTCCATCGATATCAATGTCATCTGTGTAACCAAGCATTCTTGTATTTTCTACTATATATAGTGCACTCTTCTTTTGATTTCCTTACTAGAAGATGGTTAGTTGTAATATATCGCCTTGTGATTAAATTACCATCCTTTCTTATATTTTTTTGTCTGTGCAGGTTTCAGATCCGCATTTTAGAGGGAAAAGTATATATATATATATATATATATATAAAGTTAATTTATGATATGCAAACATCAGTTCATGGTTCTATGCAAAGATCAGGCCAGGACTCTATGCAAACATCAGTTCATGACTGAGTGATGAATGTTTGGTCAGATTATCCTGGTCACTTCCCGCTGCACCATTCTCTCCAGACTGTAATGTACCTTCTGTCATGTGATCTGTCAGTCATTCCTGACACAGATGCTCTCCGATGGCAATAATACCAAACTGCAGCTTTCACATAATTGCTGACCATCTGTGATTCCTTTCCATACAACAGGATTAGATCTATTAGTCCCCATGTGGGTTCCAGGGCTACGTTATGGGGGAAAGAAGAGAATAGACCTGTTGCCCCTCTAATAATCATGTTGTAAAAGGGGACCAACTAGTTGAGTGTCCTTTGAAGTTGAAAGTTCATCTGATCTGAGAGGCAAGAAACCAAAAGTCTGCACATAATTAAGACAAATCTGCATAGCGAATGTGCACACAAAACTTTAGTTCTAGAATAACACCAAGATTAAGAAGTCGACAGGGGCTGCATGGTGTCAAGGCATGGTGTCCGCCTTGAGTGCTAGAGATTCTGGGTTCAATTCCCGGTAAGGGCTTGGATTTTTTCACATGGACTTGGACTTCTAGTTGTTCCCCCTGGTCTCTGGATAGTGAGATCCGACACCCGTGTGCATTGTTGTGCACGTAAAAAAAATCCCTTGACAGTTTGGAAATCGAAAAAGAGTAGCCTAACGGCCTCCCTGGGCAAAATTTGAAGTTAAACATCTACCCAAAAAATTTCATAATCCTCGCTGGGGCTGCAGAGCCTGTGCACTGTGCTGAGCTTCTTCGGACTAAGACTTGAGTTAGAAGAAGAATGGAGCACTCATGGGTTACTACCCATGCGCCATGATGTTGATCCATTGTTCAAAAACCTCCAAAAAAACCAGAAGTCGATGAACAATCAGAACTTTATATCGGATTTTACAGCCAATGAATGCTAAGAAGAAGATGAAGATCTATTAGAATTCTCTTTCTTACCTTTGTTAACTGTTTCACTTGTGTCTAATGAGAGCTTTCTAAATTACTGTTTTCATTGTTGAAGCTCTGACACCTGAAGGGTAAAACAAATTTTTGTTTGCTATAGGTGATGGGGGCTATGATGCATACACTGACTGGTCGGAGTGGTCCAGTTGCTCTGAATCATGTGGGGTATACGGAACCAAAACTTCTGTCAGATCATGCCTGAATGACCGGCAATGTTATCTTGAAGGCACTCTGGTGAAAGAAATAGTCAAATCCATCCCATGTTATGGAGGAGAGTGTCAAAGTAAGTGGCCAGGTTGTGAAGCCATAATTTCTGAGTTGTAGTTATAATAACAGAATAATCCTAGTGTTTTTGAGATATTTATGCTACTTCTTCTTCTTTGCTCGCCATTTCAGTCCTGATGGTACATTATGTTGTGGTTTACACGTGGGCTGCCATTTTTCACTAAACATATCTGATTCTAGGCAATCCTTAATCAGTTATTTTTTACGACATGTTTGTTAAGAAGCCGTGGGTCTATTTTAAAGAAGAAGCAGAGGCTGGGTAGACTTGGTGGCAAAGGTCAGTTAAATTTAAAAAAAAGCCTTTGAGTTATGAATAAAGAACCAACATCATAGCACTCAGAACAATCCCATAAACACTCCATCCTTTTCTTCAGCAGCAAGTGTAAAGTTCCAGTTTCGGTGGTACCAGTAACAGACTGATGGTATGTCCGTCTCCTCCTCGCTTGAGTGGTCAATCATCACTGGAGCATGCTCTGTGCTTGATACTATCTTCACTCAGCTAGCAACATAGAGAGTGGGAAGAGGAGAAGATGAGGAAGTGGTGAGAGGTGGATTTGAACCCATGAAGAAGAAGATCCATTATGTGAAGCACTTGTTGTGTTGTTATCCTGTTACTGCTGAGTTGTCTACTCTTAGTAGTCCAGAAGCATTGTTATGCAAGTAACTGGTCCAGACATTCGTAGAATTAGTTGGTATAGTCCGATCCAGAAGTCATGACCAACTTTAAAAATCCTCTCAACTCAGTAACTGTTTGGTATCATCCTCTTGTACCCTGCCAACTGGTGTTGGTGCTCCTGCGTCTCCACAGATCATGATCCCTGGTTGCCTGGAACAGCTCTCTTGATGATATCCCTCCATGCCATCATTTCAGCCCATCCAGCATCACTCTCTTGGTCTGCCTCTACCCCTTTTTCCACTGATCTTTCCAGTTGTCGCGATATTCTCTAATGTCTCTCTTCTCATTGTGTGGCCAGAAAACAGTGTTTGTCTCTTTCTTATTGTTGTATATAGAGATCTTCTTTCAAGCAATCATTGTTAGTTACTCTGGCTGTTTGTTATATGTTGATAAAATATTGGCATGTAATCTATTAATAATCATGTTCTTGTTATAAAAATATATAAGCAGACATCTAGTTTTAAATTTAACTTATTTGTGGTATATGAAAAAATGGACAGCAAAGCAAACAGACAGCATGCTTACAGTTAACTGAGTAATGGAAACATTTCAGCTTTAGCCTTCTTTGAGTTAGATGAACACAAAGTTTCTTTGTATGCAGAATAGACTATAAAAGTAGCCATCATGCATTGCTGCACATGTAAGTTGATTTCCAAACAATATCCATGCATGTGTCACTTACTGTGTATTCCATTTTTTAGGGGTACATAAATTGTTAGTTTAAAAAAAACAAATCAAAGAAATTCACCGCTTTCAGAAAACTGCAGCAGCTGTGAAATTATAAATTTTAAAATCATAAGGACATGGGAAATCTAAAATCACATGCAAAAATTTATGTTGTTCATACAAGAGTTTTCAAGATATTTGTTAAAGTTTAAGGCCACGACTTTAGGAACGTACTATAATTGTAGCAGCTGGCTTTTTTTGCTTGTTTAAAAAAAAGGAGTTGTTTGTTTCACAAGGAATTGTTCAGTTCATGAATCCCAATAATCGTGACAATGGCCTTTTATGCTCACATTTCATGTTAGAAAGTTGACGCTGTGACTTCTTTTGCCTATCATTCCTTTTTGTTTCTTTTGTTGTTGAAAATGTTTTGCTGATTTTTATCATTTTTTTTCCTGAATTTATCAGTGGTTCTCCAGAACTGAATCATCAGTGTTTTTTTTCCTGCTGAATGTCCCAGTGTTCCCCCTCCCCCTGAATATATTATTATTAGTTTTTCCCCTGCTGTCTTTCATTTTTATTTCTGCTGCCTCTTCCAACGCCCCCCTCCCCCCCCCCCCCCCAACACCAAATAGACTTTTAGTTGGCATATCTACATATTAATAAAGTGAGTTCGGGCAGTAATTCCTTTTGCAAATCTCTTCAGCACCTCATTAGGTTTTCATTGTTGCTGAGGGTTGGATAGTCTATTTTTTGCTCATGGTCTGTGCTCAATTGTTTTGGTGCTCCTTGCGGCAGCAGTTTATCTCCTCTTTAACCTCCTGGCAGATGTTTCCCCAGTGAACCTCAACTGTATTAACTTCCTAAGTACCTAAATACCAATCAACGCATCAGGTGATAATTACTTATGTAAACCAGTCAACATGTACACAGCTGGCTGCGTGGATTTTTATCATGGTACGGGGTGTCCCAGGTCAACCCAGCTTTAAATGGGTACCAGGATGTATGTCCTGGGGTAGTAAAGATAGCCGGCATAATGTTGACCACATTACCCACATAGTGCTGATTGGTCTGTAAAAATATGGGTGATCTTCCCATATTCCCAATGGGCCTACAGGTGTGAAAAGAGAGTTTTACTTTTTTAAAAATTAATATATGCTTATTTGCAAATAAATAGAACAGTACATTTCAAATTTTATGAAATATATTTTTTTTTAAATTTAAAAAGTGAATGTCTATACACAGTGTTTGGGGGGGGGGGGGGGGGGGGGGGGGGAAGCTCACCCTATCTTACAGTTATATTGGGGGGGGGGGGGTGGTCCAAGATACCTGCGCCACCGATTTCCTGGCACCCCCGGTACTCATCTCCTCCAGTGTGGTTTGTATTTTACCCATGTGGATATAGTAAAAAGTTAGTTGTGTATCCTTTACAGGATGTTTGCAGAACCAGCCCCAGTATTTATTGGCTGTTGTGGTTTTTCTAGGCAAATTTTATGTTCAGTAGTTTGCCATTGCTTCTGAAAGGTCAACTCCCAGCACCACTGTTGAAACCAGCGCAAGACAAATCTTCCGCAGCAGGAATTGAACACACACCCTGGCATTACAAAGCGCATTTGCAACGCCTAAGCCACAGACGCCGACGTAGTATACCTACGATTTGTTATGTCATCATTATTGCCTTTATCGGGCATCATCTGGATCTTCTTGGACCAACAAGTTAATAAATAATATCCTCTTCAATTAAAGGATTTTGGCTGCATCACATTCATAACTCTCCCAAGAATGTGAGAATTGGGAGCTTAAAATTGGCACTGCTAAGCACTGCTAAGCATAAGAGGCACGCTGGACGTCCAAGAAATCTAGGCAACCAGCATAGTACCAGCACTATAAACTGGGAAACACTGATATATATTAAAGCGGGAATATGAGAGGACATGCACTGTGAAGATAACCGAGCTCATAATCTCTTTTTTTCCCTAGGGGTTGCAGGACCCCATTGTGGGAAAATAAGAATAGACCCACTGCTGCCCCAAAAAGCATGTCATAAGAGACAGCTAATTAGGGGCTTCCTTCGAAGTCAGAGTGCATCTGTCTGGGAGGCAAGAAACCAACAGTCTGCATAAAAAAAGTCACATTTGTAAAACGGATGTGCATACCATGCTCAGGTTCTAGAACAAGACTAAAGTCCAGAGGCGGACAAACAACCAGAACTTTCTGCCGGAACTACAGCGGGTGAATGTTAAAAAAAAAAAAGAAGATGGCTTCTTCTATTTCACTTCTCCAATTGCTTCATCAAATGTTGGGGAGAGATGTAGGGATTTTCCGTGTGTTCTTTCTGACGTATTGTAAAAGTGAATCTTTGTTTTTTTAAGACCGTTCTTGATGTTCATGTTCCATCTTTGCATGGTCTTCCTCTTTGCTCTGTTTACATTGTTTTTCTTCACCTTGGGTTTGCATGACAGTTAGTACCACGGTATTCTCATCAGAAGTCCTGACCTTCTCATCTGTTGCTCTTTAATAAACTGTAGGACTGGTTTCAGGCCTAGTCATGTTCTAATCCCAAAACTCATAACATAGTATTCTGTTTTAATGGCTGCACTAGGAGCTGGTGGATGGAGTTCCTGGGCAGCTTGGACTACATGTTCAGCCAGATGTGGGACCGGACGCAAAGTACGCATGAGACGGTGCAATGAACCGCCACCAAGCAGTGGGGGAGACTGTCCGGGCCCCAGCCTCAGCGTAGAATCTTGTGATGGGAGTTACTGTGTGCAGATTCCAGAAGGTAAATTGTGTTAGATTTCATTGCTCAAGATTAACTGTTTTAGCTAGTATGTGTTATTTTTTTTTTTTGGTGTGTGTTTGGCCATAAAAGAGCAGTTGGCAGGTTGTCGTGTTTTTTCTAGCCAAGTTGCATTATCTACAACTTTTGGCCCCACACTTCCAGTTTCAGCAAATGCCCAATTGCTTGTCTTTTATGAAAAGCTCATCAGGGGGTCCATTCATCTACAATGGGAGCCACAGAACCTACATGGGGAGTCCAGTGTTTTGGTTTAATATTAACCCATTCTGGTCCAGCGATCTCCTCATTTGTTAAGCAGTGGCTGGTAAAGATATCTACTACACCACGTCTGCACATGAAATCATATAGAAGACGCATCTATTCTCACACAGGAAAGATAGCTACAACCACATAATTTGACAGCTTTAGCACAAAAGCAATGGAGAATGGATAGTGAGAAGCAACAGTAAAATTCATAACCTGTTTTTTCTATTGCCTTTTAAACTCAATGAAGTTTAGGCCCTAAGCCAGATAATGGCAAAGATCATTTGCTTATCCTGTTGCATGCAGCTCACCTTTGTCCTCTCATCTTTTACCATCACTGTCTGTTTCTTTTCTCCATGTGTTTATTTGGTCTGGCTTTATTCCTTTGACTCTGTGGATTTCAGTGCAAAGTCATACTGATTATACTGTTACCTGGTTATCTCAGTGTGTGTCCTGCCCAATACCAGCAAATCTTCCTAATTCCTCCGCTTTTAAAATCGTTTTTAACCACTACCAGTAAGTGGGCATATAAACTGCAATGTTCGGGACACGTAGAGAGAATAGCAGATAACAGAGATATAAAAACTGTTTACACAAAAGAGTTAAACAGGAGCAGACCATGAGACAGACCAAGAAGATGGTAAAGAAATAAAATACTGGCAGATCTGTGAACACTTGGAGTCAGCAGGGGAAGAGAAAACCAATCCCATGCTCATGAAGAAGAAGAAGAAGACAAATAATTATGAATGCCAAATGGCAAGGCATTTGATTACAATATCTGATTATTTATGCATCAAAATATAAACTTAAACACAGAAGACACAAACAATAGACTGCACAATTTATTGCCTGGCATATTTCGCTGTATCTCGTCAAGTGCATACTACAGTAACAATTGATTAAAATGAAGCAAATAGCTGAATCCAAGAAACTAAAACACTAATTCGAGGACATTCTGAAACACAGAGAAATATGCCATGCAATAAATTGTGCAGTCTATTGTTTGTGTCTTCTTTGTTTAAATTCACATCGGGGAAACACTGTATTATTTTATAAAATATAAACTGTTTTCATTTTATTGTTTTCATGCTTTCAATAAAAGTTAAGTCTGAACCAGTTTCTACTTCCTTAGGAAAATTCTATTGAGCACATTATAAAAGTTTGAAACAACAAAAAACAAAAGTAAAAGACCCTGTTTTTTTTTTTTTTGGCCAGTACCATCAGGCATACGAAGCTATACTTTTTTTTTTTTAAATACACTAGTTAGCTCTTGAAGTTATTGTATTGTGTGTTATCACTTGACTGTAAGAAGTAAAGTAAACGCAGGACCCTTTTCTCATGCCAATGGTAAATAAGGCAAATACACTAGTTAGCTCTTGATGTTATTGTATTGTGTGTTATCACTTGACTGTAAAAAGTAAAGTAAATGCAGGACCCTTTTCTCATGCCAGTGGTAAATCAGGCAAATACACTAGTTAGCTCTTGATGTTATTGTATTGTGTGTTATCATTTGACTGTAAAAAGTAAAGTAAACAGGACCCCTTTCTCATGTCAGTAGCACATCAAGCATATACATTAGTTAACCCTTGATGCTATTGTATTTTTTGGTTATCACTTGACTATAAGAAGTAAAGTAAAAATAAGGCACTTTGAACCAGTGGGCCCTAGTGGGTGATGTGGTCATCATCACACTGGACGCCTTTACTTCCCAGGACTTAACCTAGTACCCTTTTTAGGAAGGGTCAACCTGGAATGAGCATAGAGTGCTAGTCACATACTACACTAGATCAGTCAGCAGTCGATGAGTAATATGGTATTTAACATAAAGATTGGCTCTGTATAATCTGGAATCCATTTGAGGCTAGAATAAGCTGGTAGCCTAGATCTCTGTTTACAGTTTACCTCAATGAGGATTCATCATCATCATCATGTAGCAGATACTTTGCAGAACGTTGCTTTCATCATAGTCTGCCTGTGGTGCATCATAAAATGTGATTAACTAAGGTGTTCTTAGAATTTAATGTGTTAGATTTAAAGGCATAGATATCTCAACCTAACTGTAAACCGTAAACAAAATGTGCCACAACAAAATTTAAAAGAAAGCACGGAAGAAGGAGAAGATAATGATGATGATAATGATGATGATGATAATGATGATTATGATGATGAAATAATGGTTTAAACCAAATATGTTGAAATATTTGATACAAATTGTTAGTTAGTTAATCTTTCCTCTTGAGCCTAGGGCCTCGCATAGGACAGATGTAATATCTCTCCATGTATGGCGGAGATGACAGGACGGGTTTCCCTCTAACTTGGCTTAAGACTGTTGATTGACGACCTGACAAACCGCCATTGTAGAACATAATTTTTTTTTTAAAATCAGATTTCTAACTCTAAATGTTATGATACAAATTGTAATGATGTTTTATTGTTTTCTCTAACTAACTGTAGTCAGGAGGAGAAGGTCGTTAGAAATTGCACCACCTATGTATTTGAATTCCAAGACATGGTCTGATTTGGGAGAACAGGAAGTGCAGATGTTTTCACCCAGAAATCCTTTAGCTGGTCATAATCGAATAGTAACTCAAATAATAAACAAACGAGAACGCACCAAAAGTGCTCCAAACTTTTCATCAGTTGCAACAGCAGGCTTGCATTTGAAAGCTTTGTCTTTATTTACATCGGCAACTAGACAACTCAGTAACGTTTCAGGAAAAGGGAATTTGACAGGAGAGTTGAAAAGACAGAGGAGAGCCCAGGTAAGAGTAAAAGCGCCCCCCCCCCCCCCCTTCCTTTTCCAGAATTCTGGGAGATGTTATCTAATCCATCTTTTTCTTCTGCTGCCTTTTACCCCCCAGTGGTCTCGAGGCATGGTGTCCGCCTGGAGTGCTAGAAGTTCCGGGTTCAATCCCCAGTAAAGCCTGGGATTTTTTCACACTGACTTGGACTTCTAGTAATTCCTCCTGGTCTCTGGGTAGTGAACATCGGACACCCGTGTGCATTGTTGTGCATGTAAAAAATTTCTTGGCAGTTGAAAATCGAAAAGGGTAGCCTAAATGCGCTGCCTGGGCAAAAATTTGGAGTTAAAAATCTACCCAAAGTATTTCTAGATCCTCGCCTGTGCTACAGAGCCTGTGCACTGTGCTGAGCTTCTTCGGACTCAGACTTGAGTTAGAAGAAGAACAGAGCACTTATGGGTTACTACCTGTGTGCCATGATGTTGATCTGTTGTTCAAACCTCAACCCCCCCCCCCTCCCCCCGTGATGTTTATGACCTTGATTGCATCTTGGTTATGATGAGGATAATGATGGCATGATAGTGATGATACTGATGTAAGTGATGGTTGGTGAAGATGTCAGTATTTTTATATGACCAGGGTTATGTTACATGGTTGTTGATGCCAGCTGCTTTTACTTCCCTGGACATTACTTGGTACCATTTTATGGTAATTTACAATGAGACCTTTAAGAGATTAGAAAGTTTAATTTTATGGTAATTTACAATGAGGCCCTTAAGAGATTAGAATGTTTGATTTTATGGTAATTTACAATGAGACCTTTAAGAGATAAGAATGTTTGATTTTATGGTAATTTACAATGAGACCTTTGAGAGATAAGAATGTTTGATTTAATGGTAATTTACAATGAGACTTTTAAGAGATTAGAAAGTTTGATTTTATGGTAATTTACAATGAGGCCCTTAAGAGATTAGAAAGTTTGATTTTATGGTAATTTACAATGAGACCTTTAAGAGATTACAAAGTTTGATTTTATGGTAATTTACAATGAGACCTTTAAGAGATTAGAATGTTTGATTTTATGGTTATTTACAATGAGACCTTTAAGTGGATTACAATGTTTGATTTTATGGTAATTCACAATGAGACCTTTAAGAGATTAGAATGTTTGATTTTATGGTAATTTACAATGAGACTTTTAAGAGATTAGAATGATTTTATGGTAATTTACAATGAGACCTTTAAGAGATTAGAAAGTTTGATTTTATGGTAATTTAAAATGAGAACTTTAAAAGATTAGAATGTTTGATTTTATGGTAATTTACAATGAGACTTTTAAGAGATTAGAATGTTTGATTTTATGGTAATTTACAATGAGACCTTTAAGACATCTGGAGTCAATTATTTGCCTTTCTCATTGTAAACTGTTTTTGAAAGGTGTTCAACCCTACCAAGATCACCCAGTTACACAAAGTGCAACTTTTTGGATGAGATTTACCTGATACAAGTTGCAGAAACTCTGTTCAATTGTTAGGTTATATTAGGGCATCCGACTACAGCCGGAGTGGGGCTTTAACACAAAGACTGCTTCCTATATTGAAACTGTTTTTTCTATTTCTTCTTTATACAAGAACCCAGTTGCCTGTTATGTTGTTCTTGTCATTAGTGATTAATTTTGGGAGATGAAAATTAATGAAATAGTTATGGTTGGCAATTTGTCCACTCCAAATTACTGTCCGTGGGATTAAAATAACACTTCATAGATGAGAATCAAATAGAAGCAAGTCCCAGATTGTGAATACATGACCTGGGAGTAAAACATGGTGAAGCCCGTCTGTGTTATCTTCAACGCTGAGATCGAGAGGCATTATAATCAACTTCACATGGGAATAATCATTAGAGGTCTTGGAGCGGTGGCTGCTGCATCGGAGGACTGTGCACACATGGGAATGCCCAGTGTGCAGTGCAATCAATTATGATAACATTATATCTTCTTCTTCTTTTCTCTACTCATGGAATGCCTCATGGCATCAGGGCAGGAGAGATCTCTGGTATGGGCCCTACTGTTTGCTTAATATTTTCATAAAAGTATTTTTCAGCGTCTCTGCTATTTCTGCGGTCCATATTTTGCCTGGTCAGCCTGTTACTGTTGTATCTGTATAACACTGCTGTCTGATGCCAATCTTGTTACATGGCCACATCATTTGCTCTGTTGTCTACCTTTAGAGTTCAGAAGTTAATTGTGATAACATTATATAACATAACAAATCCCAGAAATCCATTTGTATTTAACAGTTACATTATGCTACTATTGAGCTGAGTTGAGTTGAGTCAAAAATTGACATCACAGCACTCGGGGCATTCCTATGTGTGCTCCGTCCTCATCTTCAGCAGCCAGCGTGGAATTCCAATACTGATTGTACCGGTCAAAATCTGGTTATATGTCTGTCTTGCCTTTCCTCTGAGTGTAGTGAGCCGGCCAGACCCTCTGGTCACACCCAGGTGTCTTATTCTGTCCAGACCAGAATCAACCTCTCTAGTATGGGCCCTCTCTGGCTGGCACTGCGACAGTTTCAAAAGCACACTCTTACATGGTTGAAACCAAGCTGTTCTGTTTTTCGCCTAAATTTCCTGTCTCCGCCCTATTATTTCTCTGCTTCCTTTTCTCACCATTCCCTCATTTTCTCCTCTTCACTCTCTCTTTGCTACTCGTCAAGCACAGAACACATGCTCTGTAGCTTCAGCGACAATTCCTATGAAATAAGTAACTATGACACTTTTATGGTACTTATGGTTAAAAAGTAACCTAGAGTCTAAAGTGGGGGTGGGATATGGTATCAGTTTAAATATTTATATCTTCAGGTGCCTAAAATTGATGATGATGACCCATTCAGCCTCCCCTTGGACCCTGACCTTGAGTCTCTGTACACTGAGTGGTCAGACTGGACAGCATGTACTCAGTCTTGTGGAGGTGGAAGAAGGCAAAGAAAACGTGGATGCAAGAATAAGAAAACTGTCTGTAAGGGGGAGACAATGCCTGTGCAGTTCTGTAATCCTGACCCGTGTCCAGGTAATTTTGAGTCAAATTTATATTTTGAATGTTGAATTTGGAATTAAGAATTGACATCATAGCACAGGGGACACTCCCAATAGTGCTCCCTCCCCATCTTCAGCAGCAAGCGAAGGGTTCAAATTATGATGGTACCAGTAACTGTCTGATTGTATGTCCGCCTCATCTTTTCCTTTAGTGTTGATCGTCGGCCAGATACCTTGGTAACTCCCTGGCAACAAATTATATTTTGTGTTTTAAAAACCAAGTTACATATTTGTTATTCTATTTTAATTCTTTATTTCACTTTCAACACATCCATTAAAAGAAGATACAATTTAATCTTTAAAAAAACATGCCAAAGGAAACCGGTGAACTTTAAATTAAATGAATTCAAGAAAGATGAATAAAAAAGAAAAAGAGTAATGTCTGGACAACCACTTGAATTGTTGGGTATAAGACAGTGAAGATGGCAAATTACTGAGTACATCATGACTTTACCAATGTACGTCAAAGGTCGCAAATTAGAACAAGTCAATGATTTCAAATATTTAGGATCCATTTTAAGTGACCTGGGGTCAAGACAAGAAATAATCATGTCTAGACAACATCAGTCCTTGCCAAGCAGCAAACATTATGGAGATTCAAAAACATTTCATGCAAAACTAATGCTCATAGCACTAGCTATAAGTATATTTTCATATGGCTGTGAAACCTGGACCTTAACAGCTGAACTCAAAAGGAAGATACAAGCATTGGCAATGTGATGTTTCAGAAAAATTCTTGGCATATCATACAGAGACCACATTAAAAATTAAGAGGTTTGCCATATAATTATACAGCAGATTGGCAACTATGAACCTCTTTTAACTGCAGTGAAAAGACGAAAAATGCAATAGTATGGGCATGTTATAAGATCTAAGTGCCTCTAAAAATAAAATACTGCAGGGTTCAGTCGAGAAAAAGAAGAGAAGAGGCAGACCAAGAAAGACCTGGTTACACAACCTGACTGACTAGACAGGCTTCAGGCATGCAACCATAAAGTCCATCGCAACTGACCGCCAAAAGTGGAGAGAGCTGATCAGACAGAAACTGGTGACCCAATGACACACAGTGTTACGGGATGATGACTCACTGACATGACAAGGAACGAACGGAGAATCGCCAAACAGGCACTCAAGTGGGAAACAATCGGATTGAGCAATAAGAATGTTCAAAAGAAAGCCTAAGACACACATTTTTGAGAGAGATAAATACTAAACAACCATTCTCTGAAGTAACTGTTTGTTTTACCAGGGCATGGGCAGGCTCACAACCGTATCTTTTTGTTTACACTAATATTTACTGTTTTGCACCTGACAAGGTGCCATGAAATATGCAGTGAAATAAATTCTTTGTTCAAATTATCGATGGGGAAACATAGCTTTATGAAATATGTGGTATGTTTCCTCATTTTACATTTGGCAGAGGTAGCTAACAAAATTTGGCTTCCTCAGTTGTCATTTCCAGTGTAAATTTAACTACCTTAAAAGCATGATTTGTCTTTAGTATCCATTCCAAGCCTTGCTCTTGTGCATCTGCGCTAAACACTCCTGTATCGGTAGAATCTATTATAGATCTACCGTCAGGTCTGCTTCCGACTAACAGGTCGAAAGTCAGAATAGTCGTGGTCGAATTTATATTTTTTGACACTATTTTCAAGGAGCGGCTGTCTGAATCGTTAGAATGCTGGGTTCTTAAGTGGGAGACCCAGGTCCAAATCCTCGGTAAGGCTAGGGATTTTTTTTCTGTCAGGGCAAAATAGAATCCTCACCTGCACAGTTGTGGCGACAGCACTAGCTTTGTGGCCATAAATCCTCAGGATCAAAGACCCCCCACCTTCTGCCTACACCGCAAAAGTGGTAAAATAAAGGCAGTAATTGGGAGATTGACACTATTTTTATCCAAACAAATTATAAAAATTGTACATGAAACACAAACAATTCAATCTGTGTATGTATAATTATTATACATAATATGAAAAATACAAATATACCTGACTGCGTCAGTTCCTGGAACTTTTTGACCCTACCAGTGCAGTTATTTTCATTTATTTACTATTTTTTTTTTTATTTTAACAATAACTTACGCATGTGTACTGATAGTTGCTGGTGGCTGGGGGTCCTGGATGAGCTGGAGTCCCTGCAGTGTCACATGTGGAACTGGTGAAAACGAGCGATATCGCCCCTGTAACAATCCCCTGCCTTTATATGGTGGCTCCTGTTCTGGTATCAATGTGGAGTCTCGGAGCTGTACATTCACAAAATGCAAGAGTAAGTAGTCTAGCAAACTTTTCAAACCAGTTTTTACTACTATACTTTCTGTCTCAAAAGTCCATTTATATTGTAGTATACATCTTAAGTCTTCATGAGTTTATTGCTTTTTTCTGACAGCACACAAGGGTGAACAGTGCCAGCATCTTTTTAAGTCAGTCATCTTTTTTTTTCCACTGGTACTGTAATTACACTTTGGGGTGCATACCAACACCCTTTATTAGACATCTTGAGAGTACCGCCAACATTTTTCCAGAAAGAAAGAAACTTGGTTAAAAACAAAATGGATGTGAGATAGAACTAGTTAAATTAACCACTGTGGTATAGTGGGTTAATTTAATAGAAGAAAAGGACAAAAGACGTTCAGAATATTGTTGGTACTATGCCAGAGTCCTAGAGTGTAGTTTTGATAATTTTCACTTAAGCGCATTTTCAGAGCTAGTATTGATCACTTTACAAGTCTAAATAAATGAATGTTTACTTTTCACGTAACTACTTAGTTTTCACTTGGTGTTTCAGAGAAATCTAAACGTTTAGATGTAATTTTTGTGATACAAGGATCTAACACTTACATTATTACAAACTTAGTACAAACATTTTGTGATATTGCCATGCTATTATTATTAAATCTTTCGTCCCACAAATACTAAATAACAATGGGTATGAGCTCGAGGGAATTCCCAAAAAAAATCCAACCATATTACACAGGTCAATAATAAATTGTTAAATTTTTTTTTTTTTTCAAATATTTAAAGGTGTACAGAGGAGAATCAATAAACACAAATAGAATGAAGCCTTGAATAGAATACAATTCCCTGGACCTAAAAAACAATGTGTATCAAGTGACTCATGTCAGGACCCTCTGCCTCTTTCACTGAGGCTTACAAAAATATTTGGCTTGTAAACAGCCAAGGGGGTAATGACGAAAACCCCCAAATGTAGCGCGAGAAATAGCTCTATAACTCAGAGATGGATATTCTTCCCCCCCCCCCCCCCCCCCAGTTTTATTCAAAACCCAGACAGTGATTGCATTTTATGTCTGGACACAGGATTGAGAGCAGAAGCTAAATAGATCAGCTTTTGTTTTTCATGATATTCAAAGTTTTCAGCCAGTGTCTTTAAATGCTGACTTGTTATGTCGAACATCATTTGTTTAATTGTTATCCTTGAGTTGTGAATCCTACAGATTACAATCCTGGAAGATAAAAACCACCTAACTACCCTGCAATTTGATTTGGCAGAAATGTTTGGTGGCCCACCTGAACATTTTCCCATCTCACGGGTTGAAGAACCAGGTTTAGACCGGTGGTCTCCAATATTTTTCTGGTCACATCCCCATTGAGATCCCCCCCCCCCCCATGCTCCCTTGAATATATTCAAAAGCACCTATCCTTCCCCCTTAAGTATAAAGCAAGACCACTCCCCCCTCCTCCTTCTTCCATCCCATCCTCACAAAATGTGAGGAGGAGATTAGATTCCTAAGAAGAGAAACAGAAAGTCAGGAGATAGATGTAGGTCAGAGTGTATTCCTAATCTTCAGTTAAACACTGTAAATTGTATGTTGCTAACAGAGTAGCCATTTCTACTGTTCCAACCACAATAAAGACAAAGCTTTATTGTACACAGGAAGATATGCGCTGCATGAAAGCTTTCATCAACGCAGCCAGTCTTCTGGTATATTTCTTCTTCTTCTTCATGATCACCGACAGAAAGTTCTGGTTGTTCGTCCACTTCTGTTCCAGAAACTGAGTCTTCCATGCACATCCATTTTACAGATCTGACTCATTTACATTTATACTGTTGGTTCCTTGCCTCTCAGTACCTGACTTTGAAGGAAGCTCCCAATTAGTCGACTCTTATGACATGCTTTTGGGTAGGCAGGGGATCTGTTCTTGTTTTTCCTACAATAGGGCCCCGGAACGCACAGGGGGATCTCCTGGTAAAAAATTTTCTGACAGAAGGATCGAAGAAGAAGAAGAGCAACAACCGCATGGTGAGTTGTTTGGTACTGAATGAGTTAACTCTTTCAGTCCCTCAATGTCCTAGCTAAAATCCAAGGGATGGCAATACTAAACTCATGGGTATCCACCTCCAGATGGGCCAAATATACGACCCATGTGATTGAAAAATATGTTTGCAGAGTTTTCCCACAGTCCCTCACTAAATATAAGATGTAAAAATGTAAATAACATGATGACCTGTTAGTTGTGTATCCTTTTTACAGGACATTGCAGAACCAACCCCAGCATTTTTTGGCTGTTGTGGTTTTTCTAGACACATTTTACAGTCAGTAATTTGCTTCTGAACGGTCAGCTCTCGGTACCATTGACAAAACCAACGTAAGACAAATCGTCCGCAGCTGTTATTGAACTCGGCACCTTGGCGTTATGAAGAGTGATGACAAGATATGTAAATTTAACCATGGTGAACGTTCCAAAAACAGCACTGCACATTTTGTAAAGGCAAAAAATGCAACAAGCACACAGTCCACAAAGTGACACAGTACAAAGCAGGGAAAGTCTCACTGTCTGCACAAGTAAAAGACGTTACAACAGAAAACAGAGTGCTTATGGTTGTCAGTCTAAGCCTGTGCTCAGAAAGAAGGCCAAGACCACAAAAAAGATTGTGCTGCATATGGAATGCACAGAATGCAAGTACAGAAAACAGCTTCCCATCAAGCGATGCAAACACTTTGAGTTAGGAGGTGATAAGAAGAGAAAGGGCCAGATGATCATGTTCTAGGCTGCATCATTTCACTGGCATCACAGAAAATAAAACAATTAGTTTAAAAAAAAAAAAGCATAATGGCAAGTACTTGTGAATAATACCCAGTCACGCATAATTCATTGTGTGAGACAAAACCCAACAAAACGTTACTGGCTGTTGGTGTGGCAAAGGATTGTGGATTGGCATGGATCAGCACAATATAAGGCTTGAACTTTGAGAAGAGGGTTGCCTGTAAAATGTTTTCTTTGTCTTTGATGTTAACTTTTCTGTATTCAGCCCGTAGCCTCTGAAACAGGAATAACATTTATGTTATTTACTAGATTTACATTTGATGAGGCCCTAAACTATATAAAGCACTGAAGCCCCTACTGTGACACCAGCTAATCTCACAAAACTAAAATATAAACACCTTTTAAATGTACAAATGACATAAATATATTGTTGTTTAATTTTTAGTAAAAGAAATATTAAAGAATGTGTCTGCAGAATCACAGGATTTATATTATATAATACTTTTAATGGCTTTGTTTCAAGAAAATTGTTTTTCTTCACAGTTCCTCGCTAAATCATCATCATCATCAGGTGCCTTGCTGACTGGCGTGAGCGATCACACCTCTCCACAATCTGCGATCTCCTGCAGCATATATCAGTTCGTGTGCTGACACACCTCCATGCCATGCAACAAGACTGTCAAGAATCTTCTCTCGTTGTCTTCCTCTCTCCCTCCTTCCAGAGATCTTTCCATTGGTTACAACATGTTCCGCTTTCCCTCTTCTCATAATATGGCCAAAAAACAATGACTGTCTCCTTTTGATGACTGTAATAAGTTGTCTTTGGGCTACCGCCTCTTTCAAAACCTCTTGGTTGCTCTTTTTGGCTGTCCAAGGTATTCTAAGCATTCTTCTGTAAAACCACATCTCTGAGGCCTCAAGAAATTGTTTGGCCTGCCTACCGATTGTCCAGGACTCACAGCCATATTAAAAACTGGATGTATATAGCATGCAAGAATTCTTTTTTTAACCCTCAGTGACAAAGATATATTGCATGAGATGTTCTTCATTTTATAAAATTCAGTTTTTGCCTGTCCTATTCTGTTTCTTATCTCAGTAATGCAACTTCCATCTGATGTTATCCATGTGCCCATATACTTAAATTTCTGTACTTGTACCAAAATAACACTAATGACTTTTATTACACATTTAGGAATAATTTGTTTCTTTGATACCACCATTACTTCTGTCTTCCCATTATTCAAACTGAGGCCCATTCTTCCACTTTCTAACACCACAATGTCTATCATTTCCTGTAGTTCTTTCTGACTTGTTGCTATCAAGAATGTGTCATCAGCATAACGTAAATTGTTTATATTGTGCCCACCAACCACAATTTCGGGCATACATATTCTTTATTATTCGAAGATCTGTTCCATCAATGTTTAATTTTTCGAACAGTTTGATTACTTCATGTTTCACACAGTCAGATGCTTTTGTATAGTCTATGAAGCATAAGTACAAATCAGTCTTTACTTCTATAGCTCTTTCTGACAATGTCCTTAGGATGTATATGGCATTGTTTGTACCTTTTCCTTCTACAAATTCACATTTTTCATCTCTGATTTCTGGTTTAATTTTGTTTCTTATTCTTCTCATAATTATTCTCAGTAAAATCTTAGTCATGTGACTCATAAGACTTTTTGTGCGAAGGTCTTCACATTTTAAAGTGCCTGTTTTTTTTTGGCAGAGCTATAAATATGGATTTTAAAAGGTCATTTGGAGTATACCCACTATTATAAATATCATTTAAAAGTTTAGTTATTATTTCAATTCCAAAATCTCCCAGTGCTTCGATTTATTCCAGTGAGATGTTGTCTGGCCCGGGTGCTTTTTCCTTTCTTCATATGATGTATTGCATCCTCAACTTCTGCAGTCATTATTGGTGGACCATCATTGTTGGTCTGCAGTTCTACTTCTGGTCTATTATCATCAAATTCCCCTATATACTCTGTCCATCTGTTAATTATATTACTATGTCCCATTAATAAGTCACCATCTTTTGATTTTAAACATCCAGTGCTGTTACGTGTTATCTTTCCTGTTAACATATTTATTTGTTGGTACATGGAATATGAGTCTTTCCTGTGATTTTCCCCAATCTCTGTACACATTTGATTCAGCCAGGCTTCTTTAGCCACTTTGCATTTGTTCACTATTTCTTTTTGTATTCTAGAGTGTTTTTCTTTATCATTTTTTTTCTTCCATCCATCAACTGCAGAATTTTGGTTGACATCCATTTCATTTTTTGCAACTCTATGGGTTGGTGGGATTATCTCTTTTGATGTCCCACTGTTCATCAATGGTCTGTATTATTTTCATTGCATTATACTAGTTTTGTACAGTGACATTGTATTGTTCCTTAATTTCTTTATCCGTTTTAAGTATTCCTAAATTTAACTTGATTTTCTGTGGTGTTTTCTTGATATTCTTTAGTTTTATTATAATCTTTCCTATAACTGGAACATGGTCACTAAAGCAGTCTGCTCCTGATCTAGTCTTTGCTGCAACTAAGCTGCTTTGGAATCTTCTTGAAATCAAAATATAATCAATCTGATTGTAGACATTATCGCCAGGACTTTTCCAAGTCCACAATCTTCCAGGATGATGTTCAAACCAGGTGTTACCTATTATCATGCTGTGCAACTCAGCCCATTAATCTGTCACCTCTCACATTATTTTCTCCTAGGCCTTAGCTCTCGTTTTTTTGGTCCATGGACACTGTGGTCGGATTGCAGTGCTACATGCGGTGGTGGTACAAGAACAAGGCACAGATCCATCTACTACGTCAGACAAAGAACAGAGAAGGTCATCTGCAATGCTATTCCTTGCCAAGGTAACTCTTTGAACCGTGAAGGTTTCTTCTTCTTAACATTCACCAGCTGTAAAAGCTGGAGGAAAGTTTTGGTTGTTCGTCCACTTCTAGTATTTAGTCTTGTTCCAGAACTTTTTGCATGCACATCCATTTTACAAATCTGGCACATCTTATGCAGACTGTTGATTTCTTGCCTTTCAGGCAGATGCACTCTGACTTCCAAGGAAATGCACATAATTAATTTACTTTTATTACATGACTGTGTGTGTGTGTTTGTGTGTGTGGGGAAAGGGGGGTCACCAGTGGGTCTATCTCACCATCTACATGTTGGAGCCCTGGAAGCCACAGAGGGAAATACTTTGTTTTGACATGAGTTTTGAAGGCTTCCATGGTGAAGTGGTTAACTCTCTGAAGGATTTAGATTTGGTTTCACATACCATCATCCCCATCATCTCCCTGTGTTGGTTCATAGACCTCATTCCAAGGAAAAAAGAACAGACCCACTACCCTCAAAAAGCATGTTGTAAAAGGCAACTAATGAATGGTTTGCTAAAATGGGATGTACTGGGCCAAAATATGCAGGTATCGCAACCTAACGATAAGCCACAACACAGTGCACCAGTCTCCCCTTTATGTGGTAATGCAGATGAAGAAAACCTACCATTATTTGTTGTGTGAGAGTGTTGCAGACTCCATTTGTTATTCGAGTTTTGGAGTTCATGCTTTCTGTGCAATGCCCTTTGCAGGTGACCAGCTGCTCTATAGAGAGTTATATAGGATGAACCCAATGTAGTGCCATCCATCTCTCTTATTTTTACTAGCTATAGATTGGATAATTAAGACAGCAACAATTTACCAATGAAAGTGGCATTCGGTGGACCCAAACAAGATTAGCTTTATAGTTTTGACCTCTCTTGTGACATTTCCCACAAAATCTGATGAAAGATATATTAAACATACTTTAAGAGAGATCACAAAAACTGGGTCTAAAAGTGCTTCGGGGAAAGGCACAGATAAAGAGAATTAGCCAGACAAAAAATAATCCAACCTTTCTTGGGGAAATCCCACTGAGATGTGCAGTCATACATCTGTTTAGGCACTGTCTAGCAGTGTTTCCCAGCGTGGGGCCTATGATTGTTAAGGGGGACAATATTTGGATATTAAAAATGATGTATATGTTACCCAGAGGGCATACAAATTTCAGAAAGGTGGGGCATGGAACAAAAATGGTCTAGCACTATTTACACAGTGTGGCATGAAGGCGTCAAAAATGTTCCTTTACACAGGACAGGAGGGTATGCCAGGTAGGTGTAACCGACAAAGGTGAATAGTCAACAATTTTAGTAGGTTGTATAGTGTGTCTGGGATCTACCATGTTTTACTGACATCCAGGATGTAGCTCTGGGTAGTAAAAATATCAGACCTTAAGTTAGCAGCCCTTAGACGAAAACAGTCAGTTTGTCAGCCATATCTGACTATTGACTGATGCACCATGGAAGATGTAGTCTAATGTTCAGCTGTACATTGCCTGGTCTGCCTCTTGAGATATGTTATTCTGAGCCAGTGGGTTAGGAAATGAGCAGGCAGATAGACTGGCCGGTTCTGCACTGCTTGGTGGTGAACTGATGTATCACAAGCTGGATGTTGTGAGGGCTCTTAGGAAGCAATTGAACAGTGCAGAGGTACAGATAGGTCAACACAGTCTGGGGAGAATGGCGCTGCAAGGAGTTACATGGGGATCTGGCCAGTGCTCGTCACTCAGGGGAAAGGCGAGACTGATATACAATCAGACAGCTACTGGTACCATGGGGATCGGAACTCTTTGCTTGCTGCTGAAGATGGGGACAAAGCATTTGTGTGGGTGTCCCGAATGCTAGGATGTCGATTCTTAATTCAACATTCAACATTCTGAGCATATAAATACTATTATTAACAGTGCGTGGCTCTGTGGAGGTTAGTGAAAGCATTTCTCAGTTTTGTGAGCCTTGACATTCTTCTTCTCCTCCTCCTTCTTCTCCTCCTCTAATCCTGTTCTGCTTTTCAGCGTCAGGTTTTGAAGAGACATCCGGTGTGAGTCTTCCTCGACAAACTGGAGTTTGATTTATCTGGCAGATGGTTTCTTTTAAGAAACAAAACAATATAGCAGAACTGTCATGGCATTTGGACAGTGGTGTGAGAATTGCACCATGGAAGAAATTAAGGCCCCATTACATAATATTTACAAAGACGGCCCTAGGTGAATTGTAGTCAACTTTTATTGTGGAGGTAGCACACAGGAAAAAAAAAATTTGTTTTTGCACTGATAAATGTATAGCTTGTACAAAATATAAAGGGAGTTGAAGGCACAATTATTGATGGTGACTGTATTTTAAATGGTTTCTCTTACATTTTTGTTTATTCTCTTCTTTTCTTCACCACCTATTCTTCACCCTTTCTTCTCCAACTTTCATACTTCAGCCTGAAGATTTGTTGAGAAAGCACCAGTTAACCTGAGTTTGTTGACACACTTAGGCACGCTCCATGACTTCAAAATTACCATTACTTTTGCTTCCCCCCTTCACATCCACACCAAGGTGACTTGTTATCATTGATCTGGGTTCCAAGGCTGACCCCACCAAGAAATATCCTGGGGAATAAAGGGGGGCTGGCAATGATGTTGACCCCATCACTCATCGAATGCCAGTTGGTCTGTAATTATGTGGTTTTAGATAGCCACATCGTCCTTACCTTATAGTACTGCAGGTTACACCTGGCCTAAGGAAGCCGCGTTAGCGCAGACGATAAGAGACTCACTTTCAAATCCAGCTGTGACTAGCTGCAGCCACGGTCGGTGTTCGAAACTGGGCGGTTTCTGGGGTTTACCCAGCCTCTAGGAAATGGGCACTAGAGTTGACACTCTGGGGTAAATGGAGGAACGTTGCTGTAGCTACAGAGTTATGTGCGAACGGCGACACAGGTGGACAATTCTTATCAGCTGTCCGTACTGGTGGCAGAGCACTTATGGTTTATAACCGTGTGCAAGGACACTGGTTCACATCTCCCGACTTTACCTTTACCTTTACCTGGCCTAATGGTAACTTCTTTGGAGACTGAACTGGAATCTGCCTTGTTTGTCTGCCTTGTTTAACCACCTTAATTATCCACCTTGTTTATCCACTGTTTATCTGCCATCCAGATGATTTCCTGATCTCAGAATGATATAGTAAGCAGTTAGAAATCAACCCGGAGAGGACAAATGGGTTGATCTATCAAGAGCTCTATATTCACTGTTTGCCAATTGAATTAGAAGGGCCGTTTTTTGGTCTTTCAATTGTTACTGCTTAACATTATTCAAACTGAGGCTTATCTTTTACTTTCTACATCCACTATACCAGCGGTTCTCAACCTATGGGTCGCAACCTTTTTGTAGGGTGAACGACCCTTTCAAAGGGGTCACAAGAGACCATCGGAAAACAAATGTTGACCGAAGTTATGAGTAGCAACGAAAATAATTGTATCGTTGGGGTCGCTGCAACACGAAGAACTGTATTAAAGGGTCACTGCATTAGGAAGGCTGAGAACCACTGCACTATACTCAACATTCTGTTGTTCCCTATGAATGTTGCTATTAGAAAAGAAACTGACTGACTGACTTTTTACCCCACTAGGACATCATACAAGCGATAAACACCCGATGACACAAAGTGCCACCTGTGGGTGAGGATCACTGTGGAGAGGTCCCAGACACCGCGTTCAGACAATTGGCCATACTTATGGCCTACCTATATTGCGGCCCCTGGCAAAAGCCAGAGTGGGGCTTCAAATAACAAAAAAATTTACGTCCTAAAAAGGACGTAAGGATAAATATCAAGAAAAGAAACAGTAAAAATCAGTAGATCTGTTCTGAAAAGTAAAATGTTTTTATGAAATAGAAAATGGCATGTGGGCGGCTTGGGGCGGCTGGTCTCAGTGCAGCTTGCCGTGTGGGCTGGGAATGACCTTTAGGGATCGAACCTGCACCGATCCTGCACCAGTGTATGGTGGTGAACCTTGCGAAGGACAGGGATCAGAAGTTCAAACCTGTTTTGGAGGTCCTTGTGTTGGTAAGACTCTGATTTCTGTGTTACACATTGCTGGTTTATGAACCACTGTATGTATTTTAAATAGACCTTTGCCTGTCACCTGTAGGTCTTGAGTTCAAATCTACACTGGAAAATGTAAAAAATTTACCTTGCCTCCCAGTTTGACCCAGTCTAGAAAAAACATGTAGGCTGTGTGCAGTTGACCACAAGACCTATTGAGTGCCGAATGGTTTATAAAATATGAATCTAGAATCATATGCCCAGTGCACCACTTGTGGGAAAAGGGTCCTCAACTTACTTATTAAGCTGTTTTGTGCTCTCTGAGTAAAAGAACTTTATAATAAACTTGTTAGTAAAAGTTAGGTGAGCATTGTTCTTTTTGATGCAAATTATGTTTGGCATGTTCACTTTGCCTATCTAAAATCTGCTGTCACATGTTTTGCTAATCAGTTTTGATGCAGATGTATCTCCACCTCAAGAAGAAGAAGATTAAGAAGAAGTAACTCCATGCCAAGAAAAAAGAAAGAAGGAGAACAATAAGCAGCAGCAGCAGCTTCATCAAGAACTGGGGCAAAGTTTGTGATTGTAAAATTTATATAGGTCACTAGAAATGCAGAACAACAAAATATCATGTTAGTTGACACCAAAAATATGCATGACAAGTTGCTTGATGTTGAATAAGTTAACCCTTGCTGACACTGTGTGAGCACATGTAAAGAATCTGTCATTCTATTATTCCTAGGAGGTACAACATGTTTCCTAGCTAGTGCTGAGTAAATGCTGTCTCAAATATGAGAGACAAACTGGCTAATGACATAGTTTAAGGGTTAAAGGTTAAAGTCAAGTGGATCTATACTTCAGTGCATTGGGTTTTATCCATATTGCTGAGTCTCTTTCTCTGCAGAATGGCTGACCACCTGCTGAGAGTTTTGCACAAAGCATAGAGACCTTAGTTCCGATGATGATCCTCAGAGGTCTCCGAAAAAACTGCCTTTGTGAACCGAAAAATGCAGCCATAAAACGAATCCACAACCTTTACAGCATGAAGCAGATGGCTTAACCAAGTGAAGACTCTCGACTTAGTGTGATCATGTGTAATAGCATCAGGTCCATGTGACTGGTGTTATTTGAGTACCAGATGATTTGTTTTTGATTATTTCCTCTCCTTTCTTATTTTGTCTACACACTGCGATAGGGTTGTAGTCCTTTGTCATTGTTTTCTGTATTTATCTTGTTCTTCTCGAGTGGTGCATTTTAAAAAAAAATCTTTTTACAGAATTCCGCTACACAGTCTATCAGTCTTTTTTTTTTTTTAAATCATCCTGTCACTTTATGCCTAGATGTTCTCCTGTAAAAGATATCACAAACAGTTTGGTCTGTCTGCATGATTATTTAATTGATTGGTCTCATTGAAGAACTGACAATGTTTGATGATTTGTTATAGTCAAAGACTGGTTGATTTTTAAAAAGATTGAAATATTCAAAGATTAATTTATTGTGGATATGCAAATACCAGTTGGTTGAAAGGTTACTTGATTGATGGGTAATTTCAAAAGATTAATTAATTAATTGACTTACTGATGATTTTGCCAAAGCTAATCAAGTAATGGAGCAACTATCTCCCCTGTTGACACACAAGCATATACCTCGGAGTACTAAAATGAACCTTATCAGAATTTTTTGGCCAACACTATGCTATCAATGCCAAACGTGGACACTTACATTCTCCAATGAACGTAAAATTGTGACAACAGAGATGAAATGCCTTAGAAGAGCTGCAGGAGTTTCAAGGAAAGACAGAATACGAAATCAGACGAATGCTAGGAATAAAGCCAGTCTTACAGGTCATCAAAGAACAATAAATGAAGTGGTTTGGACACCTAACAAGAATGCCCTGGTACTATCTGCCACAGCAAGCCACACTAAAACGTTACAACGGGTATAGAGCAAGTGGAAGACCTCGGAAAAGATGGCATTAAGAACAGCCTTATAGAAATGAACATTAGTCTTAATAGTGCTCTTGTCAGAGCTCATCAACGAACATTACATCTTTCCCTCGACACTTCGATGAGGTGCAAGGTGGAAGAGAATAAGAAGAAGAAGACTGATGAATTGGCTGATTAGTTATATTCGAGCATCATTTGGTTGATAATTATTTGATTTTCAAGTACCACTGAGGTGATTTGGTGGCTTGGAAAAGATGGTGATGGAGGGTGCAGTTTGTGGAAGGCGAGGCAGGGGTCGACCACCACGAAGATGGATTCAGGTTGTTGATGAGGCATTGGCATTGAAAGCACACGGGGCAGGAGAGCTGGCTAGGGAAAGGGATACTTTCAGGCTAGCCGTGAAGAGAGTGATGTTCTGTAAAGGACTTGCTGATTGATTAAATGACTTAGATGAATGATGATTTAATTGATTAGTGATAATCAAGTCCCTGTAAAGTGTTTTTTCCAGTGACCAGAGCACAGAGCTTGACCCGGCCTAAAATGTGTTCCAGAGCATTGTTTGAGATATAACGGTAGTTGATATGATACTTGCCATGTACTGCATTGGGTGCCTACTGGTCTAAACATGTTTGAGAAATAACGGTAGTTGATATGATACTTGCCACATACTGCATTGTGTGCCTACTGGTCTAAACATGTTTGAGAAATAACAGTAGTTGATATGATACTTGCCACATACTGCATTGTGTGCCTACTGGTCTAAACATGTTTGAGAAATAACAGTAGTTGATATGATACTTGCCACATACTGCATTGTGTGCCTACTGGTCTAAACATGTTTGAGAAATAACAGTAGTTGATATGATACTTGCCACATACTGCATTGTGTGCCTACTGGTCTAAACATGTAGAGCTGATCATGTACCTAAAATGCCTAAAGACAGTTTCTTAGATTTTGTTTATTGTCTGTTCTCCACTTGTTTCTCCCTGATTAGATGAAGATGACTATGGTGTGCTGTTTCGTGGAGCTGGCTATCTACAGTATGCTAAACGAGGCACAACCACCGGCTTTCTTATGGTTTTCATGAGGGTGAAGTTGATACAAGAAAGAGGGACCTTGTTTCACCATGTAGGTAGAATGGTCATGATCATGTGCAGGGCTTTTGTCCCTAGAAAAAAATTGCTGGTACTAATCAGAAAGTGTCTGAAAAGGTGCTGGTGCTAATTATAAAGTGTCTTAAAGGCACTGGTACTAATCATAAAGTGTCTTAAAAGGCTCTGGTACTAATCATAAAGTGTCTTAAAAGTTGCTGGTACTAATCAAAAAGTGTCTTAAAAGGCACTGGTACTATCATAAAGTGTCTTAAAAGGCTCTGGTACTAATCATAAAGTGTCTTAAAAGTTGCTGGTACTAATAAGAAAGTGTCTTAAAAGGCACTGGTACTATCATAAAGTGTCTCAAAAGGCACTGGTACTAATCATTAAGTGTCTTAAAAGTTGCTTGTACTAATAAGAAAGTGTCTTAAAAGGCACTGGTACTATCATAAAGTGTCTTAAAAGGCACTGGTACTAATCATAAAGTGTCTTAAAAGTTGCTGGTACTAATCAGAAAGTGTCTTAAAAGGCACTGGTACTATCATAAAGTGTCTTTAAAGGCACTGGTACTAATCATAAAGTGTCTTAAAAGTTGCTGGTACTAATCAGAAAGTGTCTTAAAAGGCACTGGTACTATCATAAAGTGTCTTTAAAGGCACTGGTACTAATCATAAAGTGTATTTTAAGTTGCTGGTACTAATAAGAAAGTGTCTTAAAAGGTTCTGGCACTAATCATAAAGTGTCCTAAAAGGTGTTGGTACTAATCAGAAAGTGTCTTAAAAGGCGCTGGTACTAATTATAAAGTGTTCTAAAAGGTGTTGGCACTCATAACAGAGTGTCTATTTTAATAGATCTGGAAAAAGAATATTGCTTAAAAAGGTGACAGTATTGCATACCTTGGGAACAGACAGGTGAAAAGTCCTGATCATGTGCATGCCACTGAGTGTACATTGTCATGTTAGGCTATCACTAGAATAATGTATCACCTTTTCTTCTTCTTTTGCCTTTCTATCTCCCAATGGAGCATAAGCCCTCAACCAAAACGCCAAGTTGTTCTATCCTTCACTATTAAATAGAGCCTTCCCCATGTCCTTCCCATCTTTCTAACTTGCCAATCCCGGAGGAATTCCTAGCTGAGAGGAGGTATGTCCATGATCCGGACTCCTTTCGGCTTTCTCCACACTGTGTCATACTTCTACTTGAAGAGTCTTCCTTCATCTTGGTTGGCTGGATTTTACTTGCTTCTCTTTTTGACTTATCCATGGTTGGTTGGTTTTTGTGGCTATTGTTTTTTTTTAGGATGAGGTAGCCAACCTCAAGCCCAACCCTACCCTTAGGCCCCCCTTTACGACATGCCTGGTAGGGTGCAGTGTCACTATTCTTTGCTTTCCGTGAGGGCCTCGGTGACACTTGGGCGAATGTATCACTTCATTGTTCTTTAAATTTTGAAATAATGACTATTCTTTGAATCTTGAAGATACTCTGCCATTGCTTCTTGGCAGTGCCCATACTGGTCGTTTGACCATAGCCATTGTCATTTGAGTGTGATTCTCTGCCTACAAGATATGTTGAATTAGGAATCGACATCACAGCACTTGTGACACTCCCATAAGTGCTCTTTCCCTACCTTCAGCAGCAAGCAAAGGGTTCCAATTCCAATCTCACCAGTAACTGTCTGATTTTATATTCATCTTGCCTTTCCCTTGAGTGGGCCAGATCTCCTGGTAACTCCTCGCAGCACCATTCTCCTCAGACTGTAATGATCTGTTTGTGCCTCCCTCACTGTTCACTTGCTTCCAAAGGGCCCTCACAATATCTAGCTTGTCGCTCATCAATTCACCACTAAATTGTACATAACTAGCCACTCTTTTTGCCTTCTCATTTCTGAACATACTGGCATGACCTGGAGAAAAATCCAAAGGTCGCTAACTACCTGGGAGCTCCGAAGTTATGCTTGCCAATCTGCACGGAGCTTGCCTGTCTGTACCTATTTCAGCATACTCTGTGAGTCAGTTACAATTACGACATGTGTGTACAGTTGATTCTCATGCAAAAGGCAGCAGTGACCCCCTCCATCATTTTCAAACTAGACGTAATTTCATAGGCCAGGCTTTGTTGCACTAAGCGATGTCCATTTGCTTTTGCGATGTACCCCTATGCACTTTGTCTGCCTCTCAACACAGAGCCATTTGTAAAGATAATCACATCACCTGGATGGGAATTATCATGAATCATTTGTTGAACTTCTGATTCTGCAGCATCTTCTGGTCAGTCCCAGCACTCCTGACCTGAAGTGATTATAGAACCCTACACAAATATGATTCTTGCTCTGACACTTGGACCTACTCCTCTCCTCAACAAAATGTATCAAGATTGCCCACATGTATAATTGTATCTTCAGCCTGCGCCACCGAAGACCTTCCTCTTTTCAGTCTGTGACTTCCCAGGACTTCATGCAGGAGGTGCTTCTTGTCTGCAGCTACTCTGATATGACTTTGCCTACCACTGGAGAACTAGAGACCATAACCAACCTTTGTCTGTCGGTTGCTCTCAAGTTCAGTTACCAACCTCCTCCTATGAAGGTTTCACATTATTACCCAGGTAGAGTGGCTAAACAGGTTCTTCAACTTACCCAAAGGTATCCTATAGGCTAGCGGAGGAAAAGAGGCACCTTACTGCTTTCTTTGGGGTGTTTTGTGTGTGCGTGTGTAGAGGATAAGACAACCCCAATAAATAGCCAGGTAACTAGCATTAAGGATTTTTATATTTCTTTCCCATCCACTCATACCCGTGTTGTAAGTAAAGAACCTATTTGCATGCCTTAAAATGTCTGGACATATGCCTCTTTATTCTTATTCTACCCTCTTTTCTTCAGTCAAGCATAGGCCCTCAACCAACTCAGGTCAAGTTGTATTATCCACTGCTATTATTCCCATGACCTGTATGTATTTTTCACTGTGTCTCTAATTCAATTTTTCTCCAAATTTTTAAGGTCTGCCCTTATACCTTAAGTGTAAGGGGAACCTTACAAAACATCAAATTGCAGGCATGCCATAGGCATTTTACTCTCAGTTGGTCATCTCCAGCCTAAGTCTTCCTAGAGCTCTGAATTTTTTTATTTAGTGGGGATAAGGCACACACACACAAAAATTATCATTTCACATTGCTGCACATGTGAACTGATTTCCAAACAATCTCCACATGCATGTCAATCACATTATATTTTTAAGTGGTACAGAAATTACTAGTCAAACAAAAATCAAAGAAATTTGCCACTTTCAGAAAACAGCAGCACCTGTGTAATTGTAACTTATAGAATCATAAGGTCATGTAAAAATTAATGTTGATCCGTACAGGAGTTTTTGAGATATTTGTTAATGTTAATTTGTTAATTTACTATAACATGCTGTTAGAACAGTTGATGGATAGCCATCAATATCGTTGACATTATGCCAGTCATCTTAGCGCAGTTTTGGTGATTTTAACCTTAATGCATTAATTATCTGTCACTTTATAAGTTACCAAATTTACAATGTTAATTCCTACTTCAGAACAGTCAAAATTAAGTACTTTTCCTGCGATTACAAAATTCTCGTTTAGAGTATTGAGAGGTGACATTGTTTAAATGATACTTTCTCGGAACACTGATGACCCAATCATAATGCTAAGTGTCTGTCACTACTGCCTGTTTTTTCCAGTTTTTAGGGCAGTGTAGACAAGGGGTCATGAGCCTGAGGATTTAGGGTGGCATTGCTAGTGCTGTCACTACGAACTGTGCAGGTTAGGATGTTTAATTTTCGCCCCTGACAGAAAAACTCCATCACCTTACCAGGGGTTGAACCCAGGTCTCCTGCATGATAACCCAACGTTGTAACCTCTCGGTCAGCCGCTCCTAATAGTGCTAACAATATGCTAAAATAAGATTTCCTATTTTTGTATACTATGACTGTTATAAGATGTTGAATTTAGTTAAACAAGTTAATAACTCTGAATTTTTTGTTGTTGTTATTTTAAAGCCCCACCCTGGCTGTCATAACCTTATGGTTGAACGAGATTTCTTTGACCTGTGCATGGAGAATTCTTATCCGAATGTGTGCAGTTTGTGTCAGTGTGTGTTAATACGAGATTTATTTGACCTGTTCATGGAGAATTCTCATTCGAATTTTGGCAGTTTGTGTCAGCGTGTGTTAGTCACTCGTTATGCAGTCCTTGTAGGGTTGAACATTACTCACTTGGGTATATGAGGCTAGGCATTATTTTTATGCACAAATGGATGGATGATGTGGTCAACATCATGCAAACCACCTTTACTTCTCAGGACTTTACCTGGTACCTATTTATGGCTGGGTCAGCTTGGAAACAAGGTATAGTATGAAAAGAATCCGGCTTTCTGTGAATTTAAACCCACAACCTTCAGATCCACAGGCGAGCGTCTTTAGTTAGTAGATATGTTTATAATTTCAGACCGATGACTGTGGTGGCTCTGGAATCGACGACTGTGATTTGAGCATTATGCTTGGTATGGCTGGTAGAAGTGTACACCTGGCAATTAAAACCCCCACCTTGAAGGAGCCAACGAAAATAATATCTACCACTGAAGTTGAAGTAAGGTTTTAACTGTTTGTGTGAAACTTCTGGAGAAATATGTAAATAGTCTGTTTGTTTGTGTGAGTGAGAGAGAAAGATTTGATAAGGAACTTCTTTGTAGAGAAAAAAAATGTAAATATACAAGAGGAATTTATATATTTGACAAGAATCTTCCAGAAAGAGAGAGGGAAAGAGTGAATTAGAGAGGGTGAATCAGAGAGAGAAAGAGAGAGTCAAATATATATATATATATATAAAATACATTTGACAAGTAACTTTAAAAGAGAGAGATTTGATGAAAACCTCTTTACAGTGAGAGAGACAGTGTGAACCAGAAGAAGAGAGGGAGAGTAAATCAGAGAGAGAAAGAGAGAGAGAGTCAGCTGTATATACAGTGTTGTCTGACAAGGAACTTTGAGAGGGAAATATTTGATAAAAAATTTTTTACAGAGAAAGAGAGATAGTCAAATAAATATAAATTTGACAAGGAACGTTGAAAGATAAAGATCTGATGAATACCTCTTTACATAGAGAGAAATAGAAAGAGAGAAAGAGTCAGATATATGTAGAGTATATTTGACAAAGATCTATGACAGAGAAAGATTTGATGAAACCTCTTTACGGAGAGAGGTTAGTTGCATATCCTTTACAGGACAATGCAGAACCAACCCCAACAGCCCCTGGCTGTTGTGTAGTTTTTCTAGGCATATTTTCATCCAGTAGTTTGCCATTGCTTTCTGGATGGTCGGCTTTCTTGATACCACTGTCAAAACCAATGCAAGGCGCATGGCCTGCAGCTGGGATCGAACCAGCATTATGAAGCGTTCGCATCGACTTAGCCACAGAGCCAGCTTACGGAGAGAGAGTCAAATATATAAACAATGTATTTAACAAAGAACATTGAAAGGGTGAGAGATTTCATGAATAACACTTTACAGAGAGAGAAAGAGAGTCAGATATATATACAATATATCTGACAAGGAACTTTGAGAGAGAAAGATTTGATGAACACCTTTATACAGAGAGAGAAAAAGAGAGAGAAAGTCATTCACACACATAATATAAATATTTGACAAAGAACTTTTAGAGAGGGAGAGTGAATTGAGAAAAACCTCTTTACAGGGAGAGAGACAGAATGAATCAGAGAGAAATAGAGAGAGTGAGAGAGACAGTGTTAAATATACAATATATCTGACATTTATCTTTGACAGAAAGTGAGAAAGAGATTTGATAAGAAACTGTGTCTGTATTCCTTGTTCATACTGAGTTAGGAGTCCTAGATAACACAGTAGTTATTTTTAAAAATAAACAGATGGGGAAACCTTGAAGCTGCAGAAAAATTACACATATTAAATGAACGAACGTGTATTGGCCAGCACTCAAAGAAAGAAGTAGAAAGATAGGACACACCAGACAACTAGGTTTTGAACTTTATATTCTCTAGTGTGTCCTGTCTCTACTGCCTTCTATAAGTGCCAATCAGTACATGTCTATTTGTTTAGTATATATATATATATATATATATATATATATATATATATATATATATATATATATATATATATATATATATATACACACACACACATGTATACATTTATATAATCTATTCATGAAGTTTTTTCATTGACCTGTACTTCCAGGTCGATATTAACAAATTAGGTACCAGGAAATGTTTCGAGGAGTACAGGCAGCTGACATGATTATACCAACATCATCCAGTACTTTTGGAATAAAAATCTGTACATTTTTCGGAGATTTTCCCATTTTTTTTAAATATTTTTTTTACAAAGTTACAAGGGGGAGTTACAAGGGGATCTGGCTGACGCTCGACACTCAGGGGAAGGGCGAGACGGATTTACAATCAGACAGTTGCTGGTACCATCAGAATTGTAACTCTTTGCTTGCTGCTGAAGATGGGGACAGAGCGCTTAAGTGGGTGCCAAGTCGATTCTTAATTCAACATTCAACATTTTTTTTTTTTTTTTTTACAAATGTGTATTTGTGAAGAGTTTAATATATTGTACATGCTTACTGCTTTATTTTTTTTTTTTTTATGCACTAGTTGGACAAGTGGCTGGACATTTTTGTGATAGTGACAGTGAGCTGGGCTGGCATGCGTTTAAATGATGAGGGGCAAATCGTGCGGAGGTTTCCAGTTCGGCTGAAGGAAGGTCTCAGTTTTGATGGTGATTTCATGGTTGGGGCTAACAGGTTTAAACAAGATGGTTAGTCACTGTGTGCATCCATGAAAAAGAGACAGAGAGAAAAAGACCAAATAGCGGTTGATTTTGTAAATTTGTCCATCTATTTGTCTATCACTCTGTATTTGTTTAAATCCTAAGCTTGCATCATCATCATCATCATCATCCCATAACACTACGTGTCGTTGGGTCACCAGTTTCTGTTGACTGCCTAATCAGCTCTCTCTACCTTTGGTGATCAGTTGCGATAGACTTCATGGCCTGTCCAATCGGTCAGGTTCTGTAACCAGGTCTCTTTTGGTCTGCCTCTTCTCCTCTTTCTATCTACTGAGCCCTGCGTTACTGTTTTTGAGAGGCTGTTAGATCTTATTACATGTCCATACTATAGAATTTTTCATCTTTTCACTGTAGTTAAAAGGTTCACAGTTGCCAATGTGCTGTGCTGTATAAAATTATATGGTGAACCTCTTCATTTATAGTGTGGTCTCCGTATGATGTGCCAAGAATTTTTCTGAAATATCACATTTCCAATGCTTGTATCTTATTTTCGAGTTCAGCTATGAAGTTTCACATTTCACAGCCATATATAAATGTGCTAATAGCTAGTGCTCTGAGCAATCAAATCTTAGTTTCGCATGAAATGTTTTTGGATCTCCATAAAGTTTGCTGCTTGGCAAGGACTTATGTTGTCTGGGCAATCCTAGACATGATTTCTGGTCTTGACCCCAGGTCACTTAAAGCTTACATATGCCAGTAATAGAACTAATTCTGTATTACTACTGCTTTTACATTTTCTTATTGTGAACACTGTCATGTGGTGGAGTTTTTATATTAATGGTTTTGCAGATAATGCAACCTAGCTGTAAAAACTACAGTGTGCCAAATACCATTTAGAGTGTAAAAGCAGAAAAAGGAGAAGAAAAATAAGTAAACAATATATAGTATACACTAGCATGTCTAGACACCCTATGAAGGAAAAATTCCAAAATCTAGCTATGGGGAGACTAAAAAGAAGCTGTTTCATCCACCAGGCCAAACAGCTCTGCAAGCAAAACTAGTGATCAGCCTGCAGCTGAAAACTCTTTAAAGGCTGTTCCAGAATGGACCCCCTAGAGAGAGGAGTATAAGTTTCCAGTACACATCAAGACAGAAGGGAAAGTATTTAACAAAAAAGCAGCATTTAACAGCCACCCTCAGTCTACTTGATGATGAATACCCACAGAATCTTTGGGTTCGTATTTACACAGATGGGGCAGAGCAAAATGCATCAGAAACCGAGGAGCAGGAGTGTACATTGAGCATCTTTACACTACTATCTGAACTAGGTAACCGGTGTAAGGTAGTTATGCATTGGATATCATCCCACTTTGGAGTTCCCAGAAATAAAAGAGCTGATAAACCAGCTAAGGAAAGTGCAACTGAAGAACAGTACCAGTCTCTTATCAGTAGAAGAAAATAATCAAATTGGTCAGAAAGCCACCAAAACTTGCACAAGATGATTACCATATTATAGACAGACCAGAGCAAGTTATTATCCTACACCTTAGAATAGGCCACAATCAACTTTGCAGCCACATTTACACAAAATTTAAGTTTGGCGAATAAGCTGTGCGCACCTGTGGGCTGCCACCTGAGACAACATACCCCATCCTCCAAGACTGTCCCAGATACAATGTTTCCAGACAAAACTTCTAGCCAAGAGAGACACTAGTGGAAGCCAAACTTTACGGGCCACTATGTTAATTAAAAAACTCACAAAGTTCATACTAGAGACAGCATTGCAGATATATAATTTATATATAATTTATTTCAATCGAACAAAAGAAGAAGAATAGTATGCATCAAGTTGTATGGACCAGATATTCTAAATAATTATTCATATTTTAAGAGAGAAACAAATGCTGAATAATAATGTTATTTTGTATCTTACATAAAGTAATAGTAACAATTACATAATGCAGACAGTATAGAAATACATTTTCTGGAATCATATACTTAATATATTTTTTTTAAAAGTGCAAATTGGATTGAAACTGAATGATAGACAAATTGACTGGTGCTCATAGAAGCAGAGGAAAGAAGCAGATAAAAGAGGACATATGGGGCAACATAACAATTGAAATAAGAAAATAGTTGTGGAGTGAAAAAAGAAACATTAAAAATAATTTGGGTACATTAAAAACATAACAAACTTTTAAAAACCATACTGGAGGGAAAAGTCTATAGCAAGAGAGTAAGAGGTAGACAATGATACAAGTGGGAGAACAAAATGAAGAGATGGATGAACAGCAGTCTGAGAAGGTGTACTACCTAGACAAAAGACAGAGCCTGTTGGAGTTTCCTTGCAACCAACCTTTGTTGTGGAGATGGCACATGTTTGATAGACCACAAATTTATTTTTCTGTTAATAACAGGATATGTTTGTATCAGCCTACTGGAGGTACGGTAATCGGTGTAAAAGATTGTTTAGAGGGCTGTCCCACTTGTTACAACTATGTGGTAAAAGTTTGCATTTTACACCTGCCTTATACATTGATCCTTAGTTTAAAAATTATTTTCTTCAAGGCCTAAAAGCTCGACTTATATGCCAAAATGCACAGTAGTGAAACTCATAGAAAAAGCATTTGGATACTACAGGAAGTCTTGATAGAAATCAGGTGTTTGGGCGTAAACTCTACTAGGAGATAGAGGATTTGAAAAAAAGAAAAGCTATATTTATGTGTTTTAAAGCTTCTACTTTTTCAGGGATCTCTGGTCATGTGCTTAATCTACCATGGGCCATAAACCGGGATGTCATCTCAAGGGCTCTTAGGTTTCCCTAAAGCTTAGTTGTCAGTCTACTAAATTTGACCACATGTTGCTTCACAGCTACGCCGAGAGAGGACACTCTTGCATGACATGTTTTGGAGTCCGTACAGCAGAAAGACACCAGCAGAGAGTTATTTTTCTCTCATACCAAATTTATATGAGTGTTTGTCTTAAAGCAAGATAAGCATTTATTTAACAATTGTGTGTTTGTTGCTTTCAGGTATTCATGGCGTCATTGCAGTCCTCAGGAAAAACTTTAAAGTTCTGATCTTATTCAACATGAAATCTTGGTCTGGCTATGGAGCCCCTTCTGACAGTAACAATGTCGATAAAATCCAGCTACGTAAGAAATTCTCTGTATACTATTCATTCATTCATTCATTCAGTAGCATGTCCCTCGCGGAACCTCGCTGCCATAACAACCCTCCGGAAAACCTTCCTATCCTGAGCAAGATGTCCTGCGTCTGATACACCCATCTGGAGATCATCTGCCACATCCTGCACCCATCTTCTCCTTGGCCTTCCTCTTCCTCTCTTCCCAGGCATATACCCCTCCATTATTGTTCTCTCTAGACTTCCATGACGTTTCAAGTGACCAAAATATTTCAATTTTCTTTGTTTTATTGTCTTTACTAGCCAACCCTCTTCAATATTCAGCTCTTGAAGTATGGATGCATTTGTTCTTTTCTTTACCCAAGATATTCTTAGAACCTGTCTGTAACATTTATATTCAAATGCATTTATGCGCTGTTCCGCTTGTTTAGTAAGTGTCCAGGTCTCACAGGCGTATGTTGCAATGGGAAAGATGCATGCTCTTAAAAATCTGACCTTTGTAGTTCTATCTGTACAATTCCATAATTTATTCAGTTGTTTTAGTCTTTGAAGAGCAATTGATAGTCGCCGTTTAATTTCTTTCATTGTGTCGCCATTGTTGGTAACCAGTGACCCAAGATATTCGAAATTTTCCACCACTTCCAATCTTTCCTCATTAACATATATTTCCTTCTCCATGGCAGTTTTGTTTGTATGCATTATCTTTGTTTTTGCTATGTTAAGAAATAAGTTATGATTTTCACTATTTCTTTGGAGTGAGGTTAATAAGTTTTCTAAACCATTTTGTGATGTTGATAGTAATACTGTATCATCAGCATAACGAATTTCTGGTATTTCATGACCACCGATGTTTAGGGCATCATATTGTTCCTTGTTTATATCATCTCTTACATTTCTCATTATATTTTCGGCGTACAGGTTGAACAAATACGGTGACAGCACACATCCCTGACGGACTCCTTGCTTGATGCCAAACCAGTCTGATGTCTCTCCATCTATTCTGACTGCTGCTTGTTGGTCTTGATAGAGCATTTTAATGAGCTGCACTATATGTGATGGAAAGCCCATATTCCTCATGATTTCCCAAAGCTTCTGATGTTGTACACAGTCAAATGCTTTTGAATAATCCACAAAACATAAGAACAGATTTACATTAAATTCTCTACACTTCTCTATTATTAAACGCATGTTGAATATATGATCTCTTGTTCCTCTTCCCTGTCTAAATCCAGCCTGAGCTACATTAATCTCTTCTTCCATTTTCTTATGCAGTCTTCTCATTATAATTTTTAGTAGAATTTTACTTGCATGACTGATCAGGGCAATAGTTCGATAGTTTGTACATAATTTCAGGTCACCCTTTTTTGGTATTGGAATGAAGATAGTTCTCTTCCAGTCTTTTGGCCAAATACCATATTTCCATATCTTTTCACATAATGCATGATAGATTTTGTATACTATTAGGACTATTTATATGCTAGAATCGTATTTTTTTATTGGCCAATCAGCACTTCATGGGTGGTGGGGTCAACATTTACGCTAGCCACCTTTACTTCCCATGATTCTTCTTGGTACTCATTACAGGTTGGATCAACCTGGGAGACCAGGTTATTTGACAAAAAAACCTGCTGTATGTGGATTCGAACTAAAGACCTTTGAGCCTTGTTATGCCATCATGGCTCCCATCATTAAACTGTTACCTTGTGAATGGAGAACATTGGGAAACTCCTGAGAATATCATATAAACCGTGAAAATAAATTGGATCCTGGTGGTGCAGTTACTAGATGCTTGCCTGCCAGCCTGGAGATCTCTGGTCTGAATCCACATAAGTGCACATTTTTGTAGTGTGTACCAGTACATGTCCCGTGAAGTAAAGGTGGCTTTCATGTCCTAAGTGGACAAACCATTTTATTTTCTGCCTTTGTAGATAATATAGTTATATTGGTTTTGTACTGACCTTTCTAAACAATTGAGAAAGTACTGTACTGTTGATTTTTTTTATAGTTTCTTTTCTTTTTCTTTGATTTCCATTTAAACCCTGTAGAAATAGAACAGCTAAAGACTGTTATAAAGCTTATAAATGAGTTTCACAGGTATTTTTTCTTTTCTGAGTTCATATGCTGTAAAGTCTGGCAGAAAGTTCTGACTGTTTATTCACTTCTTGACTTTGATCTTGTTCCAGAACTTAGTTTTGTGTGCAAAACCATTTTACAGATCTGGCTTATTTGAATGAAGATTGTTGGTTCCTCACTGCTTAGGCAGAGGCACGCCGACGTTTCAGTAAACACCCCTAATTAGTTGGCTTTTATGACATGCTTGTTAGAGCCAGTTGGTCTCTTTCCCCCCCCCCCCCCCCCCCCCCAAATTTGTACTAGGAACCAATATATGAATGGGATATTTCTGAAATAGAAAGATAGCAAGAAGGAAGTCAGATACCATATATCATAAACTTATAACTGTGAAAGGTCAACTGTTCCCACAACTGGGGGCAATATTTAACCTTTAGCCCTTGTTTTCATTTCAGCGCTAGATGCTAGGCACCCTAATTTCAAGGGCAAATATTATTCTCATATTTTCTTTCGCAAGTCAACTTACCTGCAAGTGTTAATCATCTTTTACCTGACTGGCTTTAATGGATTGTTGTTTTTCAATGGTGGGATGGAAACCAACTCCTCTGTGGCTGTTACCGTGAAGGATGGGGCCCTAGAATTTTGTCTCAACTGTGGCGAGAAGCCACTGTGCCGTAAAGCTTATGAATTAAAGGTTTGTAGCAAATTCTGTTTAACTTATTTGAGATGTGTGTTCTTTGATACTTATTAAATTCTTCTTGTGGGGTTCCGGGGCCTTATGTTGGAGAGAGAGGGGTGGGGGAATGGATTCACTGCCTCCCTAACAAGCATGTCATACGAGACAGTTAGGGGAGATTCCTTCAGAATTAAAGTGCATCTTTCTTTAGAGGCAAAGACCCAACAGCCTGCATACAAATAAGCCAGATCTGTAAAATAGATGTGCCATGCAGAACTCAAGTTCTGGAACAAGATCAAAGTCCTGAAATGGACGAACAACTAGAACTTTCTGCCAGAGTTTTTGCAGGAAGCGACCACTAAGAAGAAGATACTTATTTACCACAAAAGCTTTAGCCACGGAAATACTCATACTGGGCAAAGTAGAGATTCTGAAGACCATTTATGAGTGAATGCTGATAGAAGACACAAGGTTAGATGAAATAACATTTGTGAGAATGTGTGAACCTGGGATTAGGAGTGGATACGGCAAGGAGAGACACATGAAAGGAAGAGAACGATGTGTGTATAATAAGTGCTATGGGAACAGTTAGCACCTACACCTTAGGACATTTGCTGTAAGTGAGTGAAGTTCAACCCCATCAGGACTGCACAACGAGCGATCAACACCTAGTGACACAAAGTGCCACCATTTGGATGAAGATCACCCAGGCACAAGTCTTAGAAACCCCATTCAACCGTTAAGTTATATTAGGGCCCCCATCGTCAGCCGGGGTGAAGCTTTAAAATAATTAAAAAAATATGTCCCATGTTGAGGCGTTCTCAGACATTTGCTGCGGGAGATGATTCATCCACGAATGTGCCTGGTTTGCTAAAATGTGGATTCCAAAATCTGTTTTCAGGAATACTTGTTTACATTTTGTTTATGCAGCTTAACTCTTTGCGTCTCAGCCAATGTATCATATGTCAAATGTGGTTAAAGTCTTCATGTATGAATTACTAATAAACCGTCTAGTACAGTACAAGCAAACATTAACTCTGAAAGTGTTAGAACGATGTTGAAAAGTAAGGGGACTTACTTCACTGTGTTGAGTATTATTCCATATGGTTCTCCTGCAGGGACATTTAACCAAGCATGAACTCTGTAGCTCTAACAATAAGCCCAGGGATCTCCAACAATAAGCCCAGGAAACTCCAAAACAGCTGTATTCACAAACTGGATAATGCAATGTGAAAGTGAACTCGCAACTTTCAGAGCATTAGGCGGTAGGGTTAACAACATGGAGAGTGCACTACCCCTTGAAAGTTAAGTTCCCTTTACAGGCCAGTAGCACATCAGGTATATGAGACTAGGCTCATATTTTCTAGACAAGAATGCTCATGTCAGGTGATGTGGTCAGCATACTAGATAAAAGAGACTTCGAAATCATCGTTTTGGTCTATTCACTGTTGAATACCTTATAGTTGTACAGTCCCCACAGTGTGCCTGTCAGACAGGACCACAAACACCTGAGCACATTCTGCAGACCTGCCCACTCTACCTACAACTTCAAAAAGAAACCTAGCTCAAAAGCAAAGTGTGCAGAGCAAGCGATGGGGAACCATGCAGGACCTGTAGCTGACATGCGAGTTCATAGAGGCAACCCACCTGATGATCTGACCTGAGCATACAAAACTGATCACAAAGAAGAAGAAGGAACCCCTTTGGTGAAGCACACAAAAAAAATGCTTCAACAGCATCCCACCAAACAAGTCTTATGAGGTACCTAAGGTTGGTTAGGATTTAGGGTTGTCTACCCCATCCCATGAAAAGCTTTTGCTGCAAAATACAACTGACTTGTGTTGATTGAAGCCTTGGGGAATATAGGATAGTAGAAGTTTGCACAGTGTTCAACTCTCTAAAGGCATGCGTGTTTGGTGTAGAATTTTTCCTGACTTTTTTTTAATGCACCTTGAATCAAAGGAGCCAGCCATTTATTGTTTTTAAACTACATTAATGATTTCTTCTTCTTCTTAAAGTCTATGCCGTGTGGCGATGGTAGTCATGTCTTTCCACAACATTCTGTCTCATACACTTTCAGTCAACTCTGACACAGATGGTACTCCATGCCATGATATAAAACTGTCCAGCATCTTTTATCTCGGTCTCCCTCTGCCTCTCCTTCCCTGCAGCTTTCATACTGTCATGATTTATTAGCAGTTTTGAACTGAACTGAACTGAATTTCTACCCCACCAGGACATCACACAAGCGATAAACACCTGATGAAAAGTGCCACCATGTGGATGATGATCGCCGTGGAGAGGTCCCAGAAACCGCGTTCAGACATTTGGCCTTATATATGGCCTGCCTATATTGCGGCCCCTGGCAAAAGCCAGAGTAGGGCTTCAAATGACAAAAAATTTCTTCCTAAAAGGGACGAAATTGGATATATGATCAGCAGTTTTCTGGCTATTTAATGGTTATTAAAGTGTTTAATTATATTATATTCTGGTAATAGTTATTACATATTCCTGTATATCATATACTTACATATAACAGGAATATGTAAAAACTATTACCAGAATGTAATGTAACTAAACACTTTATTAACCATTAAATTCCATAAATACAGGCCAGTACCAATGAACTCACAGCACTTTCAGTGATTACACTTTTAATGATATTCATTTCTTTGCTTGTTATGTCCCATTTTTCTGGGTTTTTTTTAACCCATTCTATTTCACATGTTACTGTTACTTCTTCTGTATCAAAACTATACTATTCAATATGTCAAGACTAAAAAAAAAGAAGTGTTCTAAAATACACAAACTTAAGGATAGACACTGTTGAATATAAGAACTACTTGGGACTGCAAGAGTTGAGAGCTGATAATTGCAACTGGAAACTTTTTTTCTGATACTGTTTGTCATCTATCTCTTTCAGACAGATCAGTGGTATTTCCTCAAAGTGTCAGCCACTGGAAATGAGGGGCAAATAAGAATGAATGATGGAGACGCCATGCAGATCATGTGCCCTGCTGGGGATAGATATGTGCCTAGAAGTTCCATTTACGTCGGTGGTGCTGGACAGCTTGATTGGGCAATAATTAATGAACTGACTAAAAACAATATTTTCTTCCAAGGAATGATTGATAATTTTATTGTGAATGATAAATCTGTGACTTACAAAATGGCAAGTCTTATTGATGGCGAAGGTTGGACCAACACACTTGGGTACAGCCTTGCAGGTAATTGCTATAGTTATGTTTATCTGTAGACAGTTTAGCCTTTATATTTATAAGTTACACTTATGTGTATGCTGTTACTTTATGCAATATCGGCACACAGTTATTGGTAAATTATCTGTAGTCTGTTGTTACTACAATTGTCTTCAGGGCCTTTTTTTTTCTAGAAGAAAAGGTGCTGGTACAGTAAAGAATTATAAAAAGGTGCCAGTACACACCACAATTATTTAAGTTAGTTGTGTATCCTTACAGAACATTGCAGAACAAGCCCCAGCATTTTATGGCTGTTGTGGTGTTTTCTAGGCTCACTGTGTGTTTGCAATGGTTAGAGGATGGAGAAGTATGGACAGTGCAGACATACTGAATGTGCTGCATTCCAAAGATGTTGAGACAGAAGAGTCAGAGACAATGAACTGCCTGTTGAAAATGGGTATTAAACGAGGACAAGCATTCAGTAACTGGTTGTGGGGTTAAAAAAAATCAAGATATGCCAATGAACTCCCACTTGGCACAGTGTGCTTGGAGATACTGAGATGACTGCTGCATCAGAGAACAGGGCGCAATTGGGTCAGGTGGATGTTCTAGAATGTCAGTATGGATAAAAAGAACAAGTAACATCAATCCAGAGAATGTGGATTTGCTTTGTCTGATGCAGACAGTGACTTCTCTTTATAAGAATTTGTTTTAAGACACCTGTATTATAAAATAGTAATCTGTTTTACCTTGATGCAGAACATTAACACAGATCATTCACACATTTTGTATTCTTCTTGACAGACCATGTTTCAGAAGTGTATGAGAATGAAAGGGCTACAACAACTTTGCGGTGTGGCGTGCCAGAGAGAACCACGCACTCTCAGCTTGTCAGAATGGTTTGGCTTCAAGATATGAAACGAGTTGTATCCAGCCCTGGCACCGATATCTCAGATTCAGTCAGTGTGTCTGTATTGTGTTTCCTATTTCTCTCATGTTTATTAGTAGTGTTGATTTTACAGCATCATATTATGATTCACTTTAATGATTATATTGTTTTAGCAAAATAGGAAAGACCTGTGGCGAGCTGCATGTGATAGCAATGGATAGGACGTAGCATAAATTGGTTGAGGCCCTCTGCTCCACAGGGAGATAATGGGCAGAAGAAGAAGAAATTGGCAATCATAAGCAATTGATGTTATGTTTTTTTTTTAAATTTCTTGTGACAATAGAGCATAATGTTTGTTTCTAATTATAACCATGCTTTAAAATCCTTTCAAGTCAAAGGAAATTAAAACTGTTACCAAACTTTAAATACTCAGTATCAGATTAGTATTGCTGCATGGAGCAGGCATATGGAAAACACTTTTCAGCCATTTGGCGGGCGGTTTCCTTGTTCAGTCTGGATTACCAGTGTAATATCCTCCGGGTAGTCGGGCAGCCAGGCTGGGCATTTGGGAGACCGACCCGGTTTAAAAACAAAAAAAAATATGGAAAATGCTTAATATAATTTTTGACAAACTACTTGTACAAAGAAGCATTAATTGGTTCCTTTGCAGAATATAAGGAATTGAATGGGATGATAGAATCACTAATGTAGAGTAGTATCTTTGGAGAGAATTTAACAAATTCTAGTAAATCAAGAGGTGAGATAAAAACTGACAATGGATAGGATACATACTAAGATAACCTGATAATAAAATAACTACGAAGTCCTTTCCTTTACTTTTGGGTCAAGACATAAAATAACACAAATAAACACATGAAGAAAAGACAGAGAGACCAAGGTGAATTTAACAGGGATAAAATCAGATTAGCTGCAAAGGATAGGGCAAGATAGCCCAAGTTATTTACTAAATGGTGTTAAACATTTGGTCATCACTGTAATTGTTACAAATGCTGGAAGTGAAAAATAAAAGGAAATTAAACCTGGGATGACCAAGGTACACATACATCACGCAGGCATGCAAGAATATTGGGGTTCAGAATGATGTTGATCCCTTCCCATTCCCCTCGCTACAAGAAAATAAGATGCCCAGAGCAGACTCCAAAGCAAGTTTCACAAGGCTGCCCAGATTTTTCCAGGCAGAGAGAGGAAATCTAGCCAAAAACAGCCAATCTTGAAGATAAAACTCTTTTGGATTGGGGAAGATCTCAAGTGCACCATCCTGTTTTTGAACCATGTTGGAAAAGATGCATAAGTAGGTGAGTAGTTGTACCCCACTAGGACATCACACAAGAGATAAACACCCAGTGACTCAAAAAGCCACCATGCAGATGAGGATCACCCGTGGAGAGGTCCCAGAAACCCCTTTAAGCGGTTATGGCCATATTTATGGCTAGGGCATATTTATAGTCCTGACTGACTGACTGACTTTCTACCCCACCAGAACATCACACAAGCGATTAACACCCGATGACACAAAGTGCCACCATGTGGATGAGGATCGCCGTGGAGAGGTCCCAGAAACCGCGTTCAGACAATTGGCCACATTTATGGCCTGCTTGTATTGCGGCCCCTGGCAAAAGCCAGGGTGGGGCTTCAAATAACAAAAAATTTGGTCCTAAAAAAGGACAAAACTGCATTATGTATATAGGTACTACCATTAATTTATAGTCCTGCTATATTCAGAGTCCCCTGCAGAAGCCAGGGTTGAGCTTTAAATAACAAAAAAAATTGCATCACACAGGGGAACAATGATTAAAAAAATACATAGCATAGTAGTAGTAGTACATTTTACCCCACCAGAACATCACACAAGCGATAAACACTCGATGACACAAAGTGCCACCATGCGGATGAGGATCACCCGTGGAGAGGTCCCAAAAAACCCGTTCAGCCACTAGGCCATATTTATGGCCAAGCTTTATTGCGGCCCCTGGCAAGAGCCAGGGTGGGGCTTCAAAATAAGGAAAAATTGCATCCTACAAAGGGGTGACTAGTTGATTACAGGTAGATGCATAGCAAATGTTGATTGTTGAAAAAGAAGAAACTTGTAACAGAAAACAGTGAAGATGATTTTACAAGGTCCGACGATTAAGTAATAAGACTATTTTCATAACAATTTTAAAAATTAACAGTTGAAGAAATTACCTGTATTTTTTTCAAAGTGGGCCCCTTATGCATTGATACTGCTGGTGGCACGATCTTAACAAAAACTGCAACGACCTCTATAGTTCTTCTGTTGTTATGGCCCTTAAAGTCAATGTTACAGTACAGCCATTTGGATGTCATCAGTATCATCAGAGAAGTGTTCTTTCAATCTTCTTCTTCTTCACTTCCTCTTTTACCGCTGTGGGTGTCGAGGGAGATATAAGGTTCTGTTTCTAGCTCTTCTGGCTGCCTCGACCATAGGCACATCGTGTTGTTGTATTCTTTCAATGGTAACTTTAATTTTAGGAAAAGAAAAAAAATCACAGGGAGACGATTCTTGGGAACAGAGTAGATGGTTGAAAACACATACTTTTTGGGGGCAAAAAATTCCTGTACAGTTACCGCCTGGTAATGTCATGAAGAAGGAAAAAACTTCCAGGTGTTGAATACTCAGATCGGACTCCGGGAATCATTTTCAGTTAGTTAGCTAGTTGTGTATCCTTTACAGGACATTGCACAACCATCCCCAGCATTTTTTGGCTGTTTTGGTTTTTCTAGGTAGTTAACGTCCAGTAGTTTGCTATTGCTTTCTGGACGGTCGGCTTTTCGATACCACTGTCGAAACCAATGCAGGGCGCAAGGCCCTGGATCCAACCTGACTACCCAGCATTACAAAGCGCATTCGCAACACCTAAGCCACAGACGCCGACTCCTTTTCAGTAGACGTTTCAAAATACTTGTATAAACTGTGGCTGTGATAGTCTGTCCCTTTGGAATAAATTCTTTGCGAATAACTCCTTTGCTGTCATAGAAGCGCATCAACATTGTCTTCACTTTTGACTTCTGAAGACATATTTTTTTCCTTTTTCTGACGATGATGACTTCCACTGAGCACTTTGGCGTTTAGTTGTGGAATCATAGTGGAAAATTCATGTTTCATCCTCAGCAACAGTCGGATTTAAGAAATGTCTATTTCTGTGACACATTTTGATGATGTCATTTGTGTACTCAACACGCTGATGTTTTTAGTCATCAGACAATGAATGTGGTACAAACCAGCAAGCAGCATTTCTCTTGCCAAAATCTTCCACTAAACTTTTACAAATGGTCTCTCTATTAAATGGTCTCTCTGGCAGTCAAATAATCCATTCCCTTACTTTTGCAATGAGTTCCTTATTACAAACAGAAATTGGGCATCCAGGTCTAGTTGCATTAGTAATAATTTCCACACCACTTTTAATTCTTAATATGAATACCACCTGAAAATCAATGCATGAGATAAACATTTATCCCTAAAAACTTGTGGCATAAATTCAACTGTCTCATGGAACTCTTTTCTGAGTTTTAAACAGAATTTAATGTTAGCTTTTTGCTCCATGCTGATTACGTAACAATGCACTGCTGACTAGGTCAACAAAATGCTGGCTTGTTTATTGTCTGCTTCCAATTAAAAGTCTGTTAATGACTGGGGATTGAACCCTGGATCTATGTGCTGGTAACTTAGAGCATTAATCACTACACTTCAGTTGTTACAAAAAATTTGCTAATCACACCTCATGCTGTGAATAATTACCAGGATTCAGTAAACCAGACAGTCAGTTCCATCAGTCTACACTCCAGTCATCATTATGAAGGAGTCTATGCCTGTCTTCTCAGCACTGATGGAGTTCTCGTCAATTTGCATGTGTTTGTGCTAATGCGTGTGATGCCCAAGAATGACAGTAAGTACACACAATTTCAGTGGTAATGTGAGGTGTGTGTGTGTGTTTTGTTTTTGTGTGAGTCAGATAAATGAATGAATCTTTTTCTTCTTTTTTAGCATTCTCCAGCTGTAAAATCTGGGGGAAAAGTGTGGTGGTTCATCCACTTGTAGACTGTGATCTTGTCTAGTCAAGAGTTTTATGAGCACATTTGTTTGACAGATCTGACTTACTTGTAAGCAGATTGTTAGTTCCTCGCCTCTCAGATAAGTGCACTCCTACTTCAAATAAAACACCTTTTATTAGTCTTAGTTGTATCTGACATCATGGGTTTTTTTTTGTGGGGGGAGGGAGGGGTTGGAAGCAGTGAGTCTGTCCACAAAATCCCCCACCCAAAATCCCATTGGGGCCCCGGAATCCACACTAAAAAAATTAGCGAATGGTTTAAGAACTCACATCATAGAACTTGATACATTTCCACAAGTGTTCTGTCTCCTTCCTCAAGAGCTAACAAAGAGTTCTCATAATGAAGGGAGCCAACTGCAGCATTTACCATTCAGACTGTCTGCTCACTTATTGCTGAACCAGTTATCAATATTTTGCACTATATCCCAGAAAGCCTTCAGCACGTACACATTATCACAAAAATAGCTCACCACCCTAAGGCAGCCAGTCTGTCTCAAACCAAGATGACATATGCAGAAAGTCCATGATATACCCCTGATCTGTCTTATTTGAGCAGTGCAATCCCTCTTTGCATTGTAAACCAGTTTCTTATTTCTGAAGCACACTCTGAATCCATTACAGTTACATGTTGATCATTACTAATCTCCAGTTATTAAAAAGCTGCCTTCACTCCTTCTAACTTCAGTCTCAGACTGGATGTTGTGACATTATGGATGTTGTTCCCCATCCATGTAAATAGGAAAAGAACTAAGATTATGTTCTGTGTATACCATTGTTGATGTCCTTTAGGAGAATTGTCAAATTCCTTTTCGCCACTAGAGTTGATAGTTACACCTGTCTTCTGTTTGCTGAAGTCAGCTAAACTTTGCAGTGCTGATAGTTACATCTCATGTTTCTTTGTTGTTGTCTACTAAAATTTTAGCTGATGGTTAAATCTCACATGTACAAGCTCAAAAAGTACTGTGATATGGTGGCTGGTCTGAGGAGAGATGAAGTGTACACAGTAAAAATCTTCGCCGTCGAGGCAGGTGCAAGAGGACTCATCTCTACTTCCACATACAATGTGCTAAAGCACCTGGGTTTGTGAGGAAATTAACAAAAGCAGGGTCTAAAACAGTTGGGCGAAGCTGCTGAAAGAGCTTCAAGCTGGGTTTGGACACAACAGAATTTTGTGGGGGGGGGGGGGGGGGGGGGCCTCGATAGACTGATCTGAGCCCCTAGCTAGTGGAAAAGAACTTTTTATCCCTAAAAGCCATGGTGTTGGATAAATGTTTGCCAGTGTCTCTTTGAAAATGCCAAAGTCTAACACCTGTCCAATGAACCAGCCGTAAGCTTGTCACTCTGGTCATGAAGGTGGTCAGCTCATTTGCTCCCTCAGCGACAAATATAACACCAAATCTCACAATACCCATTGCAAAGTCACCATATCGTCTTGTCACTGTCTGAGAGTCTGAAAAAGTGCAGCAGGGGAAGAACATGGCCTGGAGTCATGACCCAGATCGGCCCACCTTCCAAGATTGTCTAGGAAGTAATGGGCCGAAACAGTCGTTGACGAGAGATCTTTTTTCTGATGATCAATGAAATCCTACTGTGCAAGCTTCCCTGTGTTCTTCTTCTTATTTTCTCACTTATCTTTGTTGAAGCTGACTAAAATTTAAGAGCTGATAATTACACCTATCTTCTCCTCATTTATGCTGACTAAAAATTTTAAGAACTAATAGTTACATCTCTCTTCACCTTGTTTATTGTGACTATAATGTTCAGAGCTGATAGTTAACTTGGCTGATATCCATTAGGAGAATTTTTAAAGTTAAATTCCTCTTCTCCACTAGAATTTTTCACAGCAGAAAGTTACACCTCTTTTCTTCTCATTAATGTTGACTCCATTTTCGGAGCTGATAGTTACACCTCTCTTCTCCTCATTAATGTTGACTAAAGTTTTCAGAGCTGATAGTTACATCCCTCTTCTCCTCAGTGATGTTGACTAAAATTTCAGAGCTGATAGTTACACCTTTCTCCTCATTAATGTTGACTAAAGTTTTCAGAGCTGATAGTTACATCCCTCTTCTCCTCAGTGATGTTGACTAAAATTTCCAGCTGATATACACAACGCTTATCCTAACTGATATTAACAAAATGTAAACACACAGATACAGATAACACACAGGGACAAATAACACACAGATAATACACAGAGACAGATAACACACAGAGACAGATAACATACAGCGACAAATAACACACAGATAACACACAGAGACAGATAACACACAGAGACAGATAACACACAGATAACACACAGATAACACACAGAGACAGATAACACACAGCGACAAATAACACACAGATAACACACAGAGACAGATAACACACAGACACAGATAACACACAGAGACAGATAACACACAGAGACAGATAACACACAGTGACAAATAACACACAGATAACACACAGAGACAGATAACACACAGAAACAGATAACACACAGGGACAGATAACACAAAGAGACAGATAACACACAGAGACAGATAACACACAGAGACAGAAAACACACAGATAACACACAGATAACACACAGATAACACACAGAGACAGATAACACACAGAAAACACACAGAGACAGATAACACACAGAGACAGATAACATACAGATAACACACAGATAACACACAGATAACACCAAGATAACACACAGATAACACACAGAGACAGATAACACACAGAGACAGATAACACACAGAAACAGATAACACACAGAGACAGATAACACACAGAGACAGATAACACACAGAGACAGATAACACACAGAGAGATAACACACAGATAACACAGAGACAGATAACACACAGAGACAGATAACACACAGAGACAGATAACACACAGAGACAGATAACACACAGATAACACACAGAGACAGATAACAAACAGATAACACACAAAGACAGATAACACACAGATAACACAGAGACAGATAACACACAGAGACAGATAACACACAGATAACACACAGAGACAACACACAGAGACAGATAACAGAGACAGATAACACACAGATAACACACAGATAACACACAGAGACAGAAAACACACAGAGACAGATAACACACATAGACAGATAACACACAGATAACACAGATAACACACAGAGACAGATAACACACAGATAACACACAGAGACAGATAACTACATGGCAGACATCACATGGAAGTTTGTACATTTATTTCAGGTGACAGTGAATCATTGGCAGAGTGGATCATTTTTATAATTGTGCTGGCACTAATTTTGCTTGTGTGCTGCCCTCTCATTATTTACTTCTGCACCAAAGATCATCCTTTCTGGAACAAATTCAAGTGAGATTATAATGATAATGCATTTGCTTAAACTGTGGGCTTATCTGTGAACAGTTGTGAGCTAGAGGTGGGAAGAAGAAGCTTTCATAGCACTAGCAAATTTAAAGGCAAAGGAAATTAAAACTGGAACTAAATCAAGAATATTTAGCTCTAACGTCAAATCAGTCGGAAGCAGAAACTTTAAGAATGGCTTCAACAATAACTAATAAACTACAAACATTCATAAACTTGTGCCTGCATGGGATAGTGGGAATTTAATGGTATGACAGGATCATGAATGTAGAGCTTTGAAAGATATCTGAACAAATTATAGTGAATTGAGAGGTGAGGAAATGATGATGGCACTGAATAGGGCACACACACACACACACTGAGCAAAATTGATAATAATGGTACTTAAATATCTTTGCACTAAAGGGAGCAGGGCCAAAGAAGTAAATGGTAACCATGAAACCTACTCATAAATCACTATGTTTCATTGCTCCAAAGGTGGAGAACCCAAGTGTTAATAGATCTGTAACAACTAAAACAAAAGCAGTTAATCCTAATATCTCAAATGCTTTACAGAGACCCCTGGGGATCATCGCCTGAGCTTCAGTGTTCATGACACTCTTGACAGGCAGCTAGCCACTTTACAAAGAGAGACCGAGCCATATGGGATACAACTCAGTGTAATAAAGTCAATCCTTTTAACTTTAACCTCTTTTATTTAAAATGTTTTCTCATTACAAAAATAGATCATAACCAAACACTAGTACATATTGTAAGAGCTTAAGGATTATGAATACACTTTCATAATTCCAGCATCACAAGTGTGATTCAGCTGCAGATGATGTGGCAGCAGACCGATTTGCACTGATTTCACCAACGGTGTGTGCATTGACATGGCAGTGACACACAAGTGAAAATATTATTGTCTAGTTAAGCCACAAAAAGCCAAAAAAAGCCGGGACTGGTGTGTAATGTCCTCTAAAGCAGCGGTTCTCAAACTTTTTTCAGCACAGCACCCTCATAGGGCTAAAGAATTATTGCAGCACAGTTACCCTTAAAGCTGCTGAATACTTAAGAAAAAAAAACTGCAAATTTTATGTTCAGTTGTCTTTAATGTTATGAAGGAAACTATTTGGATGAATTTTTCATTATTGCCGCGGCACCCTTGGCGTACGCTCGTGGCGCCCCAGGGTGCCGCGGCAACCAGTTTGAGAACTGCTGCTCTAAAGGATATAGTAACTTACATAATATTTATGACTGCTGTAAGTTTCAGAATGCATGTCCTTACATAATTTTTATGACTGCTGTGAGTTTCTGAATACCTTTCAAAAGCTTACTGAATGGGAAAAAGGACTCTTTTCCATGCCGTTCGGCAAATTAGGCATATAGTTCTGGAACTATATTTTATAGAGTAGCTGACACTCGATGGGTGATGTGGTCCACATCAAGCCGGTGACCTTTACTTCACAGATTCTCGTAGCTGGTACCCATTTTAGACTGGGTCAACCTAGGAGCCAAGGTCATTGCGTCACTGAGGCTCATGAGAAAATTTAACATCAAATTGGCTTTTAAAAAAACCAGTGGGCTCATTAAAAAAAACTCCCCTAAATGTTTTTTTTAGTTACTACATTCATATCCTGGCTTTTAAACATTGTGTAGGCCCACATGAGACCATTGGAATGTAACTATGCTTTTTTGACAACAGATCACTGTAGATATGGCCATTTATCGGCATTTGTGGCGATGTGTCACAGCCAAAAGTGACTAGATTTAGTCTTTTAGGGGCAGCAAGGTTAAAATTTCAAACACTGTAGTACAGAATGAGTCGGAAGAACTGGACAGAGTTGTGTAACATATGCATGGGACAAAGGAGTTTAAAAAAGTGCATTATGTCAGCTGAAAAATACATGGTGAGCTTTAAATTGCTGAATGAGTTAATTCTTGAACCAAACACAGGGATATCTTCTTCTTCTTAGCATTCACAGGCTGTCAACTCCGGCAGAAAGTTCTGGTTGTTGATCCACTTCTGGACTCTGGTCTCATTCCAGAATTTGAGTTTTGTGTGCACACACATTTTACAGATCTGGCTCATTTGTATGCATCCACTTAGATCCTTGTTTCTCAGATATATGCACTCTGACTGAGAAGGGTACACCCCTGACTGAGTTGCCTTTTCAACATGCTTATTAGGGGGCAGTGGGTGTGTTTTCTTTTCATCCCTACAATGGGGCCCTAGAACCCACATGACTAGCATACATTACATAGGCCACATTCATTTTGCCACACAAAGTTAAAGGTAGAAGGTAAAAGTGAGAGGATCAACTTTATTGCACCGGCTTTTAATCCATATGGCTCAGTCTCTCTCCGCAGAACAGCTGGCTGCCTGCCAAGAGCATTGCAAAGAGCACGACCTCCACAGCTCTGGCGACGATCCATAGGAGTCTCAGTAAAAATGTCTTTTATGAACTGGACGGTGCTGCCTTGAAATGAACCCACAACATTCAGAGAGCAAGGTAAACGGCTTGACCACTTCTCCACTCAATTCTCTGGTGCCGATTATATGAGGCATAGCTAACCTCAGAGCTACATTAACTGTAGAAATATTGAACTTTGTCAGTCCTGAAAATTGAACTCAGGACCACTGTTTTAGAAGTTAGTGCACAAACTACTAAATTATTACCACATTGCCCATTATTTCTTGTGAATAAGAGCATGAATTCTGATACTTGTAATTTGACAGGAAGCAAGAAAAAACTGAAGCACAACCTCTAATGTAAGTGTTCCTACAATACCACTCTCTGATTTTATCACAAACATATATGTATGTGAGAGATTATATGATATAGTGGTATGATAATTAATTATGTTTATGATCATGAAGAAATTTGATATATACAGTTGAACCTGCAGTCTAAGAGAGTGTACAGTCAGGGCGAGAAACAGACAGTGTTGAGGAACCAATGCGGTTAACATTCATTGTGAATATGGCATCTATTTGATTAAGGGTTTGTGGTTTCCCTTATATAATCTTCTTCATCTTAGTGTTCACCAGCTGTAATCTTCAGTGAAAAGTTCTAGTTGTTCATCCACTTCTGGATTTTGGTCTTGTTCCAGAACGTGAGTTTTGAATGCATGTTTACTTTACAGATCTGGCTTATTTGTATGTTTACTGTTCTTAGTTAACCATCTTTTACAGCATCCAGAAAGCAATGGCAAACTACTGGATGTACATTTGCCTAGAAAAACCACACAACAGCCAGGGGCTGTTGGAGTTGGTTCTGCTACGTCCTGTAAAGGATAGGCAACTAACCTTTTACAGCATGCTTGTTTAATGGGCAGTCAGTCTATTCTTATTTTCCCCCAAATGGGGCCTTGAAACCCCCACATGGGAAAGTATATAATCAAATGTAAAGTCTTACACAACAAGTAACTTATCACAATACAAGCTGTCAGTAGGAAGCTTAACAAAAGGAAAAGAAAAGACAGGCACACATACAGCCGGACATTCCCTCCTTCCTAGCAATTCCCAATTGCTGAAAAACCTCTTTGATCACATGTTTCTATTGAATACAACATATTCAACATATTCTTATATATATCCAAATTTATAGGGTCTCGATAAATAGTAGTTGAAGTGTGTGTGATTATAAATCAATTTAATTCAAATAAATTACATGCTTAATCTTTTTAACCCATCTTACATTATTGGGAGCTTTTTATCCAGGGGTTTCTGTAGTGAAGTGGTCAAGCCATTTGCCTTGCGCTCTAAAATTGTAAGTTTGTTTCATTGACACATCATTCTGTTCATGAGTGCAGATTTTACAGAGATCCTTAGGGATCATTACTGTAGCTACGGAGTTCCTGCTTTGTGTAATGCTCTTGTCAAGCAGTAAGTCAGTCTGCTGAGAGATACTAAGCTATATGAGATAAAACTTAGAACCTGTCAATCCTTTTGACTTCAACTGTAATTTATCATATATTTATTGATCATGCATGAAATAGTACATTTTTCTTATCTTCTTTTATTTCTCCAGCTGGTACAGTGACCTACCAAACTCTAAACTGCTGCCTCATAACCCTTTCGACTTTATCTTAACCCCACTAGATGCAAATGTTTATTACTTCAAAGAGCACTTGATCAAGAGAATGCTCTTGCTATCTCTATCACCGATGGATGTTAGTGATAGTTTCAACTTCATGACAGATGATTCATCCCATAACTGCTCCATTTACGTGCCAGTAAAAAACCACAGCAAATACTTATCACTGTCCCTTGTAGGGGAAAAAACTGAGCCAGACCGCAGTGCTGAAAACCTCTACACACTACACATAAATTTAATAATTGGCACCTGCCATAGGTGCCGCCACAAACAGTCTACCACTAGAATTGCAGTGCATCGCTGATGGAAACAGCAATTATAACAAATCAGCAGTTGCACCTCCGGTATTGCATAAGGGGCTACCAGTTCTTTGGTGACAGGCCATCAGTCATTTTCTAAATTTCCAGTTCTCAGAATAAACCTTATTGGACACAGTGACAAAGCATTCCGCTTGAAATCCAGTTACATGCATCATGCTCTCAGTAGAATGGCAATGAAACTAAGTACTTTCAGAGGAAAATGTGAGGCTGAATCTTGTTCAGAAGCATTAACACTCCATAGACAGACATTGATCTATATGGCAAACCGATGAAGCCTTTCTCTCTGCAGCATTCATTTAGTCGTTCCTGATTGTGTTTTTTGGGAAGCTGATTAATTATGCTTCTTTTTTAGATTGGTTCTTTCTTGGCACTGAAAGAGTAATTGAAATATGAGAATAACACGCAAGTAAATGATGCTTCATAAACAGTAGTTTATGCGTCTCAGATAATCACTTTTTATTTAATACAATCTTTGATTACAACACAGGCATGAATCAGATACAACCGACACAGAGAGCGGAGTCTCTTCTGGGACATCGATAACTACAACCCCAGGTAAATATGCATGCTGTTATAATAACATAATAGTTCAGAAGTGCAGAAAAACTAATGTCTGCTTAACAAACAGACACAAACTGGAAACCCCTGAGTTTTGGCAGGTAGTTTTGTCCCCCACATGATTGCAAGCTGTAGGTTAAACACAATCTGGCCAAGTTGTGCCCAGGAATATATGTGGATTTTCTGTGTTGCCAGTAACTCAAGTTACCTCATCCCTGAGTGGTGTTGGATGGTTTTTGGAGCTGCAGAGTACCGCCTAGTCCAATACCAGCCACCATCACAATATTTTGCAGTTCCAGAATGTCTTAAACAGTTAGGGGTGACCCTTATTTAGACACGTGACATAACTGCATTGTGACAGGCACATGATAGGGTTGATAGTTGATTTTGCTGATCACACTTCCCATCACCATGGGCTGTGACTCCCATGCTTCCTTACAGTTCTATGGAACACTCTAGTCTAGAGAGATAGAAAAGTGCCACCTAGAGGTTTCTCAGCATAACTGCTTCTTGTCCTCATTGCACATGTGTTTAACTTGTATGTAATAATGCTTACACACCAGACTAGTTACGATTATATCTTATCATCAGAAACAAGTCCATCGCCATCATCTTTGTCGTCAGATGCTGGAGAAGCTCCAAAAGAAGGCACTGTGAAAGATATGACAGCTGGTATGATGATGTGCATATTGTCAGTTTTTAAATAATAATCAGCTACTTCGTATTGTTACTCAGCATTAAAAGTCTATGGTTAAGCACCAGCAAGGATATCAAAATTAAAATTTTGAGAGCGTAGCAGCATACAGATGTGAGTCATGGACTATCTCTCAGTCCTTAAGAAAGAAAATAGGGGCAATTAAGCTGATATGCAATAAAAGGATTCTCAGAATACCATGAACAAAGAAGAGCAGAAATACTGACATTTTTAAAGATCTGAATATCAAGGAAGATTGGCTAATAAACAGTATCTTGTCTCAGAAACTGAAATATTATGGTCATATGAAGCGATATGGTGCCTGTAGAGTACATGGAGCCCTGATTTCTTGCAAACTTGTTGGTTAAGTGCTCAGTCACCAGTAATCACCAGTTAATAAGTGCTCAGTCACCAGTAATCACCAGTTAATATTTTTGTTTTACCCTTACAGTTCTGCAGTTTATACAGACTCAAGTACTACTCATAAAAGTCACCCCATCTCGTCGGTGGCAAGATTTTGTAGCAGTTCCCATGGGTTATCCAGTGTTGTAGAGGTGTTATGAGAAGTCTTCCTTCACTGTCTATACACAATGTGCTGAAAAGTGGCTCTGGTTAGTTCGATGAATAAAGGATAAATGAAGCTTTTCATGCTAGTGATGCATCAGGCATATGATGCTACTCACCTTTTTAAAAATTAACCAACCCTTTATGCTCAGATGATCAGCATCTTCAGCCTGCTGCTTCATTTCCCAGAACATTCTGTATTCTAGGTAGTCATGATACAATTCAAATCTCTTTTGCATTAATATCCCATGGTGCACACGCAGGTATTATGTGGAATCATTATCATTTAGCAAGTCCTTTGCTGAACGTTGCTTTCCTCATGGTCTGCCAGAAAGAAACTCTGTTTCTCACCAGCTCTTCCACTTTTTGCACTTTTCTACTCAATGTGTCACTTATGTCCCATGTTTATCTTTGACCTAGTTAGCCCCTAGTATGCCTTCTGCTGTTATTCTTTCAAATGTGCCGTGGCACTTGATATGGCTATTGTGGAATGTTGTTTCAAAATTCTATTTAACAGTTAATACCAGAATACTTTTGTTGACATATAAAAAACCCAGAAAAGTGTGTTGGTAACATTATAAATGTTTTTGATAACCCTGGAATTAATAACCTTAAATAAAAATCAAAAGTTGGTTCACAACTCAGAGAATGGTTTAGCATTATATAATGTTATTTGAAAAGCTCAGGGATGAGGTTTGTTAACACCTGATCATTCTGTGTGGCAACAGTTCCAGCTCAGACACCTGCATCAGCAGCAGCAGCTAGCAGATCTATGTTAGCAGGAGAACAATCACCAGGTAAGTCTATCTGTTTATGTTAGAATCATATGTTTCGGTAGTATGTGCGTGTAGATGGTGGGTGCTTATGGGCTGGTGTTGAGGTACTTGTGTGGGTTAATCCTTTTGAATTGGTGACCTAGAAAAAAAATTCAAAAGACCAGTATTTTTAAATATTTGGGCTCCCCAAAAATATTCCTTAAAACAAAACAATAAGCTTTCACAGTTCACACAATAAAATTCATAATAATTCCATTTAAGGATCAAACTAATATCTGATTGCATTCACAATCAGCTGGCTGCCGGTTTCCCATCAGTCTTTGCTGCCTGGCCAAGTAGGTGTTAGAAACTTTGCAGACATATCAGACGCACACTGGACACAACAAGAGTAAATAACACGAATGTGGCTTAGAATGAACTGGGTGACATCTTTGTCTGTCGTCAGGTACCATTGTAACTAATGGGAAATTATGGTGTCCTAATTTATGTGAATAAAGCAATTTTCCAGAAGGAAAACCCACATACTATTTTTAGCAATTATTCTTGTTCCTGCTCATTTGAAAAAGATGCAAAATAACAACAACAGACAAATAAACTAAACAGTGCTGTTAGTGGGGCTTCTGGTAAACAAGCCTCTGTAGCAAGTTTGGAAAGGGATATTTGTGGGGCTGTGGAACACACTGGAAGCACCGGGTATTGTGCTTATTGGGGCGTGGTGGTTATGGGACAATAAGAAAGTTTTGCATTTTAGTGTGGCTACTGCATGTGTGGGGTTTTGGAGCTCTATTTTCAGGAAATAAAAAAAGAGAGCCATTGCCCGTCTAGCAAGTTATCTGTGTATCCTTTACAGGATGTTGCAGAACCAACCCCAGCATTTTTTGACTTTTGTGGTTTTTCTAGGCACATTTTACGTTCACTAGTTTGCCACTGCTTTCTGAATGGTCAGCTCTTGGTGTCAGTGTTGAAACCAACGCAAGACTAACCGTCCGCAGCTGGGATCGAACCCGGCACCCAGGAATTATGAAATGTGTTCGCAATGCCTAAGCCACAGATGCTGACCCCTCTAGCAAGCAGGTTACAAAAGGCAACTAATTGAGAGTTTGCTGAAATCTGAAGTGTTGGGGTCAAAAGGTGTAGATATTGCAACCTAGCTATAAACCACAACAAAACGCACCAACCGCCCAAGGACAAACACAGAAGAAAAATCCTGTGGGTAGTAAGTGTATAAGAGAGTTGTTGGTGGGCCGAGTTTGTAGTAGTTGTGCCTACGTGTATATCAGAAATGGTCAGAAAGTTTTACATTTTAGCATATCAGCATCAAGAACTGTTACCTGAGAACTGAGGTGAATTGTAGTCATTCTTCTCATATTCACCTGAGAAGGTGATACATTGCTGTCCTTTCTTCTTCTTCTTTTGTCATCTCACTGATACCAGGTTTTAGCCCAGTGATGTGGTTTTCTAAATTTTTCCTGCACTCCTAAGGTGGCTTGGGTGGTGTATTTGTTCATTTTTTTTGCAGGTTTCAGCTTCACCATTAATGCGTCTATTTCTTTGTATTCCCATCGCCTTACCATCACGTTCCTCCCTGCTGTAAAAAATCTCCAGTACAGTTCGGTCTGGCTGTGTTCTCACTAGATCGTCCTTTTCTGATATCCTGATTATAAAACTCCTCCATCTGTGCCCAGCACAACATCTCAAGTTTGGTAATCAAGTCTTGGATGGTTGGGACAAAACACACATGATGCAGCCATGTTGACCCAGCATCACTGTGTCCTTGTCTCTCATATTTTCTGTGACAACCAAGTTCTCCCTGTCAAGAATAGGATTTGTGTTCTACATGGAGAACGACTGAGTTAGTTTTATCAGCCGTCAAAAGATAAGACAGCTATGTTGTATCCAACATGATATGAACAACTTGCATGCTGCTCCATCTGGGTTTAATACAGCATCTCAAGTTCAGCAGTCAGATCTTAAAGTAAAGTAAGAGCGAATTATATGTATTACGCCAGTGACGCATGTGTAGGTTGCCAGGCTCATTTTTTTTTTAACCAGTCGGCACTCAGTATGTCCGATGGTTCCTGGACAATCAAGTCTTGGTCATTCAAGAAATGATATCAGTGAAGTGCATTCCTACTCTCATGACTTATCAACAAATGACTGTTTTTTTTTTATTCAAATATCAAGAATCATTTTGATCCACCTTCTTATATTCATTTTTAGTATCTTTAGGAAAATGTTCTTCTATTTATTTTGCAGTGTATTTATTGACTTCTTGCCACATTTGTTTTTTGAACCGAGGCTATCAGGTGCTTCAAATTTGTTTCTGACAGATATGGTAGACTTTTCGTGAATGTGTTTGTCAGTTTTCATTATTTATTTAGAACTATCATTTTTTAAAATTTCTTAAATGCATTCATATTAAATCTCATATTGCACTTTAGAGGTAACATTCAAATTGAAACAGCTTCCTTTTCCCAATGTTTTGGGGTTTGACTTCCTGTGAGTGGCTTTGTACCTTAGGCTGCCTGGCTGTCCCACTCTAAAATGTGTATGTACCAAGCAATGCCCTGGGAAGTAGACTGGCAAGTGTTATGCTGACCAAATTGCTAATTGAGAGCCAACTGGTCAGTAAAAATATCCGTCAAGTACATTATGCTCAGTACACAATTGGTGAGGAAAGGGTTCTTAAATTGCCCCACTTTTTTTTTTTAAACATTCCTAATATCAAATCATTTATCAGCAGAATTGTATTAACTCATTCAGTACCGAACAACTTACCATGTATTTGTTGCTTTCTACTGACAAAATTTACTTTTCTAGTTCCTTTGTATTTAGCCATTTATGACCAGGCTTTTTTGTTTGTTTGTCTGGTAGTACGCAGTACTGGCACTTTGTTTTAGGCATTGTCTTTTTCAGTGTGACTAATAGACACTTTCTAGTGAGTACCGGCACCTTTTTTCTTTAAAAAAAAACCCAAAACACTGGTCATGAGACAAACATAATTAGTACAACTTATTACTCTACCTCTTTCTGTCCCATATTGTTGTTATATTAACTCCTCACACAAAAACACTAATTACTTAACGTAAAAACTTCTTTGAGTAAAATGAGAGAAAAACTAAAACAGGCTTGATACCAAAAGAGTTCATTAAATAGGGATTTGAGACAGTTCTGATGAAAGGCTTTACTCTGCTCATAAATCTTTACAATTTAGCTATTAAATCATTTTAAATTAGGAACAGCCGGATGTATGGTTAAAATGCTGGGCTGTCATGCAGCTATACCATGTTCAAGGTAAGGCAGTGGAATTTTCTTCTGTCAGAGGCAAAAATAAACATCCTTACCTACACAGTTTGTGGCAACTGCACAAGCAGTGCAGCCTCAAATTCTCGACTTTTTACAGTTTTCATTTTGTGTTATATACATATATATATATATATATATATATATATATATATAATATATATATATATATATATATATATATACATACATATATATATATATATATTTTAATGTTAACAGCTATACAGATGCCTTCAGAGATGGAGCCTTCAGTATGTGGATCTAAAAAACTGAGCTTTGCTGATCAGATTGCCATAAAAATGCCTCCACACACTTTTCATCCCTGCCCTGATCCCAGCATTGAAGCAATGGATAGTTATCTATTTACTGACCAGTCATCAACTTATCCATGTCAAACAAGTTCTGCCTGGCAAGAATGGGATCCTTGTTCTACGTGGAGAATGAGTCAACCTTGTCAGCCATGTCCCCCAATGAGTCAGCCATGTCCCCCAATGAGTCAGCCATGTCCACCAATGAGTCAGCCATTCCAACCGATGAGTCAGCCATGTTTTATCCCACGTGACATCTACAACTTGCATGCTGGTCCAGATACTATAAAAAATATAGACTTTCTTCGTAATCCATATTATTTAGCAGAGACTTTCAATCCATGTAACTTCAATCAGAACAATCCTTCTACTGATAATAAGACCAACAATGCAGCTCCAGGTTTCTGTGATTCGAACACAGACAGTCCAAGTTTCCTGATGAGTGAGAGTGGTGCTGAAAATAGCGGTCAAACAAACAGGAAGGATGAGAGTATTAATTATGCTAGTGACATAAATATATGCCAGAAAAGCATTCGTTGTGAAGATGATGAAAATTTTAAATGTAGAAAACAATTTAATGAAGCAAGCATGGGATGCAGAACAGAGGCTCTAATATGTTTTGATGATACATTTACGTCTCAGTGTGAACTGAAATCATCTGGGAACAAGATGTGTGAATTAGAGATGACTGATATGAGTACGGGTCAAAAGAGTAGTTTTCTGAAAAGAAGAATAGTGCAAAGTAAAGATGGCAAACAGAGTGCCAAAGTGGAAGAAGATAGTTTCATGTCTGTTGATAGCAACTGCAGTAAGCATTCAGGAGTGTCAGATTCAGATCTTTCCCAAACAGTTCATTGCAAACAGTTAAAACATATGCAGAATCTTCATAAGTATGGACTTGAAAGCCATGAACTAAAAGCTGATCTAACAAAACAACCTAAATGTTCACTTTCTAAAAGTAAACTTAAAAAGCCCACATCGGTAAGTGTTGAGCAGCAGTGCAGTCAGAAAGTAGAAGATTGGTCAGAGAAACACAAAGCTAGTGTTGAATCAGAACATGCATGTGACACTAAGAGCAGAGCGACTATTTTAGCCTCAGATGTATATGAGCCAACAGGCAGAATAGCAAGGAGCATGAGGGGGCAACATAAAAGAACAAAGTCACTTAGTAAACTACCAGATACAAGCCCTAGCACCAGCGATATAAGGCCAGTTGAAATCCATGAGCATCCGGTTTCCATGACATTCTCACAGATTTATTCTTCGGCTAAGGATCAGCAGTAGGATTCTCATCATGTTATTCATTTGACATGTCTGACGACAGCCATTTTCAGTCTAGGAAATAAGTCACCATGCTTTTCATTGTGTGAGTTTTGGGTCTAGGGATTCATTTTTGGGGAAACAGTGAATTGACCCACTTCTCCCATGCATGTTGTGAGATGTAATTAAGGTTTTGCTGAAACGCTATGTGTTTTACTGCAAGGTGTGGATATCACAGCCTAGTTGTATATCCCAACACAACATGCCAACCACCATTTAAAAGTAAACACAGAAGAAAAAAGAGAAGAAGAAAAAGTAGAAGAAGAAGCATCTGGAGATTTACAAAACATAATTAAAGACATCAAAATCTGTCTTCAGCCACCAGTAATACAGTAATTGGGGCATACCCACAAGTAGTCCATCTTTATCAACAGACGTCAAAAAGTCTGGTGCCTTGTAATTTTAGTGGCTAGTTAGTTGTCGTGCTCTCATGCGCACACATGCACATACACACACACCCCACTCTATCCTCACTGATGTTTCTCCCTATATGCCAAATTGGTATATCCTCAGACCTAGCTGTTTGTGATCATCACTTTTAGTTCCTCATGCAGCAGTAATTTAGTTATCTCCTTGTGAGTTGCAATTTTTCGTTATATTGAAGCCCCACTCTGGCTTGCTTTTGCTAGGGCCGCAATATAGCCCGGACATAAATATATGGTCAAATGGCTGAACGCGGTTTCCGGGACCTCTCCATGGGTGATCCTCATCCACATGGTGGCACTTTGTGTCATCAGGTGTTTATCGCTTGTGTGATTTCCTAGAGGGGTAAAATGTACTACTATTACTACTCATGCAGCAGATGATTCTTTACAGACAGTACCTTGTCTCCTTTCTTCTACCGATGATCTCTCTATGGCAAGCAAACTGACCAATTAATTTCTGCATACTCTTGCTGGGCCTGTTTAGCTAGATGGTTGTGTAACCTTTACAGGATGTTGCCACCAACCCCAGCATTTATTGGCTGTTTGTGATTTTATTAAGCAGTTCTTATGTTCACTTGTTTGCCATAGCTTTCTGAGCAGTTGGCTGGCAATATACAAGCCAAACATTTATGAACACTAACTGCAAGCCATCTATGACAGGTTTATTGGTAGTCTCAGAAGTTGTCTGGATTGATTTGAAAAATGTCCTCTTTGGTTGGAAAATCAAACACTTTGTTTTGAAAAACAGTCCTAAGGTGTTTAAAAATCATCCAGTTTAGTTTGTAAAACATCCTGTTTAAAGCGAAAATTTTGTATATTGGATGCTGTCTTATATGTATGTGTTCCCATTATATTTATTCAGGTCAATCAATATCTATTTATTGATTAGTTTTTAAAGTTTCTCATCCAGATCTCACGTCATCGCCATGCATAACCTTGGCTCGTTGGTAGTCTCAGAAAGCCATCTGATAGCTTCAGTAAGCACTTCTTTTCCATTCAGAAACTAGATGTTGTGCTTGCATAAGCTCCTTATCTTTTTTAAGATGATCTTGCCCATTTGTCAACCTGTGACACCACATACCTATGTTTAGCCTGGAAGAGAAATATTCCTTTCAGCATTGCTTTTGTTTAAAACAGACTAGAATTTAATTAACCTGTTTCACAACCTTCGATATACCAAGGCTTGATTTCTGCAGCTTGCGATTTAGAAAAAAAAGACCGCCTTCATGGCGGTGAGTCACACCATGAAAAATATTTAACTTCAGGAGTGATGACTGCCAAAGACAGCAGTGGATGCTCAAATTTACTGCAGACAACCTACATGGTGGAGACTACATATTTTTCAAACATTATAATATCATCATAAAAACAGAGTCTTATGACGAATCTATGGACCCATCAAAGATGCATACAGCGGGTAATGGAGAGTGAGAAGCAATAACGAAATTCATAATCTGTTTTAATCTTCCATTAATCACTGGCATCATGAGAGCTAATAGACTGAAATGGTGGGGCATATTGAAGGGATGTCAGATGACAGAGAATAAGGAACTGTGTATACTCAATGGAGATGAATGGCCACAGATAATGAGGCAGACCAAGAAGAAGATGGGGAGATAATGTCCAGAAAGACCTGCAAACACTTGGTGTCACCAACTGGAAAGAGAAGGCCAACCAGAGAGATGAATGGAGGTGGGTGATATTTGCAGCAATGAACCTCAAGGGCTTGGAATGCTGAACAAGAAGAAGAAGAAGAAGAGGAAGAAGAAAAATATCATCTGAAGGTATAAAAGGATTAAAGCTGTTGTTTAATCCACTGAAGTCCCCAAGAGGCATGGAACACTGTCTGATAGGCAAGAAACCAACAGTCTGCATGCAGATGAGTCAGACCTGTAAAACGGATGTGCATGCAACACTCAGTATCTGGGACAGGCCTAGAGTCCAGAAGTAGATGAACAACCAGAACTTTCTGCCAGAATTTAAAGCAGGTGTTTGTTTGTTTTTGTTAATATAATTAATTGTGTTTTTATTGTATGCTCTGAGTCATAGAATAAGATGATCACATATAATTTATATTAAAGAAATTTTGTTACATTACTTTCTTTGTTCTTAGTTTTTGTAGAATTTTTTTTTTATAGATACACGGAGTACTTAAAAATTCCACTACCATTGTACACAAGAAAATAACTGAGCACATTTGAACCTAAATTAGGAAGAGTTTCTTTGTGTCATTGAAAGCTAATTTAAAGCTGCCTTATTTAGCTGGTATCAGGAATAAAAGGGGTATGTAATATACAATAAGGAGACATGATTGATCAAATAGGAAGTGAAATTACAATTGAGTCTGAGATGTTTTATTAAATAGAAGGTGACCATAAGGGGTGCTGACACAAAGAAAGCAAAGGTGGTGGTGTTCAAGAGACTGATGTCTTGTTTAAATGCATAATAATAATGTGCTAAATGGCAAAAAATAATATTTGAAAAAATATTAAATATATAAACAAATAAGTAAATAACTTATATACAAGGTTGGTTGGGGAGTGGAGAGGGTGAGCAGGCTTAGTCTCTTACAAATATGGGGAAGGGGTTGGTGGGAGAGGTTCAGCCCTCCCCTCTTGAAGTTTTTTTTTGGGGGGGAGGGATGCATTGGGGAGGATTGGTCCCTCAAGATTGCTGAACAAAGTTCTGAAGCCTCTAGGTGACAGTCATATTTCTCTCTTTCAATATCAGCTTGTAATTATTTTTTTCTCTGCTTCTAAATGTAGTCTATGTTTGAGTCCAAAGAAGTTAAAATAATAACGCTAATGAACAGAATGGCTGAACTAACAATTTCAGAAAAATGAGTAAATGTAACGTCAACAATTGTCTGTGATAGAAGAGTCAGAAAGACGTCATGTCTTTGGACTGGCTGCCCTATAAACAGATGATGATGAGTTGTGTGATACAGAAAGACTTCAGTGGCAGCTGAGATATCTTAAGTAACATGTTTTGTGAAACTAGAATAAAGGTGAGGGGCTACACGTTTGGTTGTTCACCGATTCAGAGAAGTTCTTGTTAGAGACAGACACAGTGATTTTCATGTTCTCAAAGGATGTCATTGAATGACTTCTGATATACCTGCCAAAACATCTCTCACAGGGACACCAGAGGGAAAGAGAAAACAGGGGCGCCCAAAAACAACATGGAGACGAACGATGGAAAGTGACCTGAGTGCGGCATCTTTGACATGGAAAACTGCACTGAAGATTGCACAGGGCAGGAAAGCATGGAAAGTCCTCTCTGAAGCCTCATGTGCCACTAGGCATAACGAGAACTGATGAAAGGATGTCATTGGAGGCTGACATCGCAGTTATAAATTACAAAAAAGGTGAAGGTAAAGTCGGGAGATGTGAACCAGCGTCATTGCACATGGTTATAAACCGTGTCGCTGTTCGCACGTAACTCTGTAGCTACAGCAACGTTCCTTTATTTACCCCAGAGTGTCACTCTGGTACCCATTTCCTAAAGGCTGGGTGAACCACTGGAACCGCCCAGTTTCAAACACCGACAGTGGCTGTAGCGAGTCATAGCTTGATTTGAAAGCGAGCCTCCTATCGACTGCGCTAATGTGGCTCCCGTTATAAATGACATGTTTTGTAAAATGAATACTCATTTGCTTGAAAGATCTTGTTACAGACTTACACAGTGATTTTGTGTTATATAAACTTGCCACAATTGCTTAACTTTTTGTTTTAGTTTCACAGTTTCTCGACAATTCCATCTAGCATGAGAATGGAGATGGAGGCGGTAACCTCAGCTGACTAGAGAACAAGATGCATACACATGTTGCAATTGTAACAGACTGTGAAAGCATGCTGAAAAAGGTGAAGATATGGATGCTCGGAGCAGAGTGACAAGCTTTACTGGGAAGGTCACGGGTAATGAGCATACTTTGAATCTTTTCTCCAGGCTATGCCAGCGTAGTGGGTAATGAACAGGCAGACAAATTGGCTGGATCCGCACCACTGGGTGGTGAACTGATACATGACAAGGCAGATGTGGACAAGGCCCTTTGGGAACAAGCAACGGAATCAGTAGAGAAACAAGATTATTATGGCTTAAAGATAATGAGGCACTTGGGGCTAACCAGAGTGTCTGGCCGGCTCACTACACTCATAGGAAAGGCAAGGCGGACATATAACTAGATTGTGACCGGTACCATCAATATTGGAACTCTGCACTGGCTGCTGAAGATGAGGACGGAGCACACATGAGAATTCCCTGAGTGCTGTGATGTCAATTCTTGACTCAACTCAGCAATTCCAGCATATCCGCGAATTTCGCTTTAAAAAATGGTCCGGATTGATTTGAAAAATGTCCTACTTGGTTGGGAAATCGACCCATTTGATTTGAAAAAAAAGGCCTATGTGGTTGGAAACTCGCCTAATTTGGTGTGGAAAACGTCCCGTTTAAAGCGAAAATTGGATACATGGCATGCTGTCTAATATGTATATATTCCCATTATATTTATTCAGGTCAATCAATATCTATTTATCTATCTTTCTTAAAGTTTCTCCTCCACATCTCACGTCATCGCCATACGCGACCTTTACGTCAGCTGTCACCAGTTTTGCGTTGTCTTGTCGGAAATGATAGGAATTTATAACTGTCGTTTGATTCAATCGATGCTGCCCCACATCTGCAAATGACGGGATATGAAGAAAAAAATTCATATACAGACTGTCGTTAAAATATGACAGACGATACGTTATAAATAATATCATGAAACGGCTACAGTATGTTGCTGGCTGAATAAATGTCATCCAATTGATGTCACCAGATGCACTTTGTAAAAGATAGAATTATTAACTATTCTTGTAAAATCAATACCGGATGGGACAGTCTAAGGCAGGTGAGCGAAATGTAAACAACGATGCATTGCAGGTAATATCAGGGTGAAACTTTTGGCCAAGAGAAACACCGGTGCAAGCCAAATTTTACGGGTCGCTGATTGAATTACAACAGACCGCGAAGTTCATACTAGGGACAACATTGCAGATATCATCAACATGTAGCAGGTCCTTTGTATCATCAACATGTAGCAGGTCCTTTGCAGAACGTCGCTCTCATCACGGCCTGCATGTAAAAAACTCGGTCTCTCGCGAGCTCTCCTGCCTCATGTACTTTCATACACAAGGAGTCACTTATATCCTGTGCCCATCTACGTGTTGGTCTTCCCCTGCCCCTCCTTACTGGTACCATGCCTTCTGCTATAATTTTTTCCAATCCGTCGTAGCGCTTGATATGAACAAAATATTTCAGCTTCCGAGACAAGATGCTGTTCATTAGCCAATCTTCCTTCATGTTCAGATCTTTCAAGATGTCAGTATTTCTCCTCTTCTTTGTCCAGGATATTCTGAGAATCTTTCAATAGCATTGCAGATGTATATAATCTATTTCGAGCGAACGAAAGAATGAAAAGAATGATAGGTTAACATAATTTGTTTGACGAACAGCACTTTGTATAACCATGATGATAGACTGAGGGTGTTACGGGTCCATTGATGCTTCTGTCAATCGTCACTGTAAGGGCGCCTAGGGTCCAGTGCTTCTGCAGTCAATCGTCTCTACGAGGGCGCCTTGGGGTCCAGTGCTTCTGCAGTCAATCGTCTCTACGAGGGCGCCTAGGGGTCCAGTGCTGCTGCCGTCAATCGTCTCTGTGAGGGCGCCTAGTTGTCTGGTGCTGCTGCAGTCATCGTCACTGTGAGGGCGCCTAGTTGTCTAGTGCTGCTGCAGTCATCGTCACTGTGAGGGCGCCTAGTTGTCTGGTGCTGCTGCAGTCAATCGTCACTGTAAGGGCGCCTAGTTGTCTAGTGCTGCTGCAGTCATCGTCACTGTGAGGGCGCCTAGTTGTCTGGTGCTGCTGCAGTCATCGTCACTGTGAGGGCGCCTAGTTGTCTGGTGCTGCTGCAGTCATCGTCACTGTGAGGGCGCCTAGTTGTCTGGTGCTGCTGCAGTCATCGTCACTGTGAGGGCGCCTAGTTGTCTGGTGCTGCTGCAGTCAATCGTCTCTGTGAGGGCGCCTAGTTGTCTGGTGCTGCTGCAGTCATCGTCACTGTGAGGGCGCCTAGTTTGTCTGGTGCTGCTGCAGTCATCGTCACTGTGAGGGCGCCTAGTTGTCTGGTGCTGCTGCAGTCAATCGTCACTGTGAGGGCGCCTAGTTGTCTGGTGCTGCTGCAGTCAATCGTCACTGTGAGGGCGCCTAGTTGTCTGGTGCTGCTGCAGTCAATCGTCACTGTGAGGGCGCCTAGTTGTCTGGTGTTGCTGCCGTCAATCGTCTCTGTGAGGGCGCCTAGTTGTCTAGTGCTGCTGCAGTCAATCGTCACTGTGAGGGCGCCTAGTTGTCTGGTGCTGCTGCAGTCAATCGTCACTGTGAGGGCGCCTAGTTGTCTGGTGCTGCTGCAGTCAATCGTCTCTGTGAGGGCGCCTAGTTGTCTAGTGCTGCTGCAGTCAATCGTCTCTGTGAGGGCGCCTAGTTGTCTGGTGCTGCTGCAGTCATCGTCACTGTGAGGGCGCCTAGTTGTCTGGTGCTGCTGCAGTCATCGTCACTGTGAGGGCGCCTAGTTGTCTGGTGCTGCTGCAGTCAATCGTCTCTGTGAGGGCGCCTAGTTGTCTAGTGCTGCTGCAGTCAATCGTCACTGTGATGGCGCCCAGTTGTCTGGTGCTGCTGCAGTCATCGTCACTGTGATGGCGCCCAGTTGTCTGGTGCTGCTGCAGTCATCGTCACTGTGAGGGCGCCTAGTTGTCTAGTGCTGCTGCAGTCAATCGTCACTGTGAGGGCGCCTAGTTGTCTGGTGCTGCTGCAGTCAATCGTCACTGTGAGGGCGCCTAGTTGTCTGGTGTTGCTGCAGTCATCGTCACTGTGATGGCGCCCAGTTGTCTGGTGTTGCTGCCGTCAATCGTCTCTGTGAGGGCGCCTAGTTGTCTAGTGCTGCTGCAGTCAATCGTCTCTGTGAGGGCGCCTAGTTGTCTAGTGCTGCTTCAGTCAATCGTCACTGTGAGGGCGCCTAGTTGTCAGGTGCTGCTGCAGTCAATCGTCACTGTGAGGGCGCCTAGGGGGTTCAGCGGTGCTTCAGTAAATCGTCACTGTGAGGGCGCCTAGTTGTCAGATGCTGCTGCAGTCAATCGTCACTGTGAGGGCGCCTAGGGGGTTCAGTGGTGCTTCAGTCAATCGTCAATGTGGTGTCGGTACCTTATTGATTTATTGTTATTTTAATTGTTGCTTGCCTAACAAACATGTCGTAAAAGCCGACTATTAATCCCAACATAGCTGTAAACCACATCACAACTTACTAACCACACTTTTAAGGGGTCTTTGGCGAAGTGGTAAAACCGTTTGGTTTGCGCTCTGAAAGTCGTGGGTTCGTTTCACGGTTATGCCGTTCAGTTCACAAGAACAATTATTACGGAGATCCCCGGGGATCGTCGCTGGAGCTCCAAGATTCGTGCTCTGTGTGGTGATTTTGGCAGGCAGCTAGCTGTTCGGCGGAGAGAGAGACCAAGCCATATGGGAAAAAACTCGGTGCAATGAAGTCGATCCTCTCTACTTTAAAGGCGAATGCAGAAGAACGCATTAAACCAGACTGGTGAAGTAACTAATTCGGTTCCAAATAACGCGTATTGTGTGAAAGGATCAACCATGGGAGTCATCTTCTTCTTGAGCTGCTTTCTAACAACCAATGGAGCATAAGCTCTCAACCAACTCACGCCGAGTCATTCTATCCTTTACTATTGCACGCTGCTCTCATCATGTTCTCTCCATTTTTTTAACTTCTCTCTCTATCTCCTTTCTCCAGATTTTTTTTTTTTCCCTTCATTTTTTTATATGCCCCTTTGAGTTCCACTGCAAAAATAATCTAGTTATATTGTTCTCATGTTTTCTCAACGTTTCTCCTATTCAACGTCAGCGTCTTATCTTTACCTCTTGTACCATCTGAACTTGTTTATTTCTCTCCGAAAGCTCTGCATAGTAATTCTATCATTACTTTTAATTCCCTCTGTTGTGCGCAGGCACCAGTTAATGAATGTCTACTAACAAAGTAACCAGGCAACTAATCGAGCAGACAACAACAAAGTAACCAGGCAACTAATCGAGCAGACAACAACAAAGTAACCAGGCAACTAATCGAGCAGACAACAACAAAGTAACCAGGCAACTAATCGTGCAGACATCTAACAAGGTAACTAGGCAAATAATCAAGCAGACAACCAAAGCCAGGAGGAAGACAGCCATACTAAGAAAACTAAGTGGAACCACGTGGGGAGCCAGTGGGAAAATACTCAATAAAGTATACAAGCAGAGCACACAACCACACTTGGAATATGGGTCAACTGCAAGGTGTTCAGCATCTAGTACCACATTAAAAGAGTTGGACAAAGTGCAGAATCAAGCGATCAGAATCATCACAGGAGGGATGAAATCAACTCCCATATTAGAAATGGAGAAAGCTGGGAAAACACAGGCACTGAGAGAACGCAGAGATACAAATTTGCAAATACAAGCTGAAAAGTTCCTCAGTATGCCAGATCACCCCATGAAAAATAGATTTCAGAACCTAGCCTAAGGCCGGTTAAAAAAAAGTTAGCTTTATACACCAAGCAAAAAGAATATGTAGACACACTACTGACCTTCCATAAATTGGTCTTGTCTTGTCTTGTCCACAATTGCCTCACAGCGTAGTGGGGAGTCGCAGTTTTCTATCCTGGGCCAGGTGTGTTGCACGTGTTGTTGTTAGTCCGTGTTGCCTCAGGATCTCTGATATATTGTCTATCCATCGTACTCTCGGTCTGCCTCTTGCTCTAGGGCAATAGTGCATAAATTGGTTGTCCACTTAAAAGTATTCCAAAACAAACCCCGTGGAGAGAAAAATGCAAACAGTACAAATTCAGACAAATGTGAAAAGAATATTTGACAAAAAAGAGCAAGATAGTGTACAACGCAGAGTGGATACCCTCAGTTATATTGATGAAGAATACCCACAAGAACAATGGGTCAGAATCTATACAGATTGGTCAGCACAAAGTGCAGTTAGAAGTGGTGGTGCTAGAGTGTTCATAGAATTCCCAGATGGTACTAGGGATAAGTCCAGCGTACCAACCAGGAAATACTGCTATTACTATGATACAGAAACTCAAGCTATCAAGATAGCAACAGAGAAACTGCTAAATACTAATCTTGGCTCATAGTATGTGCTAATGCTGACAGATGCAAAATATGCACTTGAAGCACTCCCGTTCAGGAAACTACCAGAATTGCAAACACTGCTGACACAATCCAGCCTTCAGCGAAGAGTCGTAATGCAGTGGATACCGTCTCATTGTGGAGTGCCTGGAAATGAGAAAGCTGATCAACTGGCAGGGAAAGGTGCGACAAAAGTGCAGCCGGATGTACTAGTCACATACCACCAGAAGAAAAGAATCATTCAATCGATCAGGAAACCACCAGCCCCAGCACAAGAGGCCTATTTTTTATGGACAGATAAGAAAAGTCATTATCCTCCGCCTCAGGGCAGGGCACAACCGATTATGTACACAAAATTCAAGATAGGCGAATCAGCCATGTGAACCTGTGAAAAAGTGCCCCAGACAGCAGAGCATGTACTCCAGGACTGCACCGAATTTGACACATTAAGGCAAACATTTTGGCCAGAAAGAACAACAGTGGAACGTAAACTCTATGGATCACTGAATGAACTAACAACGACAGTGAAATTTATACAAGAGACAAAATTGCTGATATAGACAACTTTTTTTTTCAGGCGAACGAAAGAAGAAGAAGCAGAAAACTATCAAAGTAACCTGGCAACTAATCAAGCAGACAACTAACAAAGTAACCAGACAACTAATCAAGCAGACAACTAAAAAAGTAACCAAGCAACTAATCAAGCAGACAACTAAAAAAGTAACCAAGCAACTAATCAAACAGACAACTATCAAAGTAACCAAGCAACTAATCAAACAGACAACTAACAAAGTAACCAGGCAACTAATCAAGCAGACAACTAACAAAGTAACCAGGCAACTAATCAAGATAGCAACAAACAAAATAACCAGGCAACTTATCAAGCAGACAACTAACAAAGTAACCAAGCAACTAATCAAACAGACAACTATCAAAGTAACCAAGCAACTAATCAAGCAGACAACTAAAAAAGTAACCAAGCAACTAATCAAACAGGCAACTAACAAAATAACCAGACAACTAATCGAGCAGACAACTAACAAAGTAACCAGGCAACTAATCAAGCAGACAACTAACAAAGTAACCAGACAACTAATCAAACAGACAACTAACAAAGTAACCAGGCAACTAATCAAGCAGACAACTAACAAAATAACCAGACAACTAATCAAGCAGACAACTAACAAAGTAACCAGGCAACTAATCAAGATAGCAACAAACAAAATAACCTGGCAACTTATCAAGCAGACAACTAACAAAATAACCAAGTAACTAATCAAGCAGACAACTAACAAAGTAACCAGGCAACTAATCAATTAGACAACTAACAAAGTAACCAGGCAACTTATTAAGCAGACAACCAACAAAGTAACCAGGCAACTAATCTAGATAGCAGTTAACCAGGTAATCAACCAAGAAATTAATCTACCAAGCTCCGTCTCCCGTAGCAAATGTCTTAACGTGTAGATGATAACTGTTTCCGTGGCACACTGATTATATACACGTCGTTCTCCTCCTCTCATATGTCTTTCCTTGCCGGATCCACTCCTAATTCCTCGTTCACACATTATTACACTTTTTTTTCCTCATTTAATTTCGTGTTTTCTGTCAAAAATGCGTTTATATATAGTCTTCAGAATATCTCCATTGCCCAGTACTAGTGTTTCTGTTGCTATTGCTTTTGTAGCCAGAAAAATCGGCTCTTTCATTCCCTCGTACACCTGCGTTTGCCGGACAGTGAATCCACGTTATTCCCTGCAATTTCGGTATACTGATGCTTGGTATCCGCTCATGCCACATTAGTCCATTTTGAACCTTTCGCAGTATCGACTGAGAATCAAACACAATAATTCCTCTGCTAATTTTGTTTTCTGCCATCTAAATCAGACCTGCAGTGAGTGAACGAGATACAATCGTCCCCTTGTGGGATGCAATTTTTATTTTCATTTTGAAGCCCCACCCTGGCTTTTTCCGGGGGATGGGGGTGGGGTTAATATAGCCGGACCATAAAAATGGCCTAACGGCTGAAAGGGGTTTCTGGGACCTCTCCACGGGTGATCCTCATCCGCATAGTGGCACTTTGTGTCACCAAGTGTTAGTCGCTTGTGTGATGTCCTGGTGGGGTACAATTACCTACCTATCTACCTGCAGTGATTGCCTCCGCCCCTATCCCCAAAGCTTGAAGTTGTAGATGAAAAAAAGCTGCATTTTGTTCTGCCACAATCTTTATCTTCATTCTAGCTGAAAATCCCCAGCCAAGTCTTACATCTTGATGAATAGAATCATCGGTATACACTATTGCATTATCTAGCCCAGCGTTTTCATCTATCAGAGTTCGTACCTCTAATTATGCCATACCGTTACACGACTCTTAACATTCTTTTCTTGATGTGCTAATGACCTGTTAGAAACTGCTGTTGTGACTGGTCGTGTCGATGCATTACTGTACCCTGTTTTCTTCTTCTTCTGAATTCGACATCAGTCATGCTAAACATTGAGTCCCGTCTGGGTCAAAAATAGGATTGTGCGTTTAGGGTCGCCCCCAGTCCCCCATAGCTTCTCTCGCAATGTGGATCCCCTGGGCCAGATCCACAGTCCTGTACATCTGTGTATTTGCTCGACAAGCAAGTAACAAAGCTACAAATCAAGCAGGTATCTTAGAAATCAACCAGCCAAGCAGCTAACCAAACGGGCAACTTAGAAATCAAGCAGCTAACCAAACAGGCAATTTAGAAATAAACTAGCCGAGCAACTAGTCATACAGATAACTAATACATCAACCGCGATGGAAGAGGGGGTATGCTGGGGAAGGTTAGGGGGGGGGGGCAGGATAGGTTAGGTTTACAGGTGGTAGAGGGGGTGGGGCTCAGTGGTTACGGGGTGTTCGACTGTAGAGAAATTATTTAGTAGAATTAAAAGTTTTAAAAAAAGACACATTTAACGTCTTAAAAGGATCGGTCATTAAGTGCTCACTGCTCTGTTTAGTGTAATGTTTTTATAGAAAATTGGCATTCAGTTGGCATATGGTCAACTTGACGCCGTCCACCTTTAGTTTCCAAGTTATTATCTGATCACATCAATGTATCAAGTGTTAATAACAATAGGATTTCTTAAGCTGGAACGAATTAATCATTCCTCTTTTATTTCCTAATAGAAAATTGGCTTGGTGTTAGTCAAACGATCTAGAATAGATTAAGGATGTATACCAAGCTACCACTGTATTTGTTTACACATTTCATTTTGTTTCAAATATATTATTTTATTTATTTGGATAATAATAACAATAATGAGGATAATAATAATAACGATGATAATAATAATAACAATAATAAGTATTGTTATTGCAAACACCATTAACACCAGAAAAGAACATTGAATACAATAAGAACTTATTTGTGGCATTCGTAGACCAGGAGAAGGCATTTGACAGAGTCGACAGACAATTATTATGGAAAGTAATGACAAGATATGGAGTAAGCGAACACCTCATCGAAGTGTGCAAAAGTTTATACAGGGATTGTAGAAGTGTAGTTAGAATAAATCAGGGAACATCACATCCATTCACAGTAACATCTGGAGTAAGGCAGGGGTGTGTCTTATCACCACTGCTGTTTATCATCTACATCGACAGTATATGCCAAGCACATGAATGAAAATGATAGTAAGATCAACGAATTACTCTTTGCAGATGACCAGGCCTTGGTAGCAGTTACAGACATGAAATTGCAAAAACATCTAACATCCATGAATGAAGAATGTAAAACAAATAATATGAGAATCAACGCAGAAAAGACAGAAGTAATGTCAATAGGAAAAAAAGAAGACATATCTAAACATAGCAATAGCGTGCAAAGGCATTAAACAGGCATCTGAGTTTAAATATCTGGGAACTACATTTACCGAAGATGGGAAATTGGATAAAGAAATTAACATTAGATGCAGTAAAGCAAAACAAGTATTGGGACAGCTAGCTCCCCTCTTACAGCATAAGATAATCCCAATCAGCACAAAGAGACATCTTATTCAAAGCATATTTATTCCAACTCTGTACATACGAAGACAGAAGATGAAATGGTTTGCCCACTTAGAGAGAATGCCTTGTGACACCATACCATACAAAGCATACATGGAAAGAGAGGGAGGACGTAGAGCACGAGGTAGACCAAGAACAAATGGAAGGATAACATCAGAGAAACTCTACAGCAGCACGATGTGCCTATGGCCGAGGCGGCCAGAAGAGCTAGAGACAGAACCTTATATCTCCCTCAACACCCACAGCGGTAGAAGAGGAAGTGAAGAAGAAGAGAAGAAGAAACACCATTAACAAGGCCCAAGTTCCCTGATGCTATTTCATCCATCTTATCAAATTAGAAAGGAGTTGATCGTCCCTTCAATGATTTATTTAAGGAGACGCCCCTGACACACATACACACCAACACACCCACCCACGCGCACTCACACACACACACACACACACACACACACACACAGAGTAGTGCCCTGTTCATAATGGTAGCGTAGCCTATGTTAATATAATGCCAAAGGAACCTCACGATGTCTCTTAACTTAAGTGTGTAATACATCGCCAGGATAAGTCTGATTACTATCTTCCGTGGTCCTTGAGCGAATCTTCGTTTTTCTGTCCGGTCTCAAGTATTATTGCTGTAATCCAATTTCCGCCTATCTCAAGCACAATGAAGTGCGTGTCTACCACACACACACACACACACATACACACACATATTTAGGATATATATATGCCTAGCTGTTGTGTTACAATACAAATCAAATGGCCTGTTCGGTTAAATGTTTTGTACGGCAACTGCTAGCCATAGCACATAGGCAATAATACTAATATTATTTATTATTATTATTATTATTATTATTATCCCCCGTGTGGGGAAAACAAGAATAGACCCATTGCCTCCCCAAAAGCATGTCGTAAGAGTCGACTAATTGGGGAGCTTCCTTTGAAGTCGGAGTGCATCTGCAGGAGAGGCAAGGAACCAACAGTCTGTATTCCAGAGAATGAGATCTGTAAAACTGATGCACACGCAACACTCAGGTTCTGGAGCAGGACTGCAGTTCAGTAGTGGACGAGCAACCAGAACCTTCCGCCAGAGTTTACAGATGATGAACGCGAAGAAGAAGAAGAAGATTATTATTATTATTTTTATTATTATCCAAACTAATAAATATATCCTACAATTTAAAATAAGTGTAGATCAAACTGAAAGATTATACCATAATAACAAATAAAGAGATAGTCAGCACAACTACCTACCTCACTCTTATTAATCAAGAAAATATCATAAACATCCCTAGGTGAAAGCAGAAACCCCAGCCAGGTCAAAGTATTCAGCTAACTACATACTTACCTTACTGCATACCTTAATACATACCCTAATCCATACTTCTTGACTAAATTTTTATTACAAACCTACCTTACTACATGATTTTGATTTGATTTGATTCAAGAACCGACATCACAGGACTTGGGGCATTCCCATAAGCGCTCCGTCCCCATCTTCAGCAGCCAGCGAAGAGTTCCGATACTAATGGTGCCAGTAGCTTTCTGATTAAACGTCCGTCTTGCCTTTCCTCTGAGCCTCGAGCATATGCCAGAACCTCTCGTCACCCCCAACTGCATCAATCTCAACAGACTGTGGTGACTCATCTGCTCCTCCGAATTGTACACGCTCTCCCACAAGGCACCAACCACGTCTGCCCTTCCATGTAGCAGTATTCCATTAATTTGTGCAGAGCCAGCCAGTCTGTCCGCCTGTTCATTTCCCAACACACCGGCGTGACCCGGTGAAAAAATCCAGACAATACTCCTCACTCGTGTCTTTGTCAGCGAAGCATGCCACTCTGCACGAAGCATACCTGTTCTGATCTTCCTCAGCATGCTTTCTGAATCAGCTACAATCACGATGCGTGTGTGTGTCGTGTTCTCTAGCCAGCGGAAAGCTGCAGTGACCGCCTCCACCTTCATTCTTAAGCTGGATGTTGTGGTATCATATGCTAGATTACTACATACCAGTATCACTACCTATCTCACTACATGACTCTATTGCTACATACCTACCTTTCTATACACCTGTATTACTATATAATACCTTACTACATACCCACCTTATCACATACGTATAATACTTTGTTAGTATAGTACTTTGTATAATATTCATTTTTAGTTATTCTGGCAGTCCAATATATTCATAGTTTTTCTCACGAACCACATCTCACGGCAACGAATTCACACTAATATTACTAAGAGTATTATTATTATTATGAAAATATTTCCAAAACTAAAGACCTTAAAAAGTAATTTAATTTCTAAGAACAGCTCGAAGATGCTTTCCGTGATATCCAGGACAACTCTACTAAAGCTTAAAATGGGATACAATTCAGGAGACTGTCTACAAAACAGCTGCATCAGTTTATGAGATTGGAGAACATAGAAGTAAGGAATGGTTTGAAACGAAACATTCCAAACCTTAACTGAGAGCAAAACGTTTATACTCAGAAACAAGGAAAGAACAAGGTTTAGCCCCTTACCCCTCCTCAATCCCCATTTTCTTTGTGTATGCTACCCTGCAAATTAAAAAATGAAAAAGGAAGGGGGAAGGGGGGGGGGGGGCATTTGTTGTAGCGTCTTCGAGATTTTCCTGAGCATTTCACATAATCTAGTTTGTTTAACAGCAGACTTAATTGGCAAACTAAATTACACAAAAATACAGTTATGCCATCTATGCAACACATTTTTCGTTTCTGTTAAAATGATTTCATTAGTATCTACGTACACATACCACGCATATTTATGATAAGCATGTAAAGAAGATGCCTACTGAACTCTCTCCATAGACAACGGCAACAAATCTATGGGAGTGGAGGGGGAAGTTGTTTGGAATCCAGGGATAATGAAAGACAGATGATACTCGGCAAGATACAGCTAATGCATGCAGCAGTTCACTTTAGTTTAGTATAGGTGAACTGCTATTTTTGTAGGCAATGGAAAGAGCGGGATCAGCTCCAACGTGGTTATACGCTTTCCTGCAGGTTCTGGTTTCGAACTGTTTACCGTGTTGAATTTTTAATATTTATCTTGGTTTCCAGGTCAGCCTAGTCTCAAAAGGGTGATATGAAATGTCACGGGAAGTAAATACGGCCAGCGTGATACACACCACATCAGCCCTCCCCCCTCACTGCCCAGTACCATTTAGCAGATAAAAGATGGGTCAACCACTGAAGCTCTTCTACATTTTCCTAAATGTTATCTGTTTAATAAGCTGTTTTTTTTTTTTTAATTTAAGGCAAATGGGTTGGGAGCAGATAAGCGCAGAATGATTTCTGGATTTTTTTTTTCCGCATAGAGCGTAAATTTTTGGTTTGTACTATTTTATTAGTCATTTTAACACCACCCTCGAGTGCTAGAAAAATTAGTGTATTAATGATGATAAAGTTTTATTATTATTACTTTTACTTGTAATAGAAAACAATGGGGACATTATTGATGTATTGTTCTGAATTAGGAGTTAAGCAAAGGGTAGGTACTTAGGCCTACTAGGAAGGCGCCGACACCAAAACAACATTTGGGGCAGGCACCATCAACCCCCCCCCCCTCCTTAATCCGTGGGTTACGATGGCGATGATGATGATGTGCTGAGTGGCAAATAAGTATAATAACATATCTGAAATAACACGAAATGTTACTTCTTGGTCAGGTAGGACTGAGCTACTTATAAAAGTAGTGGATACTTGGTTCTCTGTTAACTACTGCTGCCGTTGCTGTCTCTTCTTCTTCTTCTTCTTCTTCTTCTTCTTCTTCTTCTTCTTCTTCTTCTTCTTCTTCTTCTTCTTCTCCTCCTCCTCCTTCTTCTTCTTCTTCTTCTTCTTCTTCTTCTTCTTCTTCTTCTTCTTCTTCTTCTTCTTCTTCTTCTTCTTCTTCTTCTTCTTCTTCTTCTTCTTCTTCTTCTTCTTCTTCTTCTTCTTCTTCTTCTTCTTCTTCTTCTTTTTCTTCTTCTTTTTCATTTGTTCTTTAAAGCCGGTTGCGGTTGACACTTTGTGTTGTGGTTTACAGCTATGCTGCGATATCTGCGTCTTTCGGCCCAATATATTCGATGTCAGCAAAATCCTAATTGGTCACCTCCTAGGATATGCTTATTAAAGAACAATAGGTCAATTTTCTCCCTCCCTCCCCCCCAACCCCCCGTCCCCCCCAACCCCCCCCCCCCGCCCCCCCCCCCCCAACAGGGCCTTGGAATCCACACGATGGATTCCAGTGGAAACTAATATTAAATATAAAAACACTGTAATGTGTGTAAATTAAGAAGCATATTTCTTAAGCTGTAACATCGCGCTTCTGGATACACCCCATTAATTAAATCTATACCAAGACCACCATGAACTGACAATATATTCATATTCCAATACTAAATGAAAACTGCCCAGGTTTTTTACAAATCACTATGCAAAAGAATCTTAAAAAGAAAACAATGCATATTCCTCCAACTCCAACCATTACATGCTGCCGGGCACACTCTTTTTTATCGATACCAAGCCAATTAAGAACCGACAATATATTCATGTCCCGACAACAAATAAAAAAAAAAAACTGACAAGCTTTTGGAAACAGATTTTTTTTTTTTTAAATCCAAATGCAAATGAACCTTAAATATAAAGACAATGTATATTAACAAGTAGATTCTTCTAACTCGAACCATTACACATTACCGGACATCATCATCATGATGTAGCAAGTCCTTTGCAGAACGTAGGTCTCATCACTGGCTGCCTGAAAGAAACTGGGCCTTTCGCCAGCTATTCTGCCTCGTGTTCTTTCATATTTAAAGAGTCACGTATATCCTGTGCTCATTTTTGTGTTGGTCGGCCCCCTGCCCATCCTTCCTGGCACCATGCCTTCTGCTAAAATTTTTCCAGTTCGCCATATTTTGAAATTACCAAAATATTTCAGCTTCATAGACAAGATTCTGTTTATTAGCCAATCTTCCTTGATGTTCAGATCTTTGAATTTCTTCACTTCTTTGTTCATGGAATTCTGAGAATCTTTCAATTGCATTTCAGCTCAAAAGTCCCTATTTTCTATCTTAAGGACTGAGAGATAGTCCACGACTCACATCCGTATGTTGCTACAGGGAAGATGCATGCTCTCAAAATTTTAATTTTGATCTCCTTGCTGGTGCTTACCTATAGATTTTTAATGCTGTTTAATCTTGGCATTGCAATGACCATCCTCCTTTTGATTTATGTCAGTCTTCGGTCACACTCCGTTAAATCTATACCAAACCCATTAGGCAGACAATATATTCATATCCCAACAATAAATAATAAACTGACAAGCTTACGAAATAAGAGTATTTCTTTTATTCCCGTGGAAACGCATCTTAAATATTATCGATTGACTCAGGCCCGTGCGTGGTGGAGCAGGCAAGCCATTGTGAGCGGAAAGCCGCCCAGCGCTGAGTGAGGCAAGGACTACTCACTTTCTGCTAAAACGAGGTTACCAAAGTATGGCTGCCAAGTTGTAAGGGAAGGACAACTTCACACTTTGGCTAGGTTTTACTGAATAACACAGCTTCAAGATAGTGGAGTTTGTAGACAGGGTAGGCTATTTTGAAGTGATAAATGCGACTGTTTGAGGATTTATGGTATAAATGAGACGTGGTTAACCTTGTAGGATTATCTGGGGGTGAGTAAAAACCTTATTATTTATTAGTAGATTTTACTTTGGAGACATTAGTAGTACTATGGTTTGTAGTGAAAAAGTACATTTAAATAATTAATTATTCAATGTGAAGTATAATAAAGTACCTAGCTAGAACTGATGTAAACAGAAGGACACTTATTGTATAAATTCGAAAAAAGAGTTATGTTATTAATATTACTTACTTGCTCGCAGTAGATTGAGACCCATGCATTAAAAACTGCTTCGGCAATACGCCAAAGGGAGAAACGAATGCAGCATTGAGCCAAGCAAAGATGGTATTGTTCATTTTTTTAGAATATTAGTGCATGCATAATATAGGCGTTAATGGGCCACTGTTGAGTGAAAATTACGCGTGCAGCAGGCATTCTGGCTTGGAGGCAAAAACATCTAGTAGTAGCAGGCAAAATGTTCAGCTGAAAGCAGACAGTTTTGTTAAATTCCATACCACATAATATATTTACCCCCCCCCCCCCCCCCCCCCCAGTGCCATACAACTCTCTACAAGTTCACTGATTACTTTGTGCATCGTAAACGTTCTTAGTTCTTTTCTTCATCTCTGCTGTTACATTTACACATTAACCCTTTCAGTCCCAAGCTATTAACCATGCATTTGTTGGTTTCTACTTATATACTTTAATTTCTTTAACTCCTTAAGCCCCAGCAAGTTGTAACACCAACTAAATATGCACTTACAGTTGCTTTAACCCTTTCTGTCGGTGTCACATAGTGTTTATGTTTCTTTAGGCGTATTGAGCATATATAGGGCTAAACCTATATTTTATAGACCAGTCAGCAATCAATGGGTGATGTGGTTAGCATCACACTGGCTGCCTTTACTTTCCAGGACTGTACCTAGAAATTGACTGAAGTCTGTGTCAGCATGAGAGCCAGGGCCATTTTTGAAAAAAGTCTGGCTCTGTCAGAACTCAAACACATGCCCTTCTGATCGGCAGGCAAATATCTAACTGCTGCCCCACATCAGCTCCCTAATTACTTCAGGTGGAAATATTTTTTAGTTAGAGTAACAATTTCTAATAATATAAAGAGTTAAAATAACATACCTGGGACAGAAAGAATTGTGCCCCAGTTGTTGAATTAAACTAACTCTGCCCCATTTTGTTTTAACCCTTGAAGACTCAAATTTTGTACTCTAATATACACAGACTTTGTGGTTGAAATTAGTTTAGTAGCAATCAGGGGCAATGAAACCTTGTAGCTCAAGTCCCAACCCCCAACCTTCGACGTTTGCAGGGTGTTTAAACTGCCCTCCCTCCATGCCAAACCATGTGTAGACGTTCTATGTAGGTTTTTGTTCTACAGGGCTTTTTTCCTGATTGTATGCAATGGTGTGCAGTACCCGTACCTTTTAAGGTGTCCTTTTTTCAGCACCTTTGTAATAGATACTTTTGGGTGCATACTGGCACCGTTTATTATATATTTTATACTGAATACTGACATTTATTTAAAAAAAAAACCTGGTTGTACATTTATTGTTTCATATATTTAATAAAATCTATCTTCTGTTCAGCACATTATTGTTATTAAGTAAAAAAACAGGGGATAAAACCCCCCCCCCCCCCCCCCCCACGCCTTTTGAACCTAGAAAATTAAGGGATCTTTTGCAGGTAGTTTTATTCAATTCATTATTATATGCATTAATGATGTCAGTAAAATATACATTTCAGCATGTTTATTAATTATTTATAAATGTACAGCTTTCATCATATATGTTCCTAATTTCTTTTGTTCCATCCTTTTATGACATTAACCAATTAGGGCTCGGTCGTTGCTATAACTAGTTGTATGCTGTAATTGTATTGTTTTGTAACCTGTACTCTAGTTCCAAGTCGGCTAAGATCTGTAGATCCATCTACATTGCAGAGGTGTGCAGTGAACCTCATACTTTTTAATCGTCGAACTGAAGGAATTATAATTTATAAATATTAAAACCATTAAAAAAAAAAGAATTTTATGCTAATGTTTAGAGTTCATTTATTTATCATATCAAGGACTCTCAGGGGTCATTGATGTCTTCCTGCAGCTCTTATTGTCATTGATGTCTTCCTTTAGCTCCCATTGTCATTGATGTATTCCTCCAGCTCTCATTGTCACTGTTATCCCATTAACATTGATGTCTTCCTGCAGCTCCCATTGTCACTGATGTATTCCTCCAGCTCTCATTGTCATTGATGTATTCCTCCAGCTCTTATTGTCATTGATGTATTCCTCCAGCTCCCATTGTCATTGATGTCTACCTTTAGCTCCCATCATCATTGATGTATTTCTCCAGCTCCCATTGTCGATGATGTCTTCCTGCAGCTCTCATTGTCATTGATGTCTACCTTTAGCTCCCATCATCATTGATGTATTTCTCCAGCTCCCATTGTCGTTGATGTATTCCTCCAGCTCTCATTGTCATTGATGTATTCATGCAGCTCCCATTGTCACTGATGTATTCCTTCAGTTCCCATTATCATTGATGTATTCCTCCAGCCTTCATTGTCATTGATGTGTTCCTCCAGCTCTCATTGTCATTGATGCATTCCTCCAGCTCTCATTGTCATTGATGTATTCCTCCAGCTCTCATTGTCATTGATGTCTTACTGCAGCTCCCATTGTCATTGATGTATTCCTCCAGCTCCCATTGTCATTGATGTATTCCTCCAGCTCTTATTGTCATTGATGTCTACCTGCAGCTCCCATTGTCACTGATGTATTCCTCCAGCTCCCAATGTCATTGATTTATTCCTCCAGCTCCCATTGTCATAGATGTATTCCTCCAGCTCTCATTGTCACTGTTATCCCATTACCATTGATGTCTTCCTGCAGCTCCCATAGTCATTGATGTCTTCCTCCAGCTCTCATTATAATTGATGTCCAGTTGTCATTGATGTCTTTTTCCAGCTCCCATTGTCATTGATGTCTTTTTCCAGCTCCTATTGTCATTGATGTCTTTTTCCAGCTCCTATTGTCATTGCGGTCTTCTTTCAGCTCCCATTATCAATGATGTCTTCTTCCAGCTCCTATTATCATTGATGTCTTCTTTCAGCTCCTATTGTCATTGAGGTCTTCTTTCAGCTCCTATTGTCATTGATGTCTTCTTCCAGCTCCCATTGTCATTGATGTCTTCTTCCAGCTCCCATTGTCATTGATGTCCAGTTGTCATTGATGTCTTTTTCCAGCTCCCATTGTCATTGATGTCTTTTCCAGCTCCTATTGTCATTGATGTCTTTTTCCAGCTCCTATTGTCATTGATGTCTTCTTTCAGCTCCTATTGTCATTGAGGTCTTCTTTCAGCTCCCATTGTCATTGATGTCTTCTTCCAGCTCCTATTGTCATTGATGTCTTCTTCCAGCTCCTATTGGCATTGAGGTCTCCTTCCAGCTCCTATTGTCATTGATGTCTTCTTCCATCTCCCATTGTCATTTATATCTTCTTCCAGCTCCCATTGTCAATGATGTCTTCTTCCAGCTCCCATTGTCATTGATGTCTTTCCCCAGCTTCTTCTGTCATTGATGTCTTCTTTCAGCTCCCATTGTCATTGATGTCTTCTTCCAGCTCCCATTGTCATTGATGTCTTCTTCCAGCTCCCATTGTCATTGATGTCTTCTTCTAATTCCCAATGTCATTGATGTCTTTTTTCAGTTCCTATTGTCATTAATAATTTCCTGCAGGTCACTTTTTCTTTGGTGTCCTCCTTTAGCTTCTGTTGTCATTTTACATTTAATTGTCCCTCATTTTCATTGATGTCTATTCTTTAGCTCACTGAATTTTTTCATTGAGCTCTTTCTCCAGTACCCTTTTGTTGATGGTCTCTTCCTCCACCTTCATATTGTGATTGATAGATTTCTTCCAGCTGACTATGACATTTATCTAATCGCAAAACATATATTAATTGAAGTTATGAAGTAGTGACGCAAATAATAGTATAGTTGGGGGTCGCCGCGACATGAGGAACTGTATTAAAGGGTTGCTACAACATGAGGAACTGTATTAAAGGGTTGCTACAACATGAGGAACTGTATTAAAGGGTCGCTACAACATGAGGAACTGTATTAAAGAGTTGCTACAACATGAGGAACTGTATTAAAGAGTTGCTACAACATTAGGAACTGTATTAAAGGGTCGCTGCAACATGAGGAACTGTATTAAAGAGTTGCTACAACATGAGGAACTGTATTAAAGAGTTGCTATAACATTAGGAACTGTATTAAAGGGTCGCTACAACATGAGGAACTGTAATAAAGAGTTGCTACAACATGAGGAACTGTATTAAAGAGTTGCTTCAACATGAGGAACTGTATTAAAGGGTTGCTACAACATGAGGAACTGTGTTAAAGGGTTGCTACAACATGAGGAACTGTATTAAAGAGTTGCTACAACATGAGGAACTGTATTAAAGGGTCGCTACAACATGAGGAACTGTATTAAAGAGTTGCTACAACATGAGGAACTGTATTAAAGGGTTGCTACAACATGAGGAACTGTATTAAAGAGTTGCTACAACATGAGGAACTGTATTAAAGAGTTGCTACAACATGAGGAACTGTATTAAAGAGTTGCTACAACATGAGGAACTGTATTAAAGAGTTGCTACAACACGAGGAACTGTATTAAAGAGTTGCTACAACATGAGGAACTGTATTAAAGGGTCGCTACAACATGAGGAACTGTATTAAAGAGTTGCTACAACATGAGGAACTGTATTAAAGGGTTGCTACAACATGAGGAACTGTAATAAAGAGTTGCTACAACATGAGGAACTGTATTAAAGAGTTGCTACAACATGAGGAAATGTATTAAAGGGTGGCGGCATTAGGAAGGTTGAGAACCACTGATCTGTATGCTTCCTTGGGTGGACGAATGGATCATTTGGAAAGTTATTTTGGTTCACATACATATGAGTTCGGGAACATGTCACTCTGTGAACGTAGTCACTGATCAAATTCAGTTCATGACCCGACGTTCTACTGTACTATTTATGTTGTCTTTTTAACAGGCATAAGGTATAATAACCCCTTGTATCTGAATTTTGAGTGTAACCCTTTCTATCCTATAGTGTCTCTGTTAAACTTCATCAGACCCGAGTATTTATTACTTTTAAGTAGAATTCAATGGGATATCAGGATGTAAAGTATCAGTTGCTTGGTTATTAAAGAAATAAGAACTCCTTCTCACCATCATTTACAAAGCTATATTTAAAAAAAAATTATCCTGTAAAATATTTTTTTGGGTTTTTAATTTCTTGTTTAGTTCAGAAATGATTCATTTTGTATTTTCAGGTTGGGATTACAATGATTTCTGTGTAATACACCATCATTTACAAAGCTATATTAAAAAAAAAATTATCCTGTAAAATGTTTTTTTTGGTTTTTAATTTCTTGTTTAGTTCAGAAATGATTCATTTTGTATTTTCAGGTTGGGATTACAATGATTTTTGTGTAATACACACAATTTCATATTCCTTGCAAAAATACTTTCTGGCAAAAAAACAGCAACACCCCATTAATGTCCTCTAAGAATATTCATCTGAAAGTCTTTGTGCTTCACTTTTAAAATGGAAATGTCCTACGTTCAGCTGGAATGGAAGATCTGAGTGTGAGACAGTGGGAGATCAAGAACATGTGAGGTGACTGGGAAACCAGGGAGAGTTCTAACACACTGGACAGCTTCACTTTTCTGATGAGAATTGTCTTCATCACATCTGAGATAACAAACATCACAAATGGTGCTGCCCGCAAGTTGTCCTGAAGGCGACCGACAATGGTACTCCTTCCTAGCCTCCAGTTTAGTCACATTCGGCAGTGGATTCGTCATCATTTTTCTGTATCGTATGGTGGTGTTGATATGCTGCCGCAAGAAAAAATGCTTAACCGGAGGACACTCTGCAAAAGCCAGCATTTTAGAGCAGAGACGTTTTTCAAAGTCAGCAGCAGATCCAGAGATTGGGTGGATGACAGAAGCCAAAGACTGGGCGGGTGAATTGATTTCAGGGCAGACAACCACAGGACGGATACTGGTAAGTAAATATTTGATAATTTTATAGGTAGGTAAAAAGTAAAGGACCTTTTTCATGCAGTGGTGTATCAGGCACACCATTATAGACTCATATTTTTTACATATCAATCAGCACTTGATAGGTCAGCATAACTTTGGCCATCTTTTCTTCCCAGGTTCAGTTTTTGGAAGAAAAAACAAAATTCATTGCTGAACCCAACATCTTCAGGCTGGCAGGAAAGCATCTATCTGCTTCACCAATGCAGCTTCCAGTAATAAGTTCCTATTTGTAAATAAAAAAAAAATGCCTGCGACCATGATGGTCATGTGTTCAAATCCTCTCATGAGTCAAATTCGTTTAAAAAATTATCCGGGGCTCATAGGAAGGCCAAGCCTAAAAATGGGTACTGGAGTTGTTCTGGGAAGTAAGAGATGGCTGGCTTGATACTGAATACACAACCTCTGTATGAGTTCTGGGGTCCCATGTTTTGGGTGAAAAAGATATAGACCCACTGCTTCTTAACAGTCATGTCGTAAAAGGCACTAAATTAGGGATTGATTGACATCTGAGGTGTTGGGCTGAAAGACACAGATATCACAGCCTAGCTGTAAACCACATCACCTTGTGCTAACCACCTTTTAGAGGTGAATGCAGAAGAAGAAAAAGAAGAAGAAGAAAAAAAAACATGACTCATTGAGTGAAGATTTGTTCATAAAGATATGGGACTAACCTAATAAGCCTAGCGTGCATTCATATGGCAAAGATGAAGGATAAACAACAAAGACAAACAAAAGAACAGCCCTAATAAGTAGAACGTTTGAAAGAGATTTAAGACAAAGCAAGCCAATACTGTGATCCATTTTCAAACCACAAACAGGTCTCTAAAATTTAGCTAATAAACACATTTGTCACATTTTCGTAGACACTAGAAATGTTTGGAAATGAAAATCCACAGATCAGATAGGTTATCCCCTGAAGTCCTGAAGGCAGATAGATCATTCACAAGCTTATTGACTCATTCAATCCTATGAGACTTCTCAGTAGAATATAAAGTGGTATAACAACCACAGTGAAAAGTGAAAAATAAGTGCATTGTTCCAGCACATCTAGGTATAATGTACTGTGTGTACTGGCCAGATTTCTTTTGTATTCTGAAGCTAATTGGGAAGCATACAATAATACCTCATGCATTACTTTTTATACATGTTCAATAGCTATTTACATTTTTGGGACTGAAAATGTTGAACAGATTTCCAAGTAAGAAATACACCTTAACTTTCCCCGCTCTGAGCAACGCATGATGTGTGAATATTTTCATAATGTTTGTTAGAGTTTCACTATTGTGGCAGGTTGTATAATTCCTACAATTCTTTTTAGTAGAATGTAATACTATCATCTACAGCAGGACTGTTTAACTTAGTTTACTTAGGGGACACAACTTTAAAAATTAGGGATCATCACAGGCCAGAGGTCCAAGACACAGGGTAGAAAGATCATTAATACAGTACAACTAGCTAAGATCCGCAAGCCACTTGCTAGTCCATCACGGGCCAGAGATCCGAGCCCCAGTGTAAAAGGATCATTAACACAGTACAACTAACAAAGATACGTGAGCCACTTGCTAGTCCGTCACAGGCCATATTTGACCTGCTGGCCATCAGTTGAATAGCCTTGATTTACAGAGATGGAAAGATGTCAGCACATGAGTGATTGTACTTCTTTTGTTGCTGTTCTGTGGTTTAAAGATCAGTGAATGTGTTTTAGAATTTCACAGTCCTCAACTTACTAGAGTTAAACTTACACAGTAGATGGCTGAAAAAAAAACACAACTTTCTCAAGGCTTTTAGTGTTTCAAGAGCTTCTTTGTGGAGAAGAATCGAGTCCTCACCCATAATATTACAAAAGACAGACGTTTTATTATCTCAGTTTTTATTGCTAGGTCATTATCATCATCATCATCATCATCATCATAAACCACTTCTGCTGTTAAGCGCCGTGGGGAGGAATAATTTGCGATCCAGTGCATGCTGGCTGCCACTGGCTGTTTTCATGCCGTGAAGGCGTAATGTTGATCTTCTGAGATGTAGTTCTTGTGATAGTATTTGATCTTGCTGCATTCTAACGAGATGGCCATACCACTCGATCTGCTGTTTCTCAACAAATCTAGTACAAGGTGTTGTTCTTATAATGTGTCTGATAGCATCATTATTTACCCAATCTCGGATGGGAAAGTTGGTGGCTTTTCTCAGGCATTTCACTCGCAAGTGATTAGGTAGCTGTTGTTTAGCTTTTTAGTACTTAGTTATTCAGCAGCTTTATTGAGTAACTCTTATTGTTTCTTTTTGTTGGATCCTTTCCATCTTTCCAGATGATAATTTTTTATGGGAGTGGTTGGCCGAACAGTTAAGAATGCTGGGCTTCCCTGCAGGAGACTCAGGTTCGAATCCTCAGTTAGGTTGTAGATTTTTCTGTCTGGGGTAGAAATAAAAACGTCACTTACACACCTTTTAAAATTTTTGTCACTCTGTGCAGCACATTCCCATGAATCCATCTCAATACCGGTATCCTTCGTATCCCACTTGCAATCTTTATATCATATTAGAGGCAGACTTGCAACATGTTCTATGCATCTGTAATTCACCATAGAGGATGTCCTTAGTGATTCTGGCATTCTCCAAATGTCACCTGGCCATCTGAAGACTGAACAGAGAAAACTGTTATAATACCTGCTGTTTCCAACACTTCAGCAATTGTAATCTTGCCTTGCCACTAACACCAAGTATTCTTCACAAGCATCCCTTTTTAAAGCTGTTCAGCTGTTTTTTCTTGGTACAAATGTTTCACTGCTGTAAAGAAGTGTACTGAGAACACAAATCGTAGTAACCCTCAGTTATCAAGCTTGTGTTTTGAGTTACTCTGTACGAGGTATATATTTCCTGTCTTCTCCTTTCTTATTTTGCTGTTATGTTGATCCATTGTATTCCATTTGTTACTTCATATCTTTTTGTGTAATATCATGGTTTTTTTTTTGTATTATTATACTACACTATGTACACTTTATATTTTTCTGTATGTATAATTGTTATTACATTTGTAAAAGTTCAATTTTGAATTTCTTATTGGTACAAGGACTGCTTTAGTGTAAATGGATTAGGAACCCCAGATTCATTATTATGTTATGTAGTGCTGGTGACCTTGCCTTGAAAAACACATGGAGGGAAACTAGTTGACCATAATGGCTGTAAACATTAATTTATGGAGATAAGATGTTAGGTTCATATACTGGGTACTCAGACATCAGGTCTTCCAGGACACCTTTATTGAATTAACAGAATCTTAATGGGAAAATTATACCTGTTTGTTCCAAACAACAACTGCTATGACATTGATTCTACTCTTTTACTGCTTTATTCCTTTCCATAGCAGAGTATGCTGTCTGCCTTTGTTTAGTTTTTTTCCCTTCAGCTATCCTTTATGATTCAATTGATGAAGACTCTAGTCAACTGCACAATATTGTTCCTACTTTTTCTGTACCTTTTATCCCCCCCCCCCCCTTTCCCCCTAACCCCCATTATATGTAGGATTTCACTAAATTCATTATAAGCCTTCCTCTGTTCCTGATTGGTTAGATTTTGCAGTAAGAGTTGTCTGCAGGATCAGGTAGCCAGTGTCATGACAACCCTCCTATTTATAATGGGAACCGCAGGCTGCAGTGCTACTTTTCTTTTACAGACCCTAAGAACCCTTAGGTGTTCCTCTTCTTCTCCTGCACCTCCTTCTTCGTCTTCTTCTTCTTTAGCATTCTGAGCACTTGAAGTTCATTGGTGCAGATATCAGCCACCCTTGTTCATGTATGTGTGCTGAAGTCAGCATGTATATTAACTCTTCACCACACTATATTCTTGGTCTTCCTCATGGTCTTTGTCTATTCACTTGTTTGTGAAACACAGTTTTTTTCCCTCTCTCTGTTATCTGCCATTCTCTCAACCATTGCAGTCTATTAGCTCTCATGATGCCAGTAATTAGCAATAGGTTTTGCTTAATCACCCGAAAAACCATTCATAATTGATTGAAAAGTAGAGAATCGTTCCTCAATGAGAGCCAGAAAATCATTCCTAATTGATTGGAAATTCATTCATCATCAGGTTTTAATCTATCTTTCCAAACCGGTTTGACAGTAGACTCTCTTATATTATTCTCTCTTATCATACTCTAGAAGTGTCCGAATGTTCTGGCATATTGTTGAATAAATCCTGTGTTCTTAGTCATTAACTGGTTGAGTTCCCAGGATATTTTAGTTTATTGAGGGTCATGGGTTCTGTGTTACACATTAGTTCAGGCCCATTCAACCCATTTATCTCACAGCCTGGTGGTCTTGTGTACAAATTCCATAGCTCACTGTTTCCCATTGGGTGATCCACAGGCCTGCGGAACAAACTTAAGGTGTCGGTAATGTTATTTTTTTAAAAAATGTTTACAAATTCAGCTTTAAGATGCAATTCTTTTTGTTTTGTTTTGCAATTCTAATATTTATAAATTAGAAAAAAGAATATTAACAGAAGGCATGGTCCCAGGCAGGAGGGGCAGGGCCGACCAGCATGAAAATGGGCACAGGATATAATAGATTCCTTGAAAATGAAGGTGCATGAGGCGGAATAGCTGGCGAGGGAATGAGTTTCTTTCAGGCAGGCCGTGATGAGAGTGACATTCTGCAAAGGACCTACTATATGATGATGATGAATATTTGTAAATTTAAAAAAAAAAAAGTATTCAGTGCGACTATGAAAAAGTGTGGGATCTATGATAGGTTAGGTTAGTTGCGAATCCTTTACAGGACGTTGCAGAACCAACCCCAGCAGCCCCTGGCTGTTGTGTGGTTTATCTAGGCAAATTTACATCCAGAAGTTTGCCATTGCTTTCTGGACGGTTGGCCCTCTGATACCACTGTTAAAACAATCGCAAGGCGTTTATAAAAGAATTAGTGTTAGTTTGAAATATGACATATTATCAGTTGAGATATATAGATGCAGCAGGATTCCTTACGGAAATATTTTCTTGTTTGTTTATGGACACTTGTCCACTTCTTTGTTTCAGGTGGGGTTGGTGTTTCTGTTGAGCATTGCATCCTTGATCATCTACTTTATTGATGCCTCGTGAGTATGATTACATTTAGTCTCTCACTGCATGAATAAAAAAAAAGGGTCATAAACGCATATGAATTTCCGGAAAAATCCTTAAAAACAAAAACCATATTACACAGGTCACTAATAAATTGATGTTTTTTTAATTAAATTTTTTATTAATCTAAATTTTTAAATTTATTTGTCAAAATGTATACGAATACCTTAAAGGTAATTAATAAACACAAACAGAATGAAGCATCAAATAAAATAGGTGGGGGGGGGGAAGAGAGAGAGAGGAGAGAGAGAGAGAGAGAGAGGGAGAGGGAGAGAGAGAGAGAGAGAGAGAGAGAGAGAGAGAGAGAGAGAGAGAGAGAGAGAGAGAGAGAGAGAGAGAGAGAGAGAGAGAGACCTGGTTCTAGATTATTTAGTGTACTAAGTTAATATTACATGCAGACATTCATGGTTTGTTGTTGTTACAGAGCAAACCAGACAGTAGAAACATGTATCCCTTGGTCTTCCAGTACTACACAGCAAGTGGACTTGGCATTTAATGTCTTTTTTATGATTTATTTCTTTATAAGAGTAAGTATTTTCTTGTTGTGTTAGTGTTAAATATTTTGTCATTATAGCAAATATAATGCCCCCCTTGAAGTTTACTTTATTGTGTGAATATATTTTTTTCTTAGATATGTATTAAGATATTGATGTTGTATGTACATATTTAAGCGCACAACTTCTAGTGACTTTTGTGACTGGTTGCAGAATGACTTCAGTTTATGAAATTGCAAAATTGTGACTTAGATACCCAAAGTAGAAAGTTACCACAACAAAGTTCTTGAGTATATTACTTCTTAAAGGGTTTAATACGCAGGCACAGGGACCACTTAAATGGCCTTATTTTGTAACATACTCTGACCATATAAAAATGTAGAGGAACTCTTATTGTGATTGTTAGGAATTTTTTAGCAGAGTAAGAGAGTTGGGGAAAAAAAAATACTGTCACAGCAGACAGCTTGTAGATCATACTGTGGATTTCAAATCCTTCTAAGTGCCGTACGAATGTCACTTGCGAGAAGAGAAAAATTAAATTGTTTTTTTTTCATGCTGTTAATTATATAATTGTGCACTTTACTTTAGGAATCTAGTTAGGAAAACAATTGTGATCTTAAAAAAAATTTTTTTTTTTACTGACCTTTTATGCTGCTTCTTCTGGTTACGCACTTTAGAATCACATTATAAAGATGATGCCTGTGGTTCTTTGCTCTGTCACGCTAGGGTATAAATTTCTTAACTCTATATTTAGTATGAATCTTTTGCTTGTCAAGATAGTGGACCAGTTCCTTGATTCACAGATGATAGTCTTTGAAGCATATATATATATTTTTATGTGTATATATATATATATGTATATATATGTGTGTGTGTGTTTGTGTATATATATATATATATATATATATATATATACATACACATATACATATATGTATAAATATATATATGTATATATAAATGTGTGTGTGTGTGTGTGTGTGTGTATAATATATATTATCAGAAGTATTTCTCTGTTAAGAAGACAGTGCAGAAAATGTTCTCTCTTTCTTGCAGGTCTGCTTAAATCATCACAGTTGAATCATTGGACTTGTTGAATCATTCCACTTTTAATTCTGTCTTGTGCAGTCTTAAGCAGTATTTTTGATTTCTAAAATCTGCACAGTCTAGTGCTTTAGCTTTGTTGAGTCATTTTTTTTCACTTTAAAATTTGACATTGTGTGCACCCTTTTTTTTGGGTGCATCAGGAATATAATGCCATACTTGAATTTTTATAGACTAGTTGGTGCTTGATGGGTGATATGGTCAGTATGATGCTGACCACTTTTACATCCAGGGGTATTACCAGGTACCAATTTTAAACCAGGTCAGCCTGGGAGCCAAGATTAGTTTTGAAAATAATTCACCACAATGAAGATTTGAACCCAAAGCAAACATCTAACCACTTTGCTACTGTGGCTGCTGTGGTATCCAAACCACATGCAGAAATATTGTTGCACACATTTCTGATTTGTTCAACATCAGAGTGCTTCTATCATTTCAGCTGTAACGCCATTAACTTATTGGATTAATACTGCGTCCCAATGTTGGCAACAATTTTTTGCTGGTTTAAAGCCCCACCCTGGCTGTTGCCCTAATATAACTTAACCTGGGTTTTTGAGCCCTTTCCTTGGGTGTTCCTCATCTGAATGGTGGCGCTTTGTGTCACCGGGTGTTTATCGCTGAGTGTGATGTCCTGGTGGGGTTGAACGTTAGTCAACTGTAATGCCATTATTTCTGGCAGCTTCCTTCATTCACCTCATCCTCTGATTTTAGTAATTGAATTGCTTTCTTTGCTGTTTAATTCTAGGTTGATACTGAAACAGATGAAAATCGTAAAACGATTAAATAAATCGGATGTAGACAATCAAGATGTTTTGGACATGTTATGAAGCTAAACAATCTAAAAATCTTGAAGATATTTTGTAAATAATGCAAAGAGCAAAGAAAAGACAAAATTAAATACCTGGATGGCATTGGCTGACAAAGAACACAGACATGATCATGATTCTTGTGACCTTGTGAGATTATGATAGGGCTCCAAAAGCAAAACAGGGAATTTTTTTCCCTCATATAAATCTTCTTGACTTATGCTCTGTGCTTATATCTTCTGTTTTGGGAATTTGTCCACCTGCCAGTCAGCACATATTGGCTGCATTGGGCTTCTAGGTAGGAACCTATGAACGTTTGATGCCTTTCTTGAGACTGATGAGTTAACAAAATAAAGTAATGAACCCCTATTACGCCAGAACAAATTAAAGTATTGGACCTCTTAAGCCTGAAAAAAAAAAGTAAAGTAATGGACCCGATTATGCGCGTGGCACATTGGGCTCATGTTGCTAGAATCATATTTTACAGACCAGTTGGCAGTCAGTGGGTGATGTGATCAACCTCTTGCTGGTTACCACTGCTTCCTAGGACATTACCTGACACACATTTTGTTTTGCTGGGTTACCTGGGAGACATCAGTTTTGAAAACTGTGGAGATGCAAATTTGAACCTTAGATTTCTGGGCCAGCAGGTGAGCAGGAAATAATAATAGACCCAGTAAATCCTAATTATAAAGATATTACCCATGTTGTTTCGAAAAGAATAAATGATGAAGTCAACTGTGAAAATTGTTTACTTATTATTTTTCAGTTTGTGGCAGCAAATGATAAACTATGGTTTTGGGTGGAACTGTTCTCATTTGTGGATTATTTTACAATACCGCCGTCTTTTGTAGCCATATATTTGGACAGGAATTGGTTGGGTAAGTAGCTTGTTTGTGTGGATAACAAATAGGGTAGATTGAACATGGCGAATCTTGCAATTACATAAAAGTATTATGGTTCGGGAAACGACACCGTTAGAAAGAAAATTCTCCTTCGTCTTCTTCGTCTTCTTCCCTCATCTCCCTCCTCCTTGTTTTTCTTATTCTTTTTCCTCTTCTTCTTCTTCATTATTCTGAGCTCTTGAGGTTCACTGCAGCAGATATCACCCACCTCCATTCATCTTTGTGATTGACCTTATGTTTCCTTGTTAGTGAAGGCTAACAGTTTGTAGATCTGCCTGTACATTGTAGTTAGTGTAGATCTTAGTATGTTAGAATAAAAGATAGTAACACAGATCAAGTTAAAGTAAAAAATTGAGCCATAGTGATTTGATGTAACAACTGAATAGGATCTGAAAAAGTAAAGAAGAGTGAATCGCCTGTAGAAACCAACAGACACATAGTAAGTTTGCTTGAGACTGAATGAGTTCTCTTTATGTTAGCCCAAAATAGATGATAAAAGTCAGGACATGTGAGTGCTAACTATTAAAGTCATTGATAAGGCTATAAATTTTAACAGAACATACCCTGGCATAGTTTTGTTTGGCAGTTGCTAAAAGATTGTTGTGCAGGCAAAGAGCTAACTTTACCAGGTAGAGTGGTTTTGCGGCTATGTCCTCCCATGTTTATAAATAAATGCCACAGCTCCCCACTAAATAAACACAACTGGCGTCTCTTTCTTTGTTTCAAGTTTACATTCAGAATCCAAGTACACACTAGGGCTGGATCTTTCTGGAGTCCCTTTATGATGAAAATAGTCCAGTTTTTAAACTTAGTTTATCTAATTCAGCACTAAGCATCACACATGCATTTGTTGATTTCAGCCTGCATAATCTACTTTCCTGCACTCTTGATGACTCGCCCAGCTTATTTACACATTAACCCACTGTGATATTAATCCACTCTGTCCAACTGTTAAAAAAATAGTACTGTCCCTTTTCCATTCCTTTAGGCATATAGGGCTAGATCTATATTTTTTATAGACCAATTGGCACAAGAGGGGACATGTGGTCAGCATCACGCCTGCCACGTTTACTTCCTAAGACTGCACCCGGTACCCACTCAAGGCAGGGTCGACCTGGGAGTCAAGGTTATTTTTTAAAACAGTCTGGCTCTGGCAGGGAGCCAACCCACGACCTTCCGATCCGCATCAAATGTCTAGCCACTACGCCATGGCCACTCTCTGTCCAACTGTTAACCTTTAACTTTTTCATGGAAAGATACCAAACGAGATAAAAAGTTGAACCAGTAAACTTCACAATATCACGAAACAAACGACAAGTGAATGTTTCATCTAGAGAGTCTGCATCAGCACATTACATAAATAAACCATGACCAACAGAATCACTTAACTGAGGTTCTCAGAAAGGAACCACATTTTATCTGGCCATTTGAATCTCTGACACACGTGTCACATAATCTCAACTCTTTCAGTTCCAAACAACGCGCCATGTGGGGATTTACTCATGTATACCAGTTAACATATAATGCTCGTACACTTCATGTTTAGTCGGGACATGCTAGAACATGCAAAAACACATTTGGCTTCCACATGGGATGTGTATTTGGGCCCTGTGGATGTAGTGTACACAATATTTCTTTGATTTCACAGTTGACTCTCTGGAGCATCAACTATGGCCTTATTAGATAGAAAGAGTTAACTTTGTCTTCAGCCCATTAACTTCTTAAACCTAATGGCTTTTTAATTGAAACTTTTCAGATCCAAACATTAGGTTTTTATAGGCACTAACTTCTTAGAATAGAAAAAATTATAGTAATAGCATCTGCTCATTAGCGGAAGAATTTGTACCGGTGTAATCTACCTGAGCCAGCTGGCGATTTTTAGTCGAAGTTATCTTTTACGACAAGTAGCGTTTGGGTTTAAATGAATTTTACAAACCATGCACTTGTTAATACTTTCATTCTTCTTCTTCTCCTTATCCTTTTCCTCCTCCTTGTTCTTCTTCCCTCCCCTCCCCCTACTGCTTGTTCTTCTTCTGTTTCGACAAGTAGCGTTTGGGTTTAAAAACATTTTTAGAAACCATGCACTTGTTTATGCTTTCATTCTTCTTCTTCTCCTTCTCCTGTTCCTCATCCTTGTTCTTCTTCCCTCCCTTCCTCTTCCTCCTTGTTCTTCTTTTGTTACGACAAGTAGCGTTTGGATTTAAACATTTCTCAGAAATCATGCACTGATTTATGCTTTTGTTCTGAAGACAAGCATTGAAAGTTAAAGACTCTTGAGAATAAATATCTGGGCAAATTAGTAATCACTATATGAGGTAAACTGAAGAAAATTAAGGACGTTTTAGAAAACAAATGCATCTACAGTTCCAAAACAAAAAACATGGTGATAAACTGGCCACTCCATGAAGAGGAGCTGACAGAGAATTACAAAACAGGCTACGATGGGAAAGAGATGTAGTGAGGAAATGAAGACTCTAAGAGAAATCGTGAAATGAATGTTCAAGAGAGAGGGGAAAGAAAGTGCTAAACTGGATCCTATCAATGATATTAAAAAAAAAAGATAGACCCCCCCCCCCCCCCCCCCCCTCCCAGCCCTAAAAAAAATACAGATATAAAAGTACTATTATTACATTTTTCTTTATGCATATGATATTTTAGGTATATAATTATACTTACTTGCCAACCAGCACATAATGTATAATCATTATTAGCAATAAACACTGAAACGAGACTCATGCTCATTGAGGTGCCCTAGATTACGTCTAAGCTGAAGGCCCCCTTTCTCCGATGTATTCTTTGTGATGGCGGCCCTGATGGGCGATCGTGCCTCTTCTCTACGTTTTACGATCGCCAACAGCATGTACTAGTATAAACTACTGATCTAAAAGCTCGATTTTGTGCACCACAAAAGAGGAACATCAAGCGAAGACTGTTTATGCCAAGCAGCCAGCAGATGCTGGTAGCCGACGCCCACCAGCGGTTGATGTTGTTTGAGAAATAAGCGTGTAACAGCCAGCTGGGGTTGTGTTGTGGGCAGAGCTTTTTTTAAAAATTAGATTAAAATAAAAAAGGTGCCAGTCATCGTCATCGTCATCATCATCATCATCCTTTCTTTATCATCATCATCAGTTTGTCCACTCCTGCCGTTAAACGTTGTGAAGGAACTGTTTGCAATTCATTCAGTTCCTGTTTGACATCGGCCGCGCGTCTACCATTATAGTTTGATTTGGATGAGTACCTTAATAACAAGTGCTAAGTTCTGTTTATTTCATTCTGTAAATCTATTACTTAACAGGACTATACCTGGTGCCTACTCAAGGCTGGGTCGATCTGGGAGCCAGGGTCATATATATATGTGTGTGTGTATGCGTACATGCGTGTGTGCATGTGTGTATATATATATATATATATATATGCATGTTTACAGGGGGTCTCTCAGTCTTCCCACAACATTATTAGTGGGTAGTGAGGGTGGAATGGGGGGGGGGGGGTGAGCTCGACATAGGAGAACCAGGTTCCTATGTGAACAACGCACAGCACATTTCCTGCTATCTCCTTAGGCAGCTTTCCATAACCCTACATTGGCTTTGTTATTGTTTAGCCCGGAATTTCCTGATAACAAATACACCTGTAACATGAAGCATTGCTTTATTCTTATTCTAAGGAAAATCAAATATGCAGACTCTGACAGTATGTTGTATTGTTGAGAGGGGCTGGTTTTTGCTGTATATTTTATTTGTGGTCAAGTGGAATGGCTGCATTTAGCCGTATTCAACACAGACGTAATTATTGGGTGTAGGACACTCGCCTTTTAATACATGTGGTGAGTGGAGGGGGGAGGGGGGGGGGGGGTCAAAGGACCGAGCTTTCAGGTTCCTGCGCCTATGACTCCGTGGGGCATCGAGGTTATTTTAATGCTTTACATAGTACATATACATAGATAATATATTACTTGGAATTTTTATGGGTTGTAAGATAACGGGACGGGAGGGGGGGGGGGGGGAGAGAGAAGTTATGAAAATATGGTGCTCATAGTGAGATGAGGAGAAGAGTAGAGATTATTAGAACATTAAAAGCTGTGTGAGAGAGAGAGAAGAGAGAGAGAAAGAGAGAGAGAGAGAGAGAGAGAGAGAGAGAGAGAGAGAGAGAGAGAGAGAGAGAGAGAGAGAGAGAGAGAGAGAGAGAGAGAGAGAGAGAGAGAGAGCCCGTGCATATGTGTGCAAATATTCAGTTTTTCGATAATGTTGACTTGAGGCTTCACAGTCGTCTAGTGTATGTAAAACTCAATTAACCTGAAACAGGTGGCAGGCCCGTGATATTGATACCTCGATAAAGTTGTTGCTGCATCAGCCGTCTCAGCTGTTTTAGCATGCTCGCAGTTGTCAAGTCCATATAGATCATGTGGCTGTTCGTGAAACAAAGAAAAAGAACGTCTTGGTCCTTGTTCGTCTTCACTGTTTGGCTCCTGGACATAGTGGGCTCTGTTCATACTTCTCCTGCATACTCTACTTCTTCTGCTTCTTCCTCCTTCTCTTCTTAACCCTCCTCTTCTTCTTCCCCCTCCTCTTCTTCTTTCCCCTCCTCTTCTTCTTTCCCCTCCCTGCTCATACTCTTTAATTTTCAACTTCTGCTACTTCCCTTCCTTCCCTTCCTTTCCCAGGAGACGTGATTAAAAATTTGCTTGTAGAAATTTGATCACGCTTGACCTCTGCAAAAGTAAATAGTTTATTACTGTGTTATCAGTATGTCCAGCCCATTGGCCGTTTTCTGGTCGGTCTTTTCTGAGACTGAAATAGTTCAAAAGAATTCCGAGGAGCGCGAGGCGAACATTTGGGGAGAGGAAGGAGGCGAGATTTTTTGTGAAGGAAAGGAGGCGAAGATCTGGAAGGAAAACAGGCTTAAAGCTGGAGTGGGGTGTGGGCGGAAGGGGTTGGAGGGGAGGGGGGGGGAGGGGGAAATAATAGGGACGATGAGTAAGGCAAACATTTGTGGAGTGTAGAGGGTCATAAACTAGAAAGTGGGTGCATGCGACAACACAGAGAGAGCGAGGCAGGTGAAAACCTGGGGACAGCGAGGGAGGTAAAAATCGGAGCAAAAGGGAGGGAAGTGAATATCTGAAAGAAAAAAAGGGGCGGGGTTGCGCAAAAACCCAGTTGAACAGGGGGGGGGGGGGGGGGGTGGCAGAGACTTAGGAAGAGGAGGGAAGGCAAAAAAGAGGTGGAGGGCAAACGCTGTTGTCCCTTCTCCTGTTGATCAATATTAAGATCGCGGTGAAGAGCGTCATTGTTTCCTATTCTTAGTTCATGATGCTCCAAAAATCATCCTTTAACATTAAAGTTCAGAAGTCCCGTGTAGAAAGTATTAATTGCCAGCTACTTACAGGAAAAGCAATTACACATGTATGTTTCACTGCACTAAACATCAGACTTGAAAACAAGAAGACAGAATACAGATCGTCGGAATAACGAACGATCTTTTTGACATATTATGATCTTGGTGTCAAACACAGGTATATTTGCAATCATACCGCGAATGCCTTCATTTGCAAGCAGTTCGTTTGTTCTTTAAATGTCAGAAATTTGACGTCATGTGATCACAAAAGCAGTCATTGGCACCACCCTCCCTTTTTTCCTTAGTCTCTCCGTATTCTTTCTTTCTTTCTTTCTTTCTTTCTTTCTTTCTTTCTTTCTTTCTTTCTTTCTTTCTTTCTTTCTTTCTTTCTTTCTTTCTTTCTTTCTTTCTTTCTTTCTTTCTTTCTTTCTTTCTTTCTCTCTTTCTTTCTTTCTTTCTTTCTTTCTTTCTTTCTTTCTTTCTTTCTTTCTTTCTTTCTTTCTTTCTGTCTTTCTGGTTTCCCTCCACCCTTCCTTCCTTCTGTTCTGCCTCCATACCTGCTATCTATCTATCTATCTATCTATCTATCTATCTATCTATCTATCTATCTATCTATCTATCTATCTATCTATCTATCTATCTATCTATCTATCTATCTATCTATCTATCTATCTATCTATCTATCTATCTATCTATCTATCTATCTATCTGTCTGTCTGTCTGTCTGTCTGTCTGTCTGTCTGTCTGTCTGTCTGTCTGTCTGTCTGTCTGTCTGTCTGTCTGTCTGTCTGTCTGTCTGTCTGTCTGTCTGTCTGTCTGTCTGTCTGTCTGTCTGTCTGTCTGTCTGTCTGTCTGCCTGCCTGCCTGCCTGCCTGCCTGCCTGCCTGCCTGCCTGCCTGCCTGCCTGCCTGCCTGCCTGCCTGCCAGTCTGTCTGTCTGTCTGTCTGTCTGTCTCCGTCTAGATAAGCGGTTCTCAACCTGCTGGTCGCGACCCTTTTGTTGGTCGAACGATCCTTTTACAGGGGTCGCCTGAAAAAACCATCAGAAAACACATTTACTGAAGTTGTGAAGTAGCAACGAAAAATAATTGTATGGTTCGGGAGAGGGGTGGGGAGGGGGGGAGGGGGGGGGGTGAGCATCGAAACATAGGAGCTGTTTTAAAGGGTCGCGGCATTAGGAAGTTTGAGAACCACTGATCTAGATGTTTACAGAGGTTTAAATGGTCATCATAAGGCACCACATAGTTCAATCAGCTTTGCGTTCACAAAGGTTCTTATAACAATTTACATGGGGAATGAAGTGTTTAGAAAAAGGATATCGTGTCAGAAGTAACCAGTAAACGCATGATGAGTAGACCGGCACCAAATGAGTTAAAGGGCCGCGGCATTGGGAAGGCTGGGAACCACTGCTGTAAATGCTACATATTTTTTTTTTAAGAGTTAAAATTTTTTTTCCCGTGCTCTCTAAATATCTTCTTTTCCATCGCCATTCAAATTGCAGTTCCTGTTTGACATCGGCCGCGCGTCTACCATTATAGTTTGATTTGGATGAGTACCTTTATAACAAGTTTTAAGTTCTGTTTATTTTTTTCTGTAAATCTATTACTTCACAGGACTGTACCTGGTGCCTACTCAAGGCTGGGTCGATCTGGGAGCCAGGGTCTTTTTTCTCAAGAAAAAAAAAAAAATGTCAGGACCTTACCACGGCCTTCTGATCCACAGGCGAGCGTCTAGCCGCAGGACCGCGGTGGCTGTCTGCCTTGAAATGTATCTTCTGAAGTCAGACAGAGGTTTAAATTATAGGGAAACACATTTCACAATCCCGGACATAGCAAACTTTGATTTCCCGGCGGTGATTAAGAAAAAAGACCGTTCCTGTGTCTTGATGACAGGGGTGCAAGAATCGTACTGCTGACCTCTTTCAAGTTCCGGGTCATAGCTAATGCTTGTTTGTTTGTTTGTTTGTTTTAGTATCCAGAAGCCATGAGTTGTTAACCCTTAGGCTCGGTATTATGGTTATCGCAACCTTTCGGCCGTGATTCCATTGTAAATACCGTAAATCTGGGAGATATGTGGCTTTTCTGCCTACTCCCGGGAGTGAACCCGGACCACAAGGAGTTCGTTCCCCGGTCACCGCGCAATCCGGTTTAGCCAACTACGCTAGAGAGCCGGGCAGCTAATGCTTAAATGAGGCAGTTATGACAGTAACCAATCATGGGTATACTACATCCGCAGGGGCTAAATACACAACCCTTGTCGGAGTCTTGTATTTTTTAAATGTTTGACTGTGCCCTTTGTAAATGTACAAGCATATTGATATGCAAGAGGCAGGCAGCGGTGCAAATGACAGGATGAAATTAAGAGATGGATAAACAACAGTTAAGATCCAAGAGAGTTAAGATCAAAGGCGAAAGACGGAGTGTGGTGGAGATCTGTTGCAGCTAGTCTTCATTGTTGGGACGGCGCCTGATTGTGGATCTTTAAACTTCTTTCTGTGAGTGCCGATCAATACACTTTCTGTTACTTGATTAATTCATAACTGGACAAAGTGCCTGTTTGGTGACGTCAGCAGCATGGCCCGTCAGATGGAGACGGTCTTGGCTAGACTGACCTTACTTCCCTATTTCACCTAGACAGTCCCGTTTATTAGGGGTGTCCAGACCGTTCTCACCAGTTGTGCTGTTTTCTAAAAATCCAGGAATGCGTTCTTAAAATATATAAGTGCTTTAGTGATTAATAATAATAATAATAATAATAATAATAATAATAATAAATTGTAAAATAATTTGCCAGAAGATGGGGGTGTAAATTAACTTGCTTGTGATGTCCCGTTTTCAGAGCAAAATACTGGTTATGTGTCCCGTTTTCAGAACAAAATACTGGTGGTGTGTCCCGCTTTCAGAACAAAATTTTGGTGGGGTGTCCCGTTTTCAAAACAAAATATTGGTGGGTGTCCCTTTTTCAGTTCAAGATATTATGGTCACCGTGTCCGTGTCCTTAGGGATCGAATTGCTGGTGTATATAAATAGCTTCCATGCAACAATCAGCTAACAGTTAACACATTCGGTACACACCTGTTTGACGTCTACTGCATCATGTATTGGCTATACAGTCTACAAAGTAGTATTGGAGTAAAAAAAAAAAAAAGCGGGTTCAGTTCTGTTTTTTTCACCTCATCACGTCGGCTTGAAGATTAGGTAGGGAAATCCACAGACCGTCCCATAGTATGGGGGAGGGGTTAGGGTTAGGCTTAGCAGTAGTGGCGGTGCTTTTTTTTTTTTTTAGCCGACCACAAATGACGTCACGGGGCTATCCAATATTTTAGAGGGTGGTAAGAGCGTGGTTTTCCATTTTTTCTATGAATTAGCAACTTTCAATCAAGGATAGGATATTCGCGCGTTAACCTAACTCTAACTCTAACCCAACCTATACTGGCTAATCTGCCAACCCCTGAAATATTTGACTGTTCCTTGACCTGTGGATTTTCCCTGTTTGTGGTTGGTTAATAAGAATTACCGTAATCGCTATTGATTTAACACTAGCCCTAACCGTAACACCCCCTCCCCCTCTTTTTTCCCCCATACAATGGGGATTTTCCCTACCAAATCTAGAAGCCGGCGTGATGTGGTTCAGTAACAGAAAAGATCCAAAAACAACGCACCCGTATTGTAATGTGACCCCTTCGGGATGCTACCTAAAGGTTTACCATACCGATGCAAGAATTTAAAAAATCTCAGCCTGAACAGCAAAGGAGATCCAGGATGCCCTGCTGAGGCTTGAGTTAGAAGTAGAACACTCAGGCTTGAGTTAGAAGTAGAACACTCAGGCTTGAGTTAGAAGTAGAACACTCAGGCTTGAGTTAGAAGTAGAACACTCAGGCTTGAGTTAGAAGTAGAACACCCAGGCTTGAGTTAGAAGTAGAACACTCAGGCTTGAGTTAGAAGTAGAACACTCAGGCTTGAGTTAGAAGTAGAACACCCAGGCTTGAGTTAGAAGTAGAACACTCAGGCTTGAGTTAGAATTAGAACGGAGCAATTATGGGTTACACCCGTGTGCCATGATGTTGATCCGTCGAATAAAAATAAACATTAATCATAGCCCTAAAACCTAGAGGTAACTTTGGCGTTTCTGCAATTTTTTCCCCCAATCCTCCGTGGCGCTTGATATGACCACAATATTTAAGCTTCCGAGACAGGATGCTGTTTATTATCCAATCTTCCTTGATGTTAAGATCTTTGAAGATGTCAGTATTTCTCTTCTTCTTTGTCCAAGATATTCTGAGAATCTTTCTATAGCATTTCAGCATAAGTGCCTTACAAGATCATAAACACTGAGTTTTGGAAAGAGCAGGTATCACAGGTTTTCTCAGTGCTAAGTCTTCGAAGGCTTAGATGGCTAGGATACGCTAGGAGGATGGAGGATGGTGGAGTCCATAAGGACATCTTGTATGGTGAATTACAGATAGGTAAAAGATGTCATGGTTAGTCTATACTGCCATATAAAGATGTGTATAAATGGAACATGAATGATACAAGTATTGAGGTGGATACGTGGGAACATGACACCTTTGCCCAGTCCTGAAGAGGTGATGGTCGTTCCGAAGATAGACAGTCAGCTCTTTCTGACCCCTTGCCGTAGTAGATCTTTAACCAGATCCTCGCCCCGTAGGTTCGGGCGCTCCCCATTTCTTTAAGGAGACGTGGAGAACAGAGCCAACGCCCTTAACCAGTATGTCGCAAAAGACGACTAATTAAGAATTTTGCTGATATCGAAGTTCAGCAGTAAACTACTAAACAACACACACATCACCCTTTTAGGTGCGAATTAAGAAGAAGAAGAAGAAGATCCTGGTAATGCATAAAGTATTTCTACTCTGCGAGGCCACTTATTCTTATCTGGTCGGCTGCTGCTGCTTTTATGTGTGGGGAAAAGAGGGAGGGGGTGTCCAAAGGGTCTTGGTTGTTCTAAACGCGCAGGGTAAACCATAGACATACTTAAAATCAGGTCATGTTTGGCACTTTTCGCCAGTTTTAGAAGGAAGGGGTTATGGTACGTGTAGGAATGTCACTTGAACAGTGATTATTATTTTTTGATCCTTCAGTCTCGTTGTGGTACCATCACTTTCATAGACTAGCATTATTGAACTACCAGCCGAGTGCCAGGATGTTGCTGCTAATTTACTAATCATCATTATCACCGCCACTACCACCACGACCGTAGACAGACCATCAGGACATGTCTGAAGTTTAATTCCCCTGTCACAGGTGCCCGAATGTTGTCCTGATCGGAGCTCCACTCTCATTAGTGACTGGATTTGACGTCACCTTTCTGCTTATCGATTTACAGCCCCTTGGCGATCAGCTAACCACATTACCAAGTTGATGTCTATGAAAATTTAGTGCCTAGGGAACGTCCCTCCCCTCACCCATCTCTCTTTCTCTCTCTCTCTCTCTCTCTCTCTCTCTCTCTCTCTCTCTCTCTCTCTCTCTCTCTCTCATGTGTATGTCATAGTGTCTGTTAAGATTCAAATCGAGAGGACCTGTGCCTGGTTTTATCCCCGAGAGGGTGGGGGGGGGGGGTGGGGGTGGGGGGGGGTAATAAAATGAAAAGGACCAGCGATTAATTAGGGGTTACCTGAAATCGCCTGTGTTGGATCGAGAGGCGCATATATCACAATCTAGCTGTAAACCTCAACAAAACATGCAAACCGCCCTTTAAACGTCAGACACAGAAAAAAAAAAAATTTCGGTCGAGGATTCCACGTCAGAAAAATGCAATGTAAAACGAAACAACGTCACCTTTTTGAATTCCCCCCCCCACATTCGAAAAAAAAAATTGATTTAACCCCAGATACTCGGTGCTGTTCGTGAAATACCACAGGGACGATGCTGAGTAAAATCGTGCCTTTCAGTGTTAACCTCGGGGCGTTTACGTTCATCTGGGTTTAAACCTTAAACTTATATTGGTATTCTAATTGTTTCAAAAGTAAGCCATTCAATGTTCTTCAGGCGTGGCTGGGTAATGTATGTTTCCGTTTGTCTCCTGTTTCCATAGATAGGGGGGGGGGGGGGGGGAAACAGGTCATTTTTAATGAAACCATTTAAAAAAAAATATGCGCGCGAATACTTCTGTTTCGAAAACACACTTCGATTCCTGACCTCCACTTCTGGAGAACACGTAAAAGTACAGCTGGAGTTATGCTTGTTATTTTTCCTCGTGTATGAAAACTAATGGGACACCCTGCATTTCCCTCAGTCCGGTTCTGCAGCCTGAAGATTTGACTCCCAGTTAGGCTCCGAGTCCCAAGCTGAACTTATAATTGCGATGGCTTTGGGGATATGTTTATTTTTTCCAGTGTATGAAAACTTATTGGACACTGCATTTCCCTCAGTCCGGTTCTATAGCCTGAAGATTTGACTCCCAGTTAGGCTCCGAGTCCCAAGCTGGACTTATAATTGCGATGGCTTTCGGGATATGTTTATTTTTTTCAGTGTATGAAAACTTATTGGACACTGCATTTCCCTCAGTCCGGTTTCTGTCTAGAGCCAGTTAGCCTGAGATTTGACTCCCAGTTAGGTCTCCGAGTTCCCAAGCTGGGACCTTTTTATTGCGATGGTTCTTGGGGATTTATGTTTCATTTTTTTTTTCATCAGGGACCAGTATGAAAACTTATGGGACACTCTGCATTTCCCTCAGTCCGGTTCTGTAGCGCTGAAGATTTTGACTCCCAGTTAGGCTCCGAGTCCCCCCCAAAAAGCTGGACTTTTTATTGGATGGCTTTGGGATATATATTTTTTATTTTTTTTTCAGTGTATGAAAACTTATTGGACACTGCATTTCCCTCAGTCCGGTTTTCTGTAGCCTGAAGATTTGACTCCCAGTTAGGCTCCGAGTCCCAAGCTGGACTTTTATTGCGATGGCTTTGGGGATATGTTTATTCTTTTTTTTTTCAGTGTATGCAAACTTATGGGACACTTGCATTCCCTCAGTCCGGTTTCTGTAGCCTGAAGAATCCCATTTGACTCCCAGTTAGGCTCCGAGTCCCAAGCTGGACTTATCAAGGCTGCCAATTGCGATGGCGATTTGGGGATATGTTTTTATATTTTTTTTTTTTTCAGTGTATGAAATTATGGGACACCAACTGGGCTTATAATTTCGATGGCTTTTTGGGGGTATGTTTTTTTTTTTTTTTTCAGTGTTGAATAATTTTTGGGACACCTGCATTTTCCCCAGTCCCGGGTTTTTTTTAGCCTGAAGTTTGACTTCCCCGTTTGGCTCCGAGTCCCCCCCTGGGCTATAAAAATTTGGGTGGGTTGGGGAAAAGTTTTTTTTTTTTTTTTTTTCAGTGTTTTGAAAAATTAAGGGACACTCTTCGTTTTCCCCCCGTCCGGGTTTTGTAGCCTGAAGATTGAACTCCCCCTTAGGGTCCGAGTCCCAAGGGTGGGC